>JABWTJ010000760.1:0-314756 GCA_016801875.1 Solanum sitiens | reverse complement strand
ACATAGAATTAAGGGGATCGGAGTGTCATCGTTCCAGACACTGAATTAGGGGAATCAGGAGTGTGAACGTTCCGACACAAATAGTAATTAGTGGATCGTGTGTTCACGAACCGACACGTAGAATTAGGGGATCGGAGTGTCACGTTCCGACACATAGAATTAGGGGATCGGAGTGTCACGTTCCGACACATAGTATTAAGGGATCGGGTGTCACGAACCGACACGTAGAATTAGGGGATCGGAGTGTCACGTTCCGACACATAGTAGTAGGGGATCGGAGTGTCACGTACCGACACAAGAGGAAGAAAGATAATAAATCTTGAGAGATGTTTATATACTCAATGTAATGAACCTAATCCCAAATGAGTGTGGTATTGAGGCTTGAGTCCTCATGGATGAACTTGGTAGTACTTATTGATGATTATAGTACTTGTTACTACATGTTGAGTATTGTAGTTGATTTATGATATGAACTGATATATACTGTTTTCTATTTTGAGTTGGCCGATGATACCTACTCAGTACTTGTGTTTGTACTGACCCCCTACTTGTTGTTTCTTTCTTTGTTATTTGGGGAATGCAGCAAACGTACCGTCGTCTTCAACTCAGCAGCACTTCTAGCCAGTCTTCACTACACCGGATTTCAGGGTGAGCTAATGCTTCTAGCTTGGACTGGATCTTCTCTTCAACGTCTTGATGCCTTGAACTTCCGGCATGGACTAGCCTTTTAATTATTTTAGCTTCTTAGATACTTCTAGATTTGTAACTTGAGGATAGATGTTCTTGTGATGATGACTTCCAGATTTTGGGGATAATGAGTTTTAAGTCTTCCGCTTTGTATTTTTGTTCAATATGTTGGAGTTTTAGATTGGTTGGTTCGCTCACATAGTAGGATAAGTGTGGGTGCCACTCGCGGCTAGATTTTGGGTCGTGACACACTCAAAGTTAGATAAAACTTCTAAGTTAATCCCTTTTTCTTGCAAGATTTTGTAATTTACATGTCTCAAGTGTTCATGTCACAAACAGTTTGACTCAAGCAAGTATGAACAAATAAAATTAGGGAAATTTTTCAAAATGTCAATATTTTAACATTTAATAGGGCTCATAGCAACACTTTCAATATTTAGGGAAAATGTCAAAATTTTAATTTGTTGTGTATCTTATTTATGCTTTTATTATTTGTTTTTATGTAAAGAATACAATTATTTAATAACAAAAGGGAGAAAATCAAGGGAGAGAATATTTCAAAAAACAAAAGAAGGTAAAAATCACTTAATTTTCTTATCAGTTACATTTTCAAATAAAACTCAAACTTTGTTCTTTTTTTTTTCTCCATAATCTTTACCTTTTTTTTTATTAGTTTGTATTCATTCCAATAGGTATGCCAAATGAATCTATATTTATTTAAAAAATATATTTGTATTCATATATTTTTTTCATGTGTATTTATTTGTTTCTTCGAAAATCTTGTATTTTGTATTCATTTCAATATGTATTTTATTTTTATTTCTATTTATTCTAGTTTTTATTTAGAATATTGTATAATAATATATAAAATACAAAAAAATAGTATGATGAAAAAGTGAGATAATATTTTTTAGAAAAGGAACATATCACTTAAAATTCTCATAATTTACAATTTCAAAAAAATATCCTTTTTCATTCTATTAGATCAACTTTCCTTTGTTATGTTTTCATTATAATTGTATACCAATATTTTTACATTTTATGTGTTCACTTTACCGTTCAAATTAAAATTGATTTTTTTTCTTTCAAACTACAAATTGTATTTCGGTGATAAAAATTGTATTACTTGATTGCCATATATATACACACGTATCTCAATATATATGAATATGATTTATGAAAGGGTACAAGATTTTGGAGGGAAAATAGCATACTTGGTGGAAATAATAAATCTGTTGAGGAAGGATATAATATTCTAAAAAAATAAATACAGATCGACTATGAAAAAAATAAGAATACAAGATTCTGGAAAACATATAGCATACATAGTAAAATAATATAATCAGGATACAATATTCTAAAAAAATACAAATTAACTGTTGAAAAACAGGATACATATATGTTTAAGAAATAAAATTCATATGAGAGACGTATTTGAATGACTGCAAATAAAAAAGAAATACAATGTTCTTAAACAAATATAAATGATAAGTAAAAGAAAAATAATTGACAAACAAAAATTAATATGAATATTATTCTGATATGAATACAATTTTGCAACCTTCTTCTTTGACTCTCTCTTTCTTCTTCGTCTGATATGTTCCTTTTTTCCAATTCTTTTCACCAAATTCAAATCTGAATTTGTGTTTATTTGTGAATTAATAACCCTATAAGCAAAATTCAAAATTATTAAATATGAATATACAAAAAAAAATCAAACAATATATTATGTATGAATGCTTATGTGGATTACTACAAATTACAATCTACTAAATCTCAAATACGAAAATAAAATCATAAAAATAGTGTTTCAAATACTAAAATCCGAAATGCATAAATATTTGATGAGTATGTTAACAAACTCATATAAAAATCAAAAAAATGATGAAAAATCTGTAATACATACAATCCAAAATTCAACATAATTTTTTATTTCGAAAATAAAATCTCATGAAATCTCGCAAAATAAATGATGATTTCGAAAATACCTTTATGTATTGAGAGGTTTCTTGAATTAATTGATAGATCTGAACAAACTGATATGAACTTGAATAATTAGTTCTTCTTCAACAATGAGAGAATAATGGTGGAAATAGTAAAAGAGAAAAAAAATTAAAAATCTTAAAGATGGAAATAAATTTAATGGTATTAAAGTCTAGAAGAAGTCTAAATGGATAGTGAATATATTTAATGTTGGACTGTTTTGAGAACTAAAAGGAAAGATAAATAATAGTATTTGGATACAAATTATTTTTAAAATATTGACATTTTGACATTTTGAATAAATATTTTAAAGTGTAGATATTTTTACTAATTAAGTTACGAATTGTGACTAGTCTACTAATTTTTCCATAAAATTATTGAGTTTGAAGCTTTTTCTCACAAATATTTTGTTCTTACTTATTACAATTTTGTGTGATACAAACATTGTTTAGAATCAACACCTTGTCAAATGTTCTTTTTATTAGGACTTTTCCATATTTTTCAATTTGGTTGTTATAGAACTGTCCGTGAACATTGTTTTATCGGGTCCAATAAAGACAATATAATTTAAATGCTTCTTTTACAAGATATGACAAAATATTATTCACCAATACTCATGTCTATACAAATAGTTTTATTTTAATAGACATCTTTTCATAAAAAAATCACAGCATTTGAAGTGACATTTTTTCATAAAAGAACACAGTTATTTTAATAAGTATATATATATAATTTGATAATTTCATACTAGTCATACAATATACTAGTAAAATAAAAACTCAACGACCACAATATCAAATATACTACAAGAATTTTGTGGCTCTAACATAATACAAAAGTATCATTGAATTTCATATCTTGTGCTCCAAATTTAAATTAGACACTAACTCTAATTTTATCTTTATCATAAGCAAAAACTTCCACATTTTAAATATGATCTCAAAAATATTTTTTCAAGTATTTAAACATAGTTTTTCCTCATATTTTTCTCATACTATCAAAATGTCATTGGCAGTATGAAACCTCTTTTGGAAAATTATTCTACAAAAGAATTATTGTGCTTCAATTCCTTTTGATAATCTTTATAGAATGTCAAAGTTCATTTCATAAAGACACCTATTGCAGGCACAAAATCACAAACTTTAAGTCGTTGGTCAATTTTTCCGATCACAATTAGACATACCAAAATCCTTTTTGAAGCATTATGATGATTAATAGTCAACTTACGTCAAAATTCTAAGTTAGATGTGTGGAAAAAAAGTAGGAATGAAAGCCCAGTGAGGGCAAAGAAAGATGAAATGAGACTCAACTTTGATGTTCGGTATAAAAATGAGGAACCGTCCTTATAAAAGAAGAATCATTGTGATGAAACTTTTTGAAAAGTTGAAATAAAAAAATAAAGTCGGTGAAATAAAATGGGAAATTCAAAAATGAAATGATTGGCAAATCAAAGTTTGAGTTCTCAGATGGAAAACAATGAAAAAAATTGAAAAGAGGTGAAACTGATTGTAACAATGATTAGAATTCACTGAGCAACATTGATCATAACTCATCATTCATCCTCATTAGCCTAAAAGGCCATTGAGATCCTGCATGATCTAGGTTATGTGGTGATTTATAAATATGGCAACCCCATGAGATGAAGCTTGCATGTATTTTTCTTTTTAGAAAGCGAGAGTTGCAATTGATTTCTTATTTATTTGTTGGTTTGCTTTGTGAGAGCATGAAAAGTTCTTCATGTGAGAGCATGAAAAGTTCTTCATGTGAGGGCACTTGAATGCAATTACTGAAAGATGGTCTTGCATTAGAAAAGAAGCTAAAGTGAGCTTGAGATTTTGTTGAAATCGACTAATCATCATGTGAAGCGTTTTTATCATGATTGCGTGTAGCATGTTGTTAAGAGTAGTCATGTAACAGCGCTTGCTTGTTAACTCTCATTTAATATGGTTGTAGACATCCTTATTGACATAATTGTGTTCTTGATTTACTTGCGGACAAGTAAAAGTTTAAGTTGGGGGTGTTGATGAATGGTTGATTTGCACTCATTTGAGGCATATTTAGTTTATTAATCAGTGTCCTCAATGTCTAATTATATCATATTCTAATGATATCTTGATGATTTTCAACTATGAAGGCTAAATGACAAGGCAAGGATGTGTTTGAAAGAATGGCAAAAAATGTAAGAAGAAGTGTAAATTACACTCTAACGATCACCAAACAAGAAGGGCAAATAGCCTAACGAGCATGATATCGCACAAACTTACAGTGCACTGGATTTCTTTTTCAAGGATGGTTGGCGAAGTCATGGAGAAATGATGATGCGCCGAATGCAATAGGCGAACAGGGTAAAAGTCATCGAAGATGATCAAATGGAACAAAGGTGATGATCGGCGACTCACCGAACAATAAGGAGACTCAAATGGACAGTTGAATAATGGTCGAACACCTGAAGCCTAGAGCAACAAAAATGTGAGGTGAAGCAGGATTGGTGATTTTTCGAACAATATCGGCGAGCCCGACAAATGTTTCCAAGTGAAGAGCGCATTGAGTTTTGGGCGAAGTTTTTGGATAACTATAAATAGCCCAAATGAGAGAAAAGGGGGTTTGAAATTTGTGAGAAAAATCCTGAGTATTGTAAATAGAGAAATACTCATCATTGAGTAGAAATACCGTCGATAATCTTGAATATGCTCAATTGAGGTTGAAGTCAAAGTGGGTTTGCTTGTAGTTGCTCAAATTTATGTTACCCGTAGCTAATTTCATGCTAGGTATACTTCCATTTCTTTTGGTGATGAGTGGCTATAACCCCTATCTCTTGGGTATGATTATGGGGTTAACTGTTGATTTAACTTAGTCGGTGTGTTGAATTGCTCTGTTTTAGAACTACTAATCTTGGATTTCAATGGTTACCATGTATTTAATTTATGAATCAAGGTGGACAACTTTATCTTATCTTTGATCTCGCATCGATGCTCGAAAGAGACCGATATGAATGGGTGATTATGTCGATGTTTGTGATTTACCCAAGCCTAGTTAAATTCAAGGTAGTAGGCTGAGTTGAGAATTGTATGAATCAGATCGAAAGGAGATTTCATGAAATTGTGTTATGAGATCCAAAGAAATATTAACATAACTAAAGATGAACCTAGTCTATCCATGATTATCTAGTTTTCCTGTACAATTTGATACTACCCCTAGTGATCTCAATGTTCAATCCCCACACCCTAGATTTAATTAATCTCGTGAACTTTCGCTTGCTTTAATATTGGTATATTTCTCTTTCTCAAATGGTGTTGTTAAATTTGGTGGAGTCATTCACCCATTTGTCATGTTTACTATAATAAGATTAGTTGTGATTTAATTCACTAATTGAATACTTAACCTTGCACCATTCATTGTGTGATTCGACCCTGACTCTTAGTTGGTTATTTTTCTTGACGACAACTGCTCACTCTTCGAAATTGTTTAAGAGAGTGATTTAAGCGTTATCAATTAGTAAGCACTATCATGCTCACAACACTTCTTGTTCTATAAAAAAGCTTAAGGAATTTTTGCTCCATCTTCTCCTATCTATCAATGGAGCTAGATCCGAGATCTATGTATCAGTCGAAAGTATTCCTTTGAGAGATCAAGCAAAATGCCTAACAAGATGATAACCATATCTTTCAGCATTATTGCAAGTTTTGATTATGTGTGCTACATGTTATTTTGGATTTCCCTAGTCGTAAAATTGCAATAACTTAGGAGATTAATTATATCCATGTATCTTTAAGTTATCAAACTTTGTGTATATGACTTTACATATGTAAGAAAAGTTTTGGATGTGAACTTGAATTTATCTTTGATAGTCTGCATAATAAAATCCTTTGATTGGTCAACATGAACCAAACCTTCGCTTTAGACTTGAAACTCCTTGATCATTATTTCTTGATTTGCAAAGAACTCTTTTTTATCTTTTGCTTCGTGAAGCTTCGCCGATGATTTAGTAGACTGTTCTTCCTCTGTGCTATTTATCATATCTTTCAACATTGTAACTTAGGTTCCTTGACCTTCGAAATTCTTTGATAAATATGCAGTATTTTTCATCATATTCGCAAGTTGTTCTTCTATAGTGAAAGCTTCGATCACTATCAATTGCACAACCATCATAGAAAAATAAAGAATAATGCAAAAAATTACTTGGATAGATCATGGGTTGAGAAGAGACATAAGTAAAAATTTGAGCAGATCTAGAACTCAAGAAACCTTCATCGTTCTTCTTGATGGGATCATTGAACAAATGATGGAAGTATCATAATGAGTCGATCAAAAGATCTTTATACAAC
The DNA here is from genome assembly GCA_016801875.1 of Solanum sitiens. Taxonomy (NCBI): domain Eukaryota; kingdom Viridiplantae; phylum Streptophyta; class Magnoliopsida; order Solanales; family Solanaceae; genus Solanum; species Solanum sitiens. The sequence goes on along the minus strand of JABWTJ010000760.1, from coordinate 307,761 downwards.
CTCGCTAATTTTTTCCCCTCGTTCTAGAATATACAAGGATGATATTTCTTATTTTAAAGAATATAAATTGAAAATATGAGATGACTTGGATGATACTTAAAGTAGTTGTTGTCCTAACATTTCAGCATTACTCCTTCTAAATTTGGTCAAAATTTTCATGGTAACTTGAGAGACATTTTTGAAGTCAATATCTTCAAAAGAATCTTATTTAGAGTTGATATTCATTGCGGCCATATTAATAAAACTGAACTATGAATATAAGAGATGAGAGGTAAATATTGTCACACTAGGCATGCCAATTTGTTACAGGTTAGATTTCGCTCTTCAAAAACAGAATCAAGAAAGGATAAGTAGCGACATATTTATATTTCAATAATTTATTTGAAGGTTATAATATTTACTAAATTTAATGATAAAAAATGAAACTTCATAATTCTTCTTCTCAAGATCTCCAACTCAAAAAATTTGATTTGTTCTTTAATTGATGAAGTACTTATTCAAACTTCATCATGAATGCAGAGCCAAGCTTTGATCACAACCGCAGAAATATGAGAACTTGCGGCTCACAACTTAGAGACAAAGACTTTTGTGTATGCGAAAGACTTGTGGATATCCACTAAAAAACAGAGGTCTTCTATTGATTCCATCTCTATCTCTAGTCGTATGAAGACCCCTCTATAGAGACATAAACTGAGATTTTGGGGGTATTTTGAACTTCAAATAATTTTAGAGGATATTGGGCTTGAAGAACATGAGATGAGTTTGGGTTGGATTGGTTATTGGTAAAAAAAATCAAAGTCAAATCAATTTAATTGTCTTTTAAATTATTAAAATCAAATCATACCAAATATAATATACATTTATCAGTTTGGTTGTTATCGAATTTTGTTCGATTTGATTCAAATTGAGTTCATACACAAAAATAAAATTTAAAAATAAAGACAAGAGATAATCATACTACCCATCATCCACTTTTTATAGTCCTACAAACCTATTAGTGGAGGTTTGATTATTTTTAAAAATTGTTGTTTTGTTTATTTTTGTTGATCTTGAACTTGGTTTTGATTTGGCATTATGCTTTAGGGTAATCAAAAATCTAACCAACCAATAGACCGAACCAAAAAAGTGTTATTGGCTTATTATTATTTGGTTATTGGGTTAACATATTTTTAATGATTTTTTTAAAAAAAATTATCGGGTTATTTGTTTGGTATTAGTTTTTAGGTCAAATCCATCGGTGCCCCCCTAAAGTTGCATCAAGTTTCACGTAGACAAATTAATTAGACGATGTTCATTTTAGACACTTTATGTAGGGTCCTATTATGTCATTTTGACACTTTTTGCTTAGTTGCATATTATGTGTGCTACACTTACTTTGAGCGCGTGAAAGATGTAACTTTTATGATTTTTTTATTTCTTCTTCTTTCTCTCTCCTTCCCACATTTCCTTCACCATATACCACTACCTTGCCGCCATTGTATATTCAACTTTCTCCTCTTTTTATCATTTTTTGATGGGAAAATTAAATTAATAATATACATCAACAAAAATAATTTAAGAAATATGTCTAGAGCATATATCTTCTTCATAGTATCAAATTTCTCCACCTAATATTTTTCATAGTTTCATTGTTGGATATAGTTCACCGAATCCTTCAAATGCTTGTTGGTTTGTTTTTACCTTTATCTATTTAAGTTTTTTTTTTCAAATTCAATTTTTGAAATATTAATTTTCTACTTCTCAAAGCTTTTAACTTTTTCTATTTTGAGAAACCCATTTTAAGTAAATTCATAAATAGATTTGATTTTATCATGGATAATCTTTTTGGGTACTTTGAAACTTTCAAAACGAGCAGTTCCAATGGTGAAGGTGATTGAAGAAAAAAAAAGAGATGAATTTGAAAGATTGAAGAGATGGTAATAGTATGATAGTTGGATTATGGGTATTTGCTTATGACCAAAATTGGTTATAATAGGTAGATTGAAGAAAGAAATGTTAGTAATGATAATCTTCAAATTTGAAGAAGGCATCAAGGTAATAATGTATAGAGGAGGAGGAGATGTGGAAATGGTGGAGGAGAAATTAAAAAGAAAGGTGCCGTAGATTTTTTTTGAGAAAATGGTCTAAAACCCCCCAATCTATACCCGAAATCCCAACTACACACTCCAACTTCACGGGTATCCTACTATCCACCTGAACTTTATATTGCTCTATTTTCTACACACCTAAGTGTTGACCTGTCATGGGAGGTGTTGTCACCGCCTCTAGGCGCGTCTGAAGCAGAAATTTGACGAAAAATTTCTTCTTCTCCAATGGTCATGTTTCTCACCTTTAAATAACCCATTGTTTTTCTTCCCACCATTAATCCTTGTTCCTTTTGTAAAAAAATCACGATTTCTTCTCAAAATTAAGTACGGTTTAGTTGTTAATGTTCATTTCTACTTCAAATCTTGAATTTAGGGTTCGTAATCTGCTTTAATTTCTTATTTAGGTTTCTAATTAGAATTTTGAATTTTCTCAAAATTCATCAAAAATGTCAAATGAAAACTTGAATAAGCGTTGTATGGATGAATCAGACCCAATGCTCAACGCTGTAGTGAGATACAAACATGATTTTTTGCGGAATTTGCAAACTTCTTGGTCAAAATGAAATTTGGGAATAACATTTTGGTCTTGCCCATGCTATGATGTATGTGTTTTTTTTTTGTATTCTTGCTACACTTTATTTTGAACGATGCTAATGTAATATTTTGGATTATTTTCAGTCTAAAAATTGCGAAATGAGGGAGGATTTTCTTTACTTTTACGTTTTAGGAGGGAAATGGGGGGAAAAACAAGAAATGAGGTTCTCAATGGAGTTTCAATGGGGAACCCACTGCGTGGAATCACGCACGACTAATTAATTTGTTTATGTGTTGAGGTCAGCACTTCGGTGTGTAGAAAATAGAGCAATATAAAGTTCAGGTGGGTAATAGGACAGCCGTAAAGTTGGAGTGTGTAGTTGAAATTTCGGGTATAGGTTGAGGGGTTTTTAGACCATTTTCTCTTCTTTTTTTTCCTTTTTCTTCTTATTTAAAGGTAATTTTTAAAGTAATTAATTAATTAAATAGTTTTGAGTAGGTTTTATCCATAATATATATTTTTTTAATAATTATTTTTATATATATGTCATATGTCACTATTTAATTCGTTATTTTGACACGTCATCTGCGAGTGTAATACACACATTTTATATATTTTGTTGATTGTCAAAAAAGTGTCAATATGACACAATGACCCCCTACTTAAGATGTTTAAAATGAATAAGACCTACTTGAGGTGTCCTGATGGTTTAGGCCTATTTTTTAATATTGAGTTAATTATTGGGTAAACTGATAACCCATAAAAACTATAGTAATTTACTAATACCTATACATAAAGGTTAAATATTAATATCAATGTCTTACAAGTTATGTCTTTTAATTTCTCTTTGTATTACACACGCGTAGTTCTTTTCATGCTTGTCATTATTGTTCCTATTTTAGGAAAAATGCATAAGTACCACCCCAACCTATGCCCGAAATCCCAGAGACACACTTATACTATATTAAGGTCCTATTACCCCCTTGAACTTATTTATAAATAATTTTCTACCCCTTTTTGGCGTACGTGACACTAGCTTGAAAAAAATATCAACACGCGCAGGGCCCACAAGATAGTGCTACGTAGGCCAAAAGGGGTAGAAATCATTTGTAAAATAAGTTCAGGGGGTAATAGGACCTTAATATAGTATAAGTGTTTCTCTGAGATTTCGGGCATATATTGAGGGGATACTTGTACATTTCCCCCTATTTTATAAGCATTTGTAAAGTTACGTCATTGCCTTGTCGCGTCAAGTTTATTATAGAAGCCATAAATTTGTTTTATAACTATTTTCTAATTGGTTAAATAAAAAACCGAACCATTAAGGACCAAAACCGATACAGAATATCTTGTTGGTTTGGTTATTTATTTAGTGTATTTAAAACCGAAAGCCGATAACATTTAAAGTCGAACAGAACTGATCGATGCACACCTAATTCTGCTAGACTTTTGGTTTGGGATTTTTTGGGATAATGCACAAGTACCCCCTCAACTTATGCTCGAAATGCAGAGACACACTTATACTATAGTAAGGTCCTATTACCTCCCTGAACTTATTTTATAAATAATTTTTTACCCTGTTTCGTCCTACGTGGCACTATCTTGTGGGCCCAGCGTGTGTTGACATTTTTTTTCAAACTAGTGTCACGTAGGCCGAAAGGGGTAGAAAATTATTTATAAAATAAGTTCAGGGGTAATAAGACCTTAGTATAGTATAAGTGTGTCTCTGATATTTCAGGCATAGGTTGAGAGGACACATATGCATTTTCACGAATTTTTTATATTTTTATAAAGTAAAGTTTTTGATGAAAATAATTAAAAATTATTTATAAAAAAAGTATACAATTTGTCTATTTGTATCAATTATTTTTTGAATTCATTTTTAGACAAAAATCAAAATATAAATAATATTAAATATTAAGAATTTTTAAATTGTAAAACCAAATTGAGCCAAATCCAAATAATATTTAATACTTTTTAATTGATTTGAATTAGGGGTGTGCATTTGGCTTTTCGGTTTGATTTTGCACTATTTGATTTGAATTTTTCAATTTTGGGTTTTGTAGAAGTGCAACCCAATCGGATCAAAAATAAATGTGATTTGGTTTGATTTTTCTCAATTCGGTTCATTTTTTTTTTTTTGGTAATTCGACTATGTCAATAATTAATAATATATTTGAACAAGAAAAAGAGATCCTTGAGGAGATGCAAAAATGGAGCTTGGTGGAGGAAAATGTTTTAGACAAAAATCTAGGGCATGTTGGACTGACAGTGGAGATGCCCACTCCAAGTACTTTCAATGCACAACTCAAGATCTGGGCAAACCAGAACACTATATCCTCTATATACACTGCAGGAGGTACAAAGATCACTGACCCTACAATAATTGAGCATGAATTTGTTTTTGCGTTTAGTAAATTGATGGGTGATTGTCATGAGGAGATGCCTTGGCCTAATGTACCGATCATAAAAGATGGGTCATGCCTTGGTAGAGAACAAAAACTTGTTTTGATAGCTGAGGTTAGTAGGGAGGAGATATTCTTCAAACTCTAAAAGAGATGCCAAAGGATAAAGCACCAGGGGTGGATGGCTACCCAATATAATTTTATACTAAAAATTGGGGTATATTAAAGGAGGACTTGTATGAAATTGTTCAACAATTTTTTAGCTCTGGGTCATGATGAAAGCTTGGAACTGCACAACTGTCACATTAATACCTAAAGTTCCTTCTCCTACCCAGACTTTAGATCTATTGCTTGCTGTTCCACATTGTATAAAATTTTTGCAAAAGTTCTTACTAGGAGACAGAAGAGTGTGGTGAATAATCTTGTTGGTGAATCACAATCAACATTTATTGAAGGAAGGCATATTACTACTAATATACTTCTAAGTCATGAGTTGTTCAAAGGGTATACTAGGAAGTGGAATTCACCTAGATGTGTTCTTAAGGTGGATCTTAGGAAATCATATGTTACTTTAGAAAGGCCTTTTCTAAAAGTTATGCTGGTCAATCTTGAATTTACTCATAGTTTCATAAAATGGGTGATGGAGTGTGTTTCCACTGTCATCAATGGAGTCCTGACTAATCATTTCAAGGCAAAAAGAGGATTGAGGCAAGGGGATCTCATGTCCCCATATCTCTTTGTGCTAGCTATGGAGTACATTAATAGAGAGATGAAGCTATTGGGTAGAAACATGGATTTCAACTTCCATCCAAGATGTGGCAGATTGGGAGTGGTGCATATGTGTTTTGTTGATGTTTTGCAGGCCTGACATTTATCTATATTACATTACTGAAAAAAACTTTTCAGTACTTCTCTAATGTATCAGGGTTGCAGGCTAATGAAACTAAGAGTTCCATTTATGTTGCTGGGTAACACATGAGGTCAAGAATGATATACTCACATTGCTTGGTTTTCATGAAGGAATCCTCCCCTTTTAAGTATTTGGGGGGTTCTTTTGTCAATAATGAAATTGACTATTCAAGAGTGTTTGCCACTAGCGGAGAAGATCACAGCAAAAGTGAGATGTCGGTCAGCTAGATTACTCTCATACTTTGGTAGACTGCAGTTAATCAAGTATGTACTGTTTGGTATGCAAAACTATTGGGCTCGGATTTTTGTCCTGCCAAAGAGAGTAATAAAACTAATTGAAGCTGCATGTAGAACTTTTCTATGGACTGGGAAAGGGGACATGTTAAGGAGAGCACTAGTAGCCTGGGAGAAGGTGTGTTAACCAGGGGCAGCCAGAGGTCTTAATATAATTGCACTTGGTACTTTGAACAAGACAACCATACTCAAACAATTGTGGGCTTATCTCTATGAAAAAAAATACTCTCTATGGATAAAGTGGATTCACTATTATTACATCAAAAGTAGAGACTTGGAGATTATGGACACCCCCAAGAATGCAGCTTGGGTGGTAAGGAAAATAATAGACACTCGAAAAGTGGTGATCAATTCAACTAGTGTTGCTGGGGTACTTGTACAGGAGATGAAAAGGCTGAAAAAGCAAGGTAAATTTCAGATTAAGGCAACTTATCACTATTTGCAGCAGCAACACCCTAGAGTTCCTTGGAAGAGCTTAACGCTGCACAAGCATATACATCCAAGACACAGATTCCATCTTTGGCTACCAGTGTAACAAAGATTGTTCACTGTGTATCGACTACAAATATTTGCCATCCAGGTCCTTATGGAATGTGCCTTCTATTCTCAAGAGGAAGAGACATTTGCTCACCTTTTATTCTCATGTTCCTATAGCTACCAGGTTTGGACTAGATTGATTCATTGGTTGCATCATCCTCGAAATATTGGCTCATGGCACCAAGAGCTGGAGTGGATTTTTCACAAGGCAAATAAGAGAAATAGCATGGGTGAGATTGTGTGTTGCACCTTTGCATTGCTGGTTTACAGTATAGGGAGGGATAGGAATATCAAGCGATTTCAACATGGAAGGGTGCATACAACATAGACATACCGAGAGATAGTAATGCATATTCACATCCAAGGGAGGAACAATGTTGGATTACATGATTCTTTAATGCAGTTAAATTGTTTTCCCTAGTAAATGTATAAGTCCTTATCTTAGCTAGATGTGTAGGTGATTTCCTTGGTTTTTCTGTTTAGTTTAGAGGTAGTTGGTCTACATCTACCTGGTTATGTAATGATTCAATTTGATTAATAAAATGGATTGTTAATAAATAAAAATTAACAACACAACCAAGGAAACAATATTGAACCCTTAAATATACTTTCTAATACAAATCATAAGTAAAACTTAAAACACAATACTTATAAGTATACCTAATGGTGTTCAAACATAAAATATAGATGTAATCATCATGAAAGGCAATAACCAAAAAGGAACAAAAAGTGGTTAACTCTAATTTAATTCTAAACCTAAAAACTTTATAGATATATATAATTCGATTTTATCGGCTTTTCGATTTTTACTTTTTTAAAATTCGAAACCAATTTAAAAAACTAAACAACCTTAATTCAAAATCAATCTGAAAAACTAAAAAACCAATCCGAATAAAAATTTGATTTGATTTGATTATTCGATTTAATCAGAATAGTGCACACCCCTAGGTTTTGAATTGATTAAAAGGAAAGAATGCATGTTCGTTGAGCGAGCCGAAAAGGTTAAAAAGAAAATGAAATAAATAAATCAGAATGGAAAAAATACTTCCTGTGCTCCATATTAACTGAATTTTTTAGGCAATGCACATTTATTAAGAAAAACATTTAAGGAAATGATTCAAACCATACAAACACTATTATTCTTTGTGAAATCATAAATAATCTCTCCATTATATATTAACTGAATTTGTGCGGGAATACACATTTGTTAAGAAAAAAATATTCAACGACAAAATTTGAATCAATACGTTTTAGTTTTCATTATTGTCTTTTGTGAATTCATATATATATATATATATATATATATATATATATATATATATATATATATATATATATAAGTTTATAAATAGTACAATTTATGATTTAGAAAATATCAATCTTTATTAACGAAAAGGACAAGTATGAAAAAATTCAAACATTATTATTTGGCACCTCTCTATGACCTTCATTACTATTTATCTTTTTTCTCCTTTTTTGACATTGATCTTTGTTTTCAATTATTTAGTTGTATATTAAAAAACTTAAAACATATAAATACACTACCAATTAATCATGTATCTTTAAAACATTCCTCACACTAATACACATATTAAGTAAATGGAAGATGAAAAGACTAAAGCTTGAAAGATGAAAAGACTAAAGCTTTTCGTTTTTAATAACAATTTATATTTACTTAGCATATAAAATAAAAATGTTAGAGTATTTGTACCCAAAAACAATGGATTCCTTCACTGTATTACTTTTTTTGATGATGATAATGAATATATGACTATCAAATTCCTTTGCTGAGATGTGCAACGAATTCATGATCATTTGAAAAATATGATGTTAAGGAGAAAAGTTACGTGACAAAAGTTTCTCTTCAAAATAAAGGCTTTTTGAAAGAATGTTGATTAAGTTGCTGAGATGATCAACAAATTTCTAGCCTTGTGATTTTTTTACAAAAAGGAAAAGGAGAGTATCTTGTGATCCTTCGGAAGATATAAGTGTAAGGAGAAATTTCACGTAACAAAATGTTTCTCCTTAAAATAAAAGACTTTGTGGAAGAATGTTGATTCCTCCTATAGGAGATGGTTATTGAGAAAAAAAAATTATTTTGGTTGAGAAATTTGTAGGAAAAGTGATTAGTGTTTCAAAGGGTAAGAAGAAGTATTTGAAGAAAAAATCAATCTATTTATGAAATTCGTATCAAATTTGGAGAAGAATAAGTATTCTACTAATTTTTTTTTATTTGTCTTAATTTTTTTATGTGTCTTTACTTAAAGTTTATTTTTTTTTTCATTTTTAATTATTATTGGTGACATTATTTATTTCTACTTCTTATTTTACTAATTTCTTTCTTTTTTATTTTTGTCTTCTTTTTGTGTCTTTAATTAAAGTTTATTTTATTTTATGTTTATTTTTATTAAATTTTATCAATATTTTCGATATTTTCACTTATATTTTTATTAAAAATAATTTTTCAGAAATAAAGTTATTCTTTCTAAAGAAATTATGCCTCTGTTTATTTTATTTGTTGGAGTTTTTATTAAAATTTTCAAAAGACTGATTATTTTTTTTTTAAACAAATGAAATATGACAATATTTAATTTCTATCATCGTCAATGCTATTAATTTAATTTACTTCCTTCCCTTAATTTCATTGGTATTAATTTTATTTATATTGTTTCCTTAAATTGTTGAAAAATATATGCAATACACTACAAGATTATATAAACAAGATAAATCGAGAGTAGAAGGTAGAGATCATCTTATTCAAATGTCTTCATGTTTCATATTATGTATTACAATGGTGAATGAACAACTCTATTTATAGGTTGAGAAATCAGTCCAAAAGCCACCATATTAAGTATCATAATAAATAGATACATTTTACTCCATAAAGGTTCATAGAACCTAGAGAATACACATAGGTGATTAGAATAAGTTTCTGAATAAACTCAATGAACAATCCACTTAGTTCAATGAATTTATAACACTCTCACTTGGATGTCCATAGATAATGTGTCTCATTAAAATCTTACTAGGAAAAATCCAATGGAAAAAAGCCTAGTGAGGAAAAAAGAGTACACACATCTCATAATACGCTTTGAGTGTTGCCTAATTAAAAACCTTACCATGAAAACCAGTTGGGACCAAACCATGATTAAAAAAGAGTACAACGTGTATTTAACTCCCCCTGATGAAACCTTTACTTGATATCTCGGAGATGACCCATTCCAACTTAAACAGATCTTTTGAACTTCTACCTCACCATTTTGTTGAAAATCATGTGTGAAGAACTTTGGTGAAATGTATTTTGTCCAGTCTCCTTTGATGTATCCTAACTTTAATCGAGTTATACATACATCATTATCTTTATACATGGTAGTTGAAATATCTCTTTTCAAAGAAAAATCACACAGTTCTCGACATCTACATAACCAATAATTTGTATGTGCACCCATTGCACTAATACAAGATTATTTTCAATCATTTTCATCAGTTCGATCTTCCTTTGTTAAGCAATCTCATAACTATTGTGGTACTCAATTGAATTGCTTTAAGACCTTTTAAATCCTTTAAGGATTTTCATATAACCTTCATCGTTTAGCTAGACATGATCATTCATTACAAATATTCAAGTATTTCATCTATTGTCAGATTGAGACAGAACTTCATTGCATCCACCACAGGAGAATATATCTCCATTTAATAATGTTAGAACTTTTGTGAATTCTTTTTATGACCTAAGGCATAAAATGTACTTTATACTTACGGTTATACTTTCATATATTGATTCATTTGTACCCTACTAGAATTATATCTTGGTTCTGGACTATAAGTCCAAAACATTATTTTTCAAAGTGAAACATAATTTACTTGAATTATGCATTTCATCATCATCTATAGCATCGAGTGCTACTTCACATTCAAGATACCGACGACGGTCTTTTGACTCGATTCCAATATGACATAATATTTCGAGATCTCTTCATGTTTCATCATTTCAGGTACCTAAAACTTTTCCAAGAATTTATGAAGTGTTATGTCATCGTGATACTTTTAAAACATTTGTCTCATTATCATGACCATCTTGATAATTTGCTTCTCTTCTTCCTTAAGAAGTTTTTTATTTGAAATTAATTGGTCTATGACGCTTTGGGCATACCATAAACTCTGTCCTTCGATGACATCTCATTGGAGCATTTACAATTGAATTATAACATAGGATCAACAAATTCATCTAACAATTAATTTGCAATATTATGCAAAGGAATTATCTATTGAGCTTGAAGTTCACATTTTATTTAACGAGGATCAAGACAATTCATCTCATAAATTTCACTTGTCAATCATATCTACCCCCCTAATGTTAGAAAATCTAACATTCACTCAACCTCATTTGAGGATCCATCATTGTATGTAGTGGAGCAATCAAATCAGGTATCACATATTCAAATTTTAGATGGAAATTTTTTGGTTCCTGACCTTGAACCAATTATGATGGGAAAATCTTGTTGGCTTGATTCATACATGTGTTGCTACATGTTAAATAAACTTATCTCATATCAAATCTTATTTGGGAGTTTTGTTCTCAAAACCGTGGTTTATCCATAATTTGAGGCATACAATTTCTGCTATAAACCAACCAGGATTATTAATATAATTTCATATTTTGGAACTAATGCTCTTAATTTAACAATTTGAGCAAACATCCTTACAAAAATTAATTTGTAAGCTGACAACAAAGAACATATGACCATCCCATAATACAAAAATCATATAGTTGCAAATGGTCCACATCGCAGGTAAACAGACTCGTATTTATATTTTTTATATGTTTCAAAAACCTCAGGGAATACAATCTCAATCTTAGCTGGTATAATGATACAATGATCATTTTATCAAGATAATTTTTAAAGAATCTTTTATCTCTTCATCATATAAGCCACATGAATTCTAACTTATATTTGCATCATATTTAAACCGGAATGACCAACCGGTCATGCCAGCTGCTCTTTATTTTCTCAAACCTCCCGTAGAGGTGAGTTGTGGTGTATATGATTTTTCTCAAACCTCTCATAGAGTTGAGTTGTGGCATATATCCAAACAATAATGATTTTATCATATCTTAACCCTTTCTCTTTCAGAATAGTTGAACATTCACGATACTTATCACAAGTCACATTCTTTTCCATGAATGAAGTAATCATTTATATGTGCTTCATAAATTTGCATTATAAACACATTGTCATGCCTATGCATAACCGACCTCAACATTACTTTAAAAGGTCAAGTGTACCACCACTTTATCTTCCTTTCTTTTGATAGAGGATTTTTATTTTATTAGTTCGCACAACGACTAAGGTTCCATTGACTATTCATACCATTATGATGATAACAATTACCTTCACATTTTGAAGGATTATTTAGAGAACTCATAATGTACTTCCTTTTATTATTACCACAATGATGATTTGTTAATTATGTCCCTCCGCACCCTTATTTATACATTTAATCACTTATTTTATTTGAAACTTATTATTCCCAGCGATCATATTATCACGACCCAGAACTTCGTGATTGATATCCACACTAATCCACAGTAGGCGAACCACTACTACAACCCAAACAAGCAACTAAACTAAAAATAAGGCATTAAACTGAAAGAAAAGGAAGTTCCCATAAACTTCAAAAAGAGTTCTCAAGAAATAAACTAAACAATGTGGAAGAAAATAACACCTAGAATCTGAAAGTCAATGTACCAAAACATTTAGAGTTCAACAAGTCTAAACAAGAAGAGATGCAACCCCAATCTAATGAACTAAACAACTAAATATAGCAAATGTGTAAGTTCGAAAGTGGTGAACATAGACGAAAGAGAATTTCATGGAAGCCCGTAAAATTCTAGCTCACCCTTGAATTTGAAATTGACGATCACATATCTTCTAAGAGAGGTCTGTCAATGGCTGTCAGAATATGCCCTATACTCAAAAAAAATAAGAGCAAGTGCGGAATCAGTACACAACCACTGTGTGCTGGTAGGATCACACAGCTATCCCACTAAGTGCAACATAAACAAGATAATACAACAATATAACCATGCAATATATCAAACATATACAATATTGAATATCACATGCTTCAACAATATACATTTATCAGAAGTAGTTGGTCCTCTCATGGAACCCAAACCCAAATTGTTAGTGCACTGGGTGTGGTACCCAATCCCATAGTTATGTAGAAATGTGGAAATCCGATTCCATTTTTATGTCGTATCGTGATAATCCGATCCAAGTTAGTTATGCCGGAACGTGACAATCTGATGCATCAACACCATAATCACAAACACAAGTATACTTTCAAGTTATACAATCAAGAGTGGTTCATGACATATAATTATTCATCTATCTCATTTACAAAAATTGTTAATCAATAATGCAATATTTGCATACATACATACATCATAATGAAACAATAACAAGGATACATCACACAATCATATTAACACAACCATCACCTCCCTCGAAACAAGCTTGAAACCCTAAGAAACTTGTTCCTTGTCTTTTCGAATTTGTTCCGCTTGTTCTTGATCTACAAACTATCATAATAACATGAGAATCAACAAACAATAGCTAATTATCCGAAACTATAACAATTCTATGAACCCAGATCATACCTATGATCCTAAGAATCCAATTTAAGTATTTTTCCACCATATATTCTATATCAAAACCCTCCCCCTCAATATTAACCCATTATATTGCGTTCTACGGATAGAAAAACATATTTGAAGAGTGAAAAACTTATCTTTAGCCTCAATAATGGAAAAAAATGAGTACAAGTCGCCTGAAGTTCGTTCCTTAGCTCAAAAAGTTGAGTAGTGCATAATGAGGTTGTTTAGGGTTTTATTAACGACCTCAAGTCGCATGATCTTGATACAACGACCTTCACCCCGTTGTAACATGTAACATCTCGCACTTTATAATAGACAATAATAAGCTAAGAAACTAAAATAATCACTTTTGGAAAGAATAGGAAAAATTTGGAAAATTTCCCAAGATAAGAAAGTGAGTTTTTGGTCATTGTCAAATGATCATAACTTCTAGATCAGGATGATTTAGAGTCAGTTGTTTTATATAGTTGGAAAGACCTTGGAGAGATCTTTCAAACGCCGTCGAGTTTGTGCATTTTTGATATCGTATAAGGGAGATATGCATATCAGAAGTTGGGCTGTTGGGTTGAGGAAGGTCCCAATCCGAATTTTAGTAAGGGTAAACTTGTCATTTCACCCAACTATTTCCTAATTTTTTTTGAGGGTTTATTAGGAGTAAAATAAGCCTTCAGTCAGTTTTAGAAAATCAATTCACGCTTAGGGCTTGAGATAAAAGAGAAGAGAAGGAGAAAAGAGAGAAAGATCAAGAATCCATCAAGAACGCTAAGGTTTCGCGAGTGGAATTCGTCGGGGGTGATCCATATTGAGGTATGTGACATCTTTCTGTGTTGTTTTAGTGCACCCACCCACCAATTTGATTAATTCAATAAGTTTTGAGTAAATTAAATGATGAACATTGAAGTTCTTGAAGAACAATGGTTGATTTCTTGATGGTTGAGTTGTATTATGATTTTAGTCATTGGATTCGTGTTCCTGAGCTGTTTTTCGAGTCTAATCTATTATTTAATGAGGTTATTAGTGATCCTAAGTTACTGGGGTAATATCCATGGAAGTTTAGGGGGGTAAAGATGAAAAACGGAGAAGAAAAGTCGAAACGCGCGTCCGTAGGGCCTTGGGGCGTCGCGCCTCCCATAGCCCCACAGGACAGTCTCTGTCCATAGGGACTTGGGGTGGAGCGCTATCTAGAGCGCCCCAACTTGGCCTCTGAAGTTTGGGGCCTGGCGCCCCACGCCTCTCAGAGCGCCAAGGACGCCAATTCACCCCATTCATTTCCATCTTTTCGTACTAGTTCCTAAGTGATGTACCCACGTTTCCTAGTTGATTCCAACACTCTAAGGTACGTCTAAACATCATGAAATCATCCCTAAAAATGAAATCATGAACCTTGAATCCGTAATCCAATTCAAGAAATGTTAAGATCAAAGTCTAAGAAGCTAAGAGTTAAGTATAAAGGTTAAGAAGAAAGTCAAAGTAATGTTTCTTAAAGTTTCCAAGAGCCTTATTTAAATGTTTTAACTTCATGTTAAGGATCAAGTTTCGAGTTAAAGAAAGAGTAAAAGTTGAAGTCTTTCCTTCAAAGAAGTATAAGGAAACTAAGTACCCTAAAGAGTTGATTAAGATGAAAAGTTTCAAGTCAAGCAAATAGTAAAGAGTTGAGTTCATTTCTCAAAAGATATAAGCGAACTAAGTATTTCCTAGAAAGTTTATGAATGTTTTTACAATTAAGTTAAGAGGAAACTAAGATTTCCAAAAGAGTTTTGAACAAGAAAAGGGAACATTGATTCCAATAGAGCTTTTACAAGCTAAGTGTTGAGCAATTATCTCAATCCAAAGAAAGGAAGTTATTTTTAAAAGCATGAGCTAAAGTATATTTTGGGAGTAGTATTGAACACCGATGTGTGGATAAGAGTTCATATTAAATCAAGTCCACATGTAAACCATGTACCTATCATGGGTGTTAAGGGTCAAACTTTTTAGATGATCACGTAGGTTAAGCTAGTGGATCCACTAAGTTAAGTAAGGTCATATACCGATGGCAAGGTATAGGATGGTCCTTGGCAGCGTGAGGTAAAATGTTATATCATCACTTAGGCTCACAGTGATGGTTTTCGGTTAGATAATCTCCCACAGAAGTTATATTACTTTAAATGAGTAAAATTAAGTTCGTTATTGTTTTATTTTAATGAGCTAAGATTGTTTCAGTTGCTTTAAAGTTTTACTTATATTTGTATCGCATGTGTTTTACTGCCTTATATATATTGAGTTGAGTATCCATGAGATGAGCAGAGCCAAGGTAAGTGTTTCTCCTTACTCCTTTCAAGCTTAAGTTATTGTAGCATTCCAACTCGCATACCCGTACATTCAATGTACTGATGCCAGTTGGCCTGCATCGTCTTATGATGTAGATGGAGGTAACCAGGATCAACATCCAGCGCCTCGTTGATCCAGTTTGAGCACTCAGAGTCAGTGGTGAGACTTCTCGCATTCCGGAGGTTCCCTTTTTATGCTTTCAGTTTTCTTTTCATTTATAGAATATTGTGGGGTTTGTCCCGACATTCATCATAATATGTTTAGAGGCTTCATAGACGGATAGTCAGTCATTTAGTTCATTTGAGTCTCTTTATTTACAAATATTTTATTTTGAGACTTAAGTATCATTTTGTCCAAGACAATCAATTTAAGTTATTTATGAGAATGTTATTGCTTGAGTTAAGTAAGTCAGACCAAGGGTTCGCTCAAGGACAACAATGGTCATTAGGTGCTGGCCACGTCCAAGGTGTAGGCTCGGGGTGTGACATAACGGCCCTGCCAAGGCGGCAAAACCCAACCCCAAAATGGCATTCTCGAACCAGTGAGTTATATTAATAATTCCAAGATTCCCATTTCACAACACACCCTGACCCACGACGCTCAAAAAATACTCTTTACGCTAAGATTGATTTTGGAGTTTTACACTCTAAATTCAATTCTGTAAAGTCGTACGGGTTTTTAAATGAGTTATGTAACTACTCATGCAATCAAAATCATAAATGATTCACCCGATTGTTACTAGATTTTCCCACACCTCAAAGACTCTGCTTTGTCCAAATCTGGACTAGGTTGAAAAATTTCAAGTTACTATAAAAAAGTTTTTTGACTGCAAATTTTCCCCATTGGCTTTTCTATAATGGCAGAACCCGGTCTTTACACACATTCATATGATAGAATTGAATAATTAGGTGGATCTCAAACTTATCATATGTACTGCTACCACAACACTTCAGATTATGGAGTAAATACAATGGGACAAATTTTATCACTTTTCCTCAAAGTCTCACAAGTCATCATTATATCATCACTATGATGCATTGACTCAAACTCAATGTCTTACACATATAAGGCGTGTTAGGTCATAAATCTATGGGACTTGAATCCAATCCTTATCATCATGGTGCATTAAACTCAAATTGATGGCTTACCCTCTTGGTCTGATAGAACATGAATCTACCGTCTTACCCTCAAACATTTTTCATTATGGTGTATCCAGAATTTAGCTTGATTTCTTACCCTCAAACATTTTTCATTATGGTGTATCCAGAATTTAACTTGATCTCTTATCCTTTTGATGCAATGGGACTTGAATCCACCGTCTTATCCTTAACCAACAGTATAATAGATCAATTTGTACAACATGACTCACCCTTTGAATCTTTCATAGTAGTATATGCCTTTGGTCATAATCGATGTTAGTGACCAAACACTATTTTATTCTAAATCGTAACAAAATTTTAGAAAATACACATGATTTTATGCATATAATACTTTGATTCCAGTATTTATAATTTTTCCTTCTTGATTCTCATAACGAGAACAACCAGAACATGAGCTAAAGAAAAAACTAAAACTCAATTTTAATTGGCTAGAGTCTCTTGTTGATAACGTGTTTTAAAATAAGCAATATACTATAAGATAAATATACAAGATATATGGGGAGTAGAATGTAGAGATCATCTTATTCTAATGTCTTCATGTCTCATCTTATGTCTTACAATGGTGAATGAACAACCCTATTTATAGGTTGTGAAATCACTCCAGAAGCCACTATATTAAGTATCATAATAAATAGATACATTCATACCCATAAAGGTTCATAGAATCTAGAGAATACACATATGTGATAAGAATAAGTTTATGGATAAACTAAATGGATAATCCACTTAGTTCAATGAATATAACATAAATCTCTTTTTTTTTTCTCTTTATATTTTCTGGTAATGTTTTTAATATATTTTTAATTAAATTTAATCAACATTTACGAAATTTTCCCTTATATTTGTTAAAATAATTTCTCAAAAATAAAATTATTCTTCAAAAATAAAATATGCCTCAAATTTACTTTATTTTTTGGAGTTCTTTTTTAATTTCTAAAGACGGATTATTTTTAGTAAAAATAAGAAAACACATCAAAGATGATCATATTTGATTCCTATCATCATCAATGCTATTGATTTCTTTTACTCCTTTCCTTACTCTCATCATTATTGTTATTTATATTATTTCCTTAAATCACTTTTTTTTTGTTATTATTATCACTTCATAAAAATTGTAATTTTTTTTACAGAATTTATTTTCGTTAATGAGTTTTTAGATTATTCATTTGTCAAAAGATCTTATATATATATATATAATTGATATCAAAATAGGAGGAGAATAAGTATCCCACAAATTCCTTTCTTTTTACATTTTATCTTTTTTTTTTATCTTTCATTGCATAAATATTTTTTCTTTGTCTTCAATTAATTAAAGTTTACTGCTGCCATTATTTGTTTCAACTTATTTATTCTACTAATTTCTTTCCTCTTTTACTTTGTCTTATTTTTTGAGTCTCTAATTTAAATTTATTTTCTTTTTGTTATAAAACAATAAAATGTGGATGTCCACTATACCAAATAGTTACAACATAACCTCTCCATTATGAAGATAAACATATGCATAACCTCCAACTTTATAACCATTACTATTGTAACCTTTCACTTTCATAACCTCCCCATTATATTCATGTTAATGTCATGTTTATGACTAACCTTTTGTATGTCTTTATACTACACTATAAATAGAGACATGTTCATATTGTATACACTTGAAGATTTGATAAATACTTGAATAAGAAAAGCTCTCATCTTCTTGTCTCCCTATTTCTATTGTTTTCATCTTCTATATATCTTGTCTTATATTCTTCTTTTATTTATCTTTATATTGTTAATTTGCTTTAGTTTTACAACACGTTATCAGCACGAACATTCTACCATTGAAAGATTGAAGCAAAGTAAACAAAAGAAGGTAAAATAATTGTGTTTATTTTCTCTCGAAAACAAGGTAAGTTATTCTGGAATATATTTTATATTTTACTTGTGAACAAGGTGAATGATCCATATTATTGTTAATGTGCATTTTTTCCATCTATGACTATATATATATACTTTCTTTTGTTTGTGAAACTTGTTTTATATTTTATTTATGATTATACTCACTGTTTTGATTATTACATAAGCTTTTAAATTATTTTATTTTGCGTGTGAAATATTTTGGATTCACATAGAAATTGAAAAAGGAATGGTGGTTGTGAGCAGTTTTAATTTAGTGTAATTGGAGTTATTATTTTCTTAGTGTGCAATTGATTCTTTGATTTATAACGGTAATTCACTACCTTAATAATTATGCACCAAACATAATATAATATAATGCTATATGTAACTCTCTGTTTTGACAAGTTTAAGATATTGATACAAACTTTGTTGAGAATATTTTTATTGTGTTTCTTTTGTTCTATATTTATTTGTGCATGTTAACCACAAAGTGACAATATTTTTTTTAAGGTTCAATGGTGAATCGTGTTATATTTGGTTTATCATGTCACTGATTGAGGGTAAGACGAAGGATTCAAGTCCTATCGCACCAAGAGGGCAATACATCGGGTGAGAGTCCCGATGCATCATGATAATAAAATGTTGGGTTGGATCCCAACAAATAATGACGTAAAATATCTTCTAATGGGTAAGACGTTGGGTTCAAGTCTCAACATTATATAAAGACGATGAGCAAATTGATATGCTCTTGACAAAAGTCATAAAATTTGTCCATTGATTTGCTCCATTCTTTTATGTGAATGTGGTAGCAAGACATAATATGTCTGAAAATGACAAGTGGTTAAATGTATGAATATAAGTGTGGTAAAATGTTAATAAACAATGGTGGTAATTAAAAGGAAGAACATTTTGGGTTCTTAAGATGGTCCTTCAAGTGTGAAGGTAGGTTTTTGTCATCAAAGTGGTATGAAAAGTTATTGGTCATATTGAGTTGGTTCAACCCAATTTCAATGTTTTTTAAATCCTCCATCAAAATAAAAGAATACAAAATGATAGTACATTTGGTACATTTGATCTCTTAAAGTGATGTTGAGGTGAGTGACATAAATTTGATAAATGTGAAAGTATGACAATGAGTTTCTAATAAAAACATATAAAGGCATGTTCAAATGGTTATGGTCCATTTCTTAAAGAAAATGTAACTCGTGTTCTTATGGATAAGAACATATCCATGAATTGTTGGATAAATGTCACATCTCGCCTTTAAGGGAGGTTTGAGATATTGAAAGAAATATTTTGACATAAATGGTCATTTTGTACTACACAAATATTGTGATATGTTAAATTATGAACTATTGAAAGACAAAAAAAAGAAATAGTTCTTTCCTATAAAGGTTGTGGTTATGACAAAACAAATTTGTCATTGATTGTCAAGAAATAAGTCTTGCATGTGATAATTTTAACCATGACAATAATAATATTATTCTCCTTGAAGGAGATGATCACCATAAGAATGGCCTTGTGAAGTTTGTGGTAGTACACAAATCCGGGGAATTGAATTGTTCATAATATTGAGGTTGTAGTGAGTCTCAAAAGAAACTTTTAAGTTTCGGAAGAATTGAAAAGAAAAAACAATATATTGAGATTATAAATTATGGGAAGATTTAATATCTTCAAATTATTACACCAAAAGTGGGTTATAAATATTTATGTATAAGATCACCCATTTTTTTCCTCTTGTTTGTTGTAGACAAACATGGGCATGATGATGGATTCACATGCGAAAGTAAACTAGAAGTTTACTAGAATAAATATCAGTTGGCATAATCGGTTGGCCATTTCGATTCATATGTGATGCAAAATAAATTGAGAATTCACATGGCTATATGTTGAAGAAATAAAAGATTCTTCAAGAATTCTCTTTTGTAGTTTGTTCTCGTGATAAAATGATCATTGTACCAGCTAAGGTTGGGATTGTATTCCCTAAAATTATTTGGAACATATAAAAAGGTGAATATGAGCCCGTTCACCTGCCATGTGGACCGTTTACAATTATGATTTAATAGATGCATCTATGGTATGGTCACATGTGCATTTGTGTCAACTTACAAATTGATTTTTGTAAAGTTATTTGCTCGAATTATTAAATTAAAAGCACAGTTCCAAACTATAAAGTCATGTTGATAATGCTGGTTGGTTTAACAGAAATTGTTTGCCTCCAATTATAGTTAGACCATTGATTATGAGAACAAATCTCTCAAATAAATTTTGGTATGAGATGAGTTTATTTAAAATGTATGCATCAAGCCAACAAGGTTCTCCCATCACAATTGGTTCATGGTGAGGACCAAATAATTTCCATCTAAAAATGTGATATGTACATATATGATTTTATTACTCCACCACGCACAAAGATGGATCCCAAAATGAGGTTGGGGATAAATGTTAGATGTTATAACATTAGGGGGAGATATGTTTAGCAGCTGATATTTTTGTGTGGGGTGAATTATCTAGATCCTCGATCCTCGTTAAAAAAAATGAACTTGAAGTTCAAGAGATAATTCAAATGCAAAATATTGTAAATAATTTGCCAGATGTATTTGCTGACCCAATATTTTGATTAAGCTGCAAATGCTTGAATAAATAGTCCTTGGAGGACAAAGTATATGGTACGCCAGAAGCGTGATAGACCAATCGATTCCAATTGTAAAGCTCCTTGAGGAAGGAGATGAGTAATTATCAAAATGGTCCTGATAATGAGGCAAGTGATATGAAAGAACACTATGACATAACACTTCATAAAACCTTGGCAAAGGTTCAGGTACCTGAAAATAATGAAAAATGAAGAGATCTCGATAAGTTATGTCGTATTGGAATCGATATCAAAATAACCGTCGATGGTATATTTGATATGAAGTAGCACTTAATGCTATAAATTGTTACGAGGATTTTAAATTTGAATCTGTCACATAGTGTGGATAGATAAATGATTAGCCAAATAAAATGCACTATTCAAGTATATTTTGTTTCACTTAGAAAAGTTATATTTTTGAACTTATAGTTCATATATCAAAATATATGTCAGTGGAGTACAAATGAATCATTATGCGAAAGTATAACCGTAAGATTGAAGTACGGTTTATGACTCGGGGCATGGAGAGTTTTTCGCAAAAATCCTGACATTATTAAATGGAGATATATTCTCTAGTGGTGGATGCAATAGACTTGTTTCAGTCTGGCAATAGATGAGATACTTGAATATACAAAATGATTGATTATTAAGTCTAACTAGACGATGAAGGTTATATGAAAATCCTGAAGGATTTAAAAGGTCTTAAAGCAATTCTATTGAGTACTCAATGATTTTGAGCTTGCTTAACACAAATAAAGGATTTCTTCAACCTCATGAAAATGATTTAAAATATTATGTATTAGTGCAATTGGTACACTTACAGATTGCTGGTTATGCAAATGCTAGAAGATGTATGACTTTCTTTGAGAAGAAAAGACGAGCTTCAATGAAATTGATCAATCTCTCATGAGTCAAAAATGATTTGATTATGTAGATGCAAAATATTTATTTGATCTACATTAAGCTCGATCGCAAATGAACTATTTGCTTACATATGGAGTCACAACAATATATTGGCATTCAACAAACATTTATAACCACTTCTTCAAATCATATTGATCAATGAAGTAAGTCAGGGGTGTGTTTGGTTGGAATCATAATTTATCATATTCAGAAAATATGTGATTTTCCTTTGACAAATGATATTTTAGCCACCATATACGAAAATGATATATATAGCTCAATTGAATGGAGGTATAATCAAAGGAGATCAGACACAACATATTTAACAAAAAGTCTTTTTCACGCATGATCTTCAACAAAATGATGAGATAGACGTACAAAGATCCATTCAAGTGATAATCTTGTAAGCTTATTCACTAAAGATTGTCAACATCAATATTTGAGAAGTTGTGATACAAGATTGGAATGCATTGTTTTCAAGATATCAAGTGAAGTTTTTATCAGGGGGAGAAAAATACGTGTTGTACTCTTTTCCTTAACCATGGTTTTGTTCCAATTGTGTTTTACTGGTAAGGTTTTTAACGAGGCAACATTCAAAGCGTATTAGAAGATATGTGTACTCTTTTTCCTTCACTAGGATTTTTTCCCACAGGATTTTTTTTAGTAAGATTTTAACGTGGCATATTATCTATGGACATCCAAGGGGGAGTGTTATAAAACAATAAAATGTGGATGTCCACTACACCAAATAGTTACAACATAACCTCCTCCATTATGAAGATAAACATAACCTCCATAACCTCCAACTTTATAACCATTACTATTGTAACCTTTCACTTTCATAACCTCCCAATTATATTCATGTTAATGTCATGTTTATGACTAGCCTTTTGTATGTCTTTATACTACACTATAAATAGAGACATGTTCATATTGTATTCACTTGAAGGTTTGGTAAATACTTGAATAAGAAAAGCTCTCATCTTCTTGTCTCTCTATTTCTATTGTTTTCATCTTCTATATCTCTTGTCTTATATTCTTCTTTTCTTTTTCTTTATATTGTTAGTTTGCTTTAGTTTTACAACACTTTTTAATTTATCAATATTTTGGACATTTTTCTTATATTTTATTAAATCTCTCAGAAATAAAGTTTTTCTTCCAAAAAAGATTATGCCTCAAATTTTATTTTATTTACTGAAGTTTTTTTTTTTAAATAAATCAAAAGACTGAATATTTCTTAAAATAAGAAATATCAAAGATGACAATATTTAATTCCCATCATTATTAATGCTATTAATTTCTTTTACTGTCTTCCTTTAAATATTATTATTAATGTTATTTATATTATTTCGTCAAATTACTCTTTTGTTTTTACATAATTTTATTTCCCTTTTTAAAATTTTAAAATATTTTATTTGCTAAAGATCTCTCTCTCATATATATATATTTTCAAATTCTATTTGTTTGATTACACAAATGACATTATTATTATTGTTATTGATCAATACTTCTATCACATTCAGAGTGCACCCCAAATGTAACCGGCGTCGTCGTCCCCGAAGAGGACTTAGACCAACCCTTCGCATTCGTCATAACATATCATAGGTTCAAAATGCGGAAAATCAAAAACTTTTGCATATACTATATGAAGTATACTTAGACTTCTCTATTAGCAACATGATCAACTTACATACGATAGTCTAATAAAACTGTCTCACATAATAATCATCTAAAGAATACGAATCTTGGACTTAGCCAATACAATATCAATTCCATATAGGCCTTACTAAAATAGAATTCAACGAGAAAGAAATAAAAGTGTATCTCTTGAACTACTACAATCTTCATAGCTAGAATAATGAAAAGATATTATCCCCGTACGTGAGGACCTACCAACACTTGTAGAAAGGATTCCAAGCTTCTTCAATCGACCTTCTTAAACTTCAATGGTCGGACCCTACATTTTGTAGATATATAAAGGATATGGGTTAGTACGCCACTTGTACTAAGTATGGGAATATGCACATAATACATTTAAGACATGCATGAAAAGGACCATATCTTTAGAAAGCATGCTAAGTCATTTGAAAGCCTTTAATGCACATACGAAAGAGCATATACAAGATAAGGATCACAACAACATAAAGTATGATCGTAATCAAAGACACATCATCATAAAGTCATATTAACATTTCATGTTCAACAGTTCATATCAACATAACATATACCACTTACCCATAAACCCATCCCAAGCCTACAAGTGCAGTGCTCATGTGAAGCCCAATAACCCCACATAAACAAGTAAACAAGATAGGAGACCATGAGTAATGTTTTGCTTCATACAACTTATATCATAAGTAGCCATCGTCACATATAGCAATATAGACGAACACATGTTCATTAACATAACCAACATCATATAAGTGCAACATCATATATCATAAGCATTAAACATTTCATGTTCATAGTACATAAGAACAATCTCCTAGGACTTCCCTTAGAGTCAACTTGTGCAATGTCTAGGTAGAGTCCCATACCCCTACCTATACTAAGTAGACTCCTCAAGTCACCCTAGTCAATGTCCATTTACTTTAGTCTTTCATTTTATTTGCGGGAACAATCACCTTAACTGACATTAGACTATGTGAGCTAAACATGGAATTCGGCGTCATGAAACCCCACATCGAAAAAAGGTGGTCTACTTGCCAAGGTAGAACCAAAACATGAACATAGCATTCTAGGTGGATCCACTAGCTAGTATTCCTATGGAGGCAACATAGTTCAAGAACTAGAAGATATATTAGAGACCCATAGATCCACATTACATGGTAGCCTCTATCTTATGAGAGTCATTGTGAACCTACCTTCCAACTTGGGAAGAGACACCTCTCATATCTAGTTCACTCGGTGCTAAGCTAAAGTCCCTTTTTGAATTGCCTTTAAGTTATCATTAATCATAAATCTTATCATAGGCCATAGGAGACTAACTCCTTGTATAAACATGATCATTCGCTCATTAGGTCTAGGATGAGAATTTCCTTTCATCACAACCCTTCATTTGTGAGATTAACATATCATAGTCATATTGTGTAAGGAACACAAGAGAAGCATCATCAACCTTGCATTATCATACCTTTACCATGATCTCACATTCAACATATTCATATAACATCATATATGCATAGAAACATTATACATACTTCAATTGCATAACAACATCAATTATAGACCAACATCAACATAATAGAGTAATCATGACTTTAGAAGACTTACCTATTGCTTCCAAGAATCTTCATCAAGAACTTACTCCCAGTTCACCACAATCATCCAATAATACAGTGAAATACACAATAACATAACAAATCCCAACCATTCTAGTCATATACAAGACCAATTCATAGTTAGGGTTAAGGGAAAGAGGTTCACTTATGAGTTCATTCAAGTAATAGTTCTAATCCCAACATTTAATGACATTTAGTGAATGATATAACATAATCAAATCCATTATTTAGGGAAAGAACGTGCTTCACACGAAATCCAACAATTCCATATCAATTACCCAACAATAAATACTTAATTAGTTATAGAAATCATAGTTTATCATAATTAGTCATCAACTTCGAGTTTGGAAGAAAACCCATTGGTAGAGTAGAAACCCTAGGAATTGAATTGTTTAGAAATCACTTTGAAAGGACCTATTGGGGAAAGGAATCTCAAGAGTGAAGAACCCATACCTTATTGACGATTAAATCCCTGAATCTTGAGAAGAAAAGTTGAGAATTTGACCTTCTTCTCCAAGCTTCCAATGTTCTTCAATGGTGGTTGAGTAGAGAGACAGTTTAGAGAGAGATGAGAGTGATTTGGTAAATATGATTTGGAGTGCGTGAAAATGACTTAAAACTGACCTAAAACCAATATAAACTCGTCCCCTAGAGTACCCAAAAGACCCTTCACTTAATTGGGTCTTTTTGTGAAATTAAATTGATTTAAAAACGACGCGGACGAATCTGGGAAGTGGCTGCGCGTCGAGAGGGCAATTCTAATTCTTTTTTGTAAATTTGGTTTGAGGCGGTGAGCCTCGCGAAGGACCCGCGTCGCGAGGCAAATTTTTCCTAGCCAGTGCTGGCTGTGCGACGCGCAAGGGGATTCACATCTTGGTTGTCGCAAGCTGCTTTGACAGCTTGCTCGCCAATGTTTGGGTCCTCCTCAAGGACCCTTCGGGTGGTCCTTAGGGAGTCGTTACTGGACGTTTGGACCCTTTGTACTATATTTTACCTATTTAAAGTCTCTTTACAAGTTTTGAACTTCATTTGACACTCACAAACCTTCACCAAACATAGGGACGTCTACTAGTTCAATTTAGCTAGTTTCCGGACGTCAAGGTCTTTCTTTGTCGTTTTGGCTCTACCCTTTTCTAATTGAATTTAATACATTAATATAGGTCTGGAAACACCATTTTAACCATTATTTAATTGGCGAAGTTCTAGTCTAAGTCATGGAACTTCTGGAGTATTACAACTTTTGTCCATTATATACTCTTTGTTTCATTGAAAGTAGGGACACAGTAGTGTGTTCGGTCAATCAAATAACTTTGATCACTATAAATTTCATTGAATAAATACACATAACTAATCTAAATTCAATCTCATAAAAGATTAAATCTCAAAATTAATCAAGTTTAAATTTTAATTTTACCTCTCCAAAGTAAAAAGGAACAACAAAATGATAAATTTTCATCAATAATATTTTATAATATTAAAAAATCCTTAAAAGAACTATAGTAGGAAAAATAAGTTTTACTTTTTAGTTAATAACAAATTTATAAAACGACCATTCACTTCGTGCGAAGCACCGAAAAATTCACTAGTTCAATTAAGGAAAAATTACGCGGTTAAGCAAACTTATAGTACTTAATTACTCATCATAGTTATAGTTTGCTATTATTACCACCCGCGACTAACATTATACATTAATTACGTGGGTTGACTTGAGTTTGTTTAATTAGTCACGTTTGTATATGTATATTTTGTCCCATTTGTATAATTTGCAGCTAACAGTTCTTTGTTTGATTTGTATTTGTATACGATTGTTTGTATTTGTATATGACGATTATTTCCTTTGAGTTTTCAGTTTTGTCATCATATACATTCAATCTTTTTGTGTATAACTTTATAAAGTTTGTATACGTGTAGTTTTTGAATTTTATATAATATTATTTATATAATGTATAATATATTTTGTATAATTGCTTAAAGTTCATATATTTATGTTTGTATCAATTTGTTATTTCGAGTTTTACTGTATTTGTATAATTTCAGACTTTATATTACTCAATTATATAAAAACACGTGAAAATTATATTAACTTACCTACAAATTATACAAACGAGATGCGAATTATACAACTTATTGTCCTCTCTTGCTCGCCTTTTTCCTACATCTCACAATCTCGCTTGTCATATATACAAATGCATATGTGTAATATACAATTAATAATCAATATACATATACAATTTATCTCTCTCCCATTTCTTGCCTTCTCTCACATGCTTCTCTCATTCATATAGCATGTAGCTACAAAATTGTAATTATTAAACTATACTTATGAGGAGTATTTGGGAGGGCTATATGTGATTGTGAAAGCAAGAGGCGTGCAGTGTGTTGTTTACATTCAACGACTAAACCAACCACTTTGTTTTACCCTCAATCCCAAGTCCAACCTTTTGGGACCACTGATTTATAGTTTTCCCTTCACCGGAAATATATTCACACCGAAGCTTCCTCTTTTATCTCTCTCTCTCTTAGCTTTCTTTCTCCTCTTTGGCCTTTGCTCTAAACTCTATCTATCTACAAAAACTTCATATACACTTCCTCTGTTGTTATTAATTCTCCCTCGTTGAACTTTCTGTATTATTCCTGGGCTTAATTGATTGAGGAGTTTCTGATAATTTATATGTAGAGTTTCAGACACTTGAGTTGCTGATAAGTAATGAAATTGTGTTTTTTTTAAAATTGTTCAGATGGATATGCCGGATCAAAATTCACCAATTTTGAGGACTAGTTTACCGGAACAGTCATCGTCGGATGTAAAACCGCTAGAGCATCAGCAGCCGCCGCCGACGTGGCTCAACAGGGAAATACTTTTACCACAAAGTCAGTATACTGTTGCTGGAGCTGGGGAGTCCAACTCAAACCAGTGGTTATCAAGGTCCATTTTACAGAGGAATATAAGCGATGTTCAGGCATCCAATGATTCTGATTTGAATAAGGACGAGTTTGGTGAGAGTGAAGTCGTTAATTGGCAAAATGCAGGGTGTAAAGCTGAAATTCTGGCACATCCATTGTTTGAGCAGTTGTTGTCAGCCCATGTGGCGTGCTTACGAATAGCAACACCTGTAGATCAGTTGCCAAGGATTGATGCACAACTGGCACAGTCGCAGCAAGTAGTAGGCAAATATTCCGGCCTTGGACACGGGAATCTTTCTGATGATAAGGAACTTGATCAGTTTTTGGTAAGCTTTTCCTTTTCCTTCTATTTTAGTACATATTCAATTGCCTTCAATACGAGTATTAGGTTTGAAATTTTACGGTATCCAAAAAGTTTGTGTCTATTGCTCTTTCAGGATTTGATTCTGCTTGCTTCATGGATTGAGTAAGTTAGGATAGGATAGTCTGAGACTTGTTTGCCAAATCCTCTGTCTAACTTTAATGTTTTCACCCATCTTTAGTGGTAATTTTGGAAAACCCAAGGCAATTAATATTTGAGTCAAGAAATCATGTTCTATGTCTGTGAGTTGATTTTAAGAATTTGATACCATATGAGATAGTTCCAAATTTAAGAATTACTCGTATTTCTTTGTCGTCCTTGCATATATTTAATCACCGGTTTGGCTGAATATGAAATATATAGCACAAGTCTGTGCTCATATGGTCCTTTAAATAATAGGACCAGTGAATTAAATGTCAGCTCATCAATTTGTGTGGCTCCTACTTATCTTGTTAGAAGAGATCAAAATTACTTTTTGGAAATTACTAGCCACAAAACAAAAAAATTCGTGAGGCATCAACATCTTATGCAGAAAGAATATCATGTCATCTTGGACCAGGAATTTCAAGCTCTCTTTTCATTGCTCAAGTAATAACTCCAGGAATCTCAAGTAGTAGTATTTTAACAATTTGACTACGTATATGTATATGCAATAGATGAACTTATGTCAGATTAGGTGAATGGTGCCACTAATTATTGCAGACTTTTCATAAAGTAGTTTCTTTACCTTATTATAGAAGGTTGATAAAACCAAGATCAGATATTAAGTCTCAACCTTAAAAATTTTCCATTTAATTATACTCTACTTAATTAATGAACTCACACCATTTATTGCTGTATCACAGTTCTGCAGTAGTATTTTTTGGCAAGTGACAGTTTTTTATTGTGTAAAAAGTGTATCCTAAGTACCTAGATCTCCTATGTTTCTTCAAATGGCGTGGAATAAAAAGACAAAATAATAACTCTGAAGTGAATATTACCTTGATGTTTATACTAGCTTCATCTTGCTCTTAAGGAGATATCTCTTATTCACAAACTGATCTCAAAATTGCTTGGTGCTAGAGCTTGTTTTTACTCTCTATTTTTTTTGGTAGACACATTATGTCCTGTTGCTTTGTTGTTTTAAAGAGCAACTACAACATCATGTTCGTGTTCATGCAATGGAAGCAGTTATGGCTTGTTGGGAAATCGAGCAGTCGTTGCAAAGCTTAACTGGTAATCTATTATTCATTTTGTGACATTTTTATGATTGCAATTTACAGTGACTTTTGTGATTTTCTTCTGTTGATTTTATATTTTCTGAAAATATACTTGGACTATGAAAGTGATATTGCATTTATTCCCAATCTAATCCAAGAAATAACAATTGCATCTAATGGATTCGGTTCCTTTGCAATCCAACCTGAATATAATTTTATTCTTATCCTCTTATTGGATTCAATACTTTTACAATGAAACTTTCATATAATCTCAGATCAGACTTCGTTCTCTTATCTCTCTGTTATAATCTCTATGTTGCTATTTACCCTCTTGCTCTAAGTTAGCTCATTTTAACCTGCACAAATGTCGTGCATATATGAGTCCAAGGGAGAGAGGGAGAGATTTGGGTAATGATTTCCTTAATATTCATAATTCACTTAAATAGGTCTGTTATCTTTTCTGAGCATGCCCTTTTAGAACAGAACAACTGTAGGATAGAGTTTCATGTCATCTGTTCAAATTTTAACATTTGATTTCAGTGGTAGAAACTATTTTTCCATCATATCAGGTAAGTCCTTAAACATATATGTGACGAATCTGTTAGAAGTATCAAACTAGACAGTTCTAAGGTCTGTGGTTGGTCATGGGAATTGCAAGCATGAAAACATGGTAACAAATGATCATCACGTTGAGGTAAACCATTGAGCTCTTTGAGTCTTCTTTTGGTGATGTTTTAAGCTACAAATATGACTATTTATGAAATGCATTTTGTTAACCTTCTCATGCCTGTCATCCGGTTGAGGAAGAAAAGTAAAAAGTGCATTTTCTCTATAGTAAATTGGACTTGTATCTCTTTGAAGGACATTATTTTTTTCCACCTATTTGGTTTGATACTTCCTTGTGGCTTGAGGCTGCTGCTAAAAACTAATGAATGGAAAAAGATATGTTTTTCTCAATGTGTATCCCCTCTTCAGTATGGTAGAATACACTTAATTCTTTTCTCAAAGATCGTAAACAATTCTAAACCAAAGGACTTGTGCATGATATCTATTAACTTTTCATGTGTTTCTTCTTGTTTTCTCTTTCTTCTCAGGAAGTTGAAATTACTTCCTGTAAGTTTATCAGTGTTATCTCTTCTTTGTATCTTTTCCGGGCTGACCTGGTTGAGTTACCTTGATAAACTGTAATGTCTGTATATAACGTTTTAGCCGTTTACTAAAGTTATATTGTTTCAACATGTGTGCGTTGCTTATGCAGGAATTTCTCCAGGAGAAGGTACAGGTGCTACAATGTCTGATGATGAAGATGAACAGGTGGATAGTGATGCCAATTTGTTTGAAGGAAGTTTTGATGGTCATGATAGCATGGGCTTTGGTCCTTTGATACCAACAGAGAGTGAGACATCATTGATGGAGCGTGTGAGGCAGGAGTTAAAGCATGAGTTGAAACAGGTAAATGAGCTATATTTTTCTATGTAACTGTGTTCAACGTAACTCATCCAACTCCTTTAAATCATAAATAGGGTTACAAGGAAAAACTAGTGGATATTAGAGAGGAAATTCTTCGAAAGAGAAGGGCAGGAAAACTCCCTGGCGATACCACCTCTGTTTTGAAAGCTTGGTGGCAATCACATTCAAAGTGGCCATACCCCACTGTAAG
This sequence comes from Solanum sitiens, assembly GCA_016801875.1. NCBI lineage: Eukaryota > Viridiplantae > Streptophyta > Magnoliopsida > Solanales > Solanaceae > Solanum > Solanum sitiens. The sequence goes on along the minus strand of JABWTJ010000760.1, from coordinate 276,048 downwards.
CTTTTAGTTGTCTATCCACGCTGAGTTAATTGACCTGTAGATGTACTAAATAGCATCCTTTTTTCTCTTGCAGGAAGAAGATAAGGCAAAACTGGTACAAGAAACAGGTCTTCAACTAAAGCAGATAAATAATTGGTTTATCAACCAAAGGAAAAGGAACTGGCACAGTAATCCTTCCTCTTCTACAGCTTTGAAGAGCAAACGCAAAAGGTAATTAATTATGTAAGTTGAGCATAGATAATAAATTGTAAATGATTTGAAGTAACTTAATTATTCAAATCTAATCCAGGTGAATCTGAAAATACTACTCATCATGTTAGGGAAGTTATTAGCGAGCTTCCTTGGATGAGCTACGTACCTAGTGTCCAGCTACTATCTCTACGTAGTATATAGAAAGATGGACTCATTTAGTTAAAGCAACAGGTCAGTTATTTTGCAACTGCAGGACAACTACAACTATTACAGACAGATCCTACTTGATCAGAAGATCGATTGATATGATGATGTGTTGAGGAAAGGCTTGTTATTTACGGAATAGTCTGATGGCGAGGGCGTACGGTGACTAATATAGGTGAATCACAGTCAACTATAGTTTAATCACAAATTAGTTGGGATTGACTGCCTCAATCATCTGTATCAATTTCGTGTGCACTTGAATGGGTGGAAACTTCAGTGACTCAATCATGCAGCTTGCAGAACTCACTACCACATTTTTGTTTGGGGTTAGATATGGGGGTGTACAGTTGAATAATCTCAGTTTTATCAATACTTTTCTTGTAGTTATGTAAGAATTAAGATTGTGTAGTTATCCTTAGCTCTATGTATAGATGGTTCATGTCATATATCATGTTATCGTTTACAATGTGATGAAAAAAAAAGAAGAGAATATTGTGGTGGTTTTACATACAATTATGGATACAAATCTTTGTATGGATGGAACTCGCTTAGGTTCGGAAATTATGTTTACCTGAACGTTGTTGACAAGTTTAAGATGGAAAGCAGTATGACAATTGCAGGTAAGACATGTGCTTAATTAAGAATAATATTTTCATGTCTTGAACTCCAGTTCCTTATAAAATTGGATGGTGTAATAATCCCCGAGTCTTCACAAGACTACTTCTTCATTGCAGTGTCCAATTCTGCTAGAGGAACAAGTTCTTTGACGAGTTCCTCTGACATCATTGCTAAATTCTTCACTTCTTCTTAGAGATTTATTGAACTTCATTCATCAATAAGTCATAACAGTTATCCAGTAGTCATTACACCCAACCGATGCTGAGAAACATATCAATTGTGGAAATTCCACATATAATCAGATATCAAAATCGTTACAAGATCTGCAATCAATCAACAGTAACACCATCAAGGAAATCATATCCCCACTGACCTCAAAGTGGTACAATCTATGTATCTCATTGGCCACTCACACAATCACTTATCTGTACACACATGCTACATGGTCTTTGATCTTGTCTATCTAGTCATGACCTGTACGGATTCTTAGGTGTCCATGCACCATATCGATGTGGTACCCGATCCCCCACACTACTTGTTCATAAGCTCACATCAACATGAGTCTCATCATCATGATAGTATGTATATCCATCACATAAAAAATATATAATACTAGTGTAATATCAGATCGAACATACACACTCAACTGTTTGTCGATAAGCTTACATCAGACTCAACCCACTCATCCTCGATATAATGGATGTATTCTTACCATAACAACATATCTCAGTATGCTTACTATTCCAGTTATCTCTCAGGACAACACAATAAGCACATTATAAATCACCAGTGCATAATATTACACATCAGTCATAATAGGTAGTTTAACAGTTGACATGCTTATTCAACAGGCATCATTAGATCAATAATAACAAAACTTAGGCTATGTATGAAGGTCAATCAACATGGTACACAACTCATATTACATGTAAGAGACAAATCAAAGTCTAACTCTACCTAAATATGTAGTTATCACAGTTGCTTTCCCCACTCTAACGTATTCAAGTCATTTTATCAATTTAAAGGAATTATTCAATCATGCTTGGCTTAATTAATATTTTAGGACTACCCCTTCTTACATGATTTCAGTACCACTTGTTAACATCATATATTAGTCCTCATTGTGTAACACCTCGGATTTTGGAAAAAGGAAAACATAGCATTTTTGTGGCTATTGTTTGTGTTCTACGGGTCCAGTCTATGGGCCATAAGAGATTCTATGAACCGTAGAAGGCATCCGTATAAAGTGGGTTGACTTTTATGAAAATCTTTCTATGGTCGACCAGGAAGGTCCGTCAAACGCTTTATGGGTTGTAGATAGGTCTCGTAGAAAGGTCCCAAACTTAGTGAAATATTAAGGTCAAAGTTGAGTTCTATGATTGGAGTCTATGGACAGTAGAAGGTTTTACGGACCATAGACCAGTCTCGTCAAAATTTAGCTTGAAACTAGGCTCCCGTACTTAGTCTATGGTTGACCTGTGCCGACTGTAAGGTCACACCCATAGACTAGTTCGATAGTTCATTTTTCATGGGTTTTTAGGTCTTTTCCCTAAGTGTCTAATACCTAATCTATGCCCTTTTTACCCATATTCTAAGCCCCATATAAGTATTTTATGTCCTAAAACTATTATTCTAAGATCATTCTCCTAAATCCCAAATTTCCTCCAAGTTCTTCCCCCAAATTTCTCTCTCAAGCTAAGGAAAAAAAAGCTAGGATTACACTTTAAGGTCTCCAATTCACCATAGATTTTGGGCTTTGATCATCTAGGTATGTTAGTATTCACTGATGGAGAACTTTCCTCCATCGGATCCCCGAAGATCCAAATTCTAAATCTTTAATTCTCAATTCAAAGTTAAGGGTTTAGTCAATCTTTATGGGTTTTTGTCAACTATGATTCAATTAGTTATTTTCTATCTTCTAATGCATGAATTGAAGTATTTAAATCATTGTGTTGAATTCATATGAATCCATACATGATCCGTGATTTTGGACTATGAACACATGATGAAGCTTATGAACTATGAAATATAAATATATGAAGATATGTATGTTTTTATCAGATTGATGTACATGACTTGAGAGTGCTTTTAGATGAAAGTATCCATCAAACTGTAAAAGGTTTTCTAACATAAGGATTCATAAGGTTGAAAGATTTCTCACCAATGTTTAATCAAGATTTATGGAGCTATTCTAAATGACTTTAGCTTGGAGTGGTAGGTTAATTATGCATGTCCATAGATGATGAAATGAATATGATTAATGACTATTCTGTGAGATTTTACTTAGTACCGAGAGGATATTGAGATGGAGACTCTCCCATTAGTAGAGATCGGGTCGCTAATAGCAATCTCATTGTCCCTTACTACTTTCCTCTGTCGGATGTCTTAGTTAGTGGATCCACGTAATCTAGAAGTTGATGGTCCTTACCTTGGCAAGTAGGACATCTCTTTTTGGTGTAATAGACATCATATTCTATGTTTTAGCTCACATGGTCTATGTCGGTTAATAGTAAGCAGACCACAATAATGAACTAGGTTACTGTCAAAGAATCTCACAAAGTGTTTTAATATGTTAAGCCTTGCAATGACCATGATTCTAACTTGTATTTTAACCTGTTATCTTATAATGTAACTTTTCATTGCATGTCATGCAAAGTTCTTTAAACATGATTTCATATCGTTAATGCATTGATATCATACTTAGTAATTCTATATACTAACGCATACTTGTGCCTATATTGTTTCACTAATGTTGGATTCGACACTCCTACTTACATACTTGTGGCTAGTTGATCTCCCTCGTTGATTTGAATATTGGTGAGCCATCACTTTCGAGGACCAAGACACTTTTATAGATTTTCTTTATTTCATTTTTTCAGACTTTGTACGTGGTGTATGGGTTACATCCCAATCACTTTTTTTGATGTATTAGATGTCTTGTTGAGACTATGTTAGACTTCCGCTTTGTCAAACTTTTTTATGATATGAGAATATTTCTTTTGAATTCTTTATTTCTATTATCTTGCATGATGTATGCTAAGTGACTCGTCTAGGGCCTTTTAGGGTTCTATACGTCATGTTACACTTAGGGTTTGCTTTGGGTCATGACAAACATGGTATTCAGGGCACAAGGTTTAGAAAGGTCTTAGGATGTCTCATAAAGCATGCCAAAAAGATTTTTGTTCATGAGTGTGAAGCATGCAAACACTTATGAATATGAGGTTATAAGATGTCTAGAAAATTCCATTTATTTCATCATTATCATTATGAAGTCGTGCAATAGAGTGTTACTTTGTATGTCTGTCCTAATCATTATCTGATGCTCTTAGGACAGGCCCCTATAAAAGATTACGTTAGAAAGTTATGTTAGAAAGAATGCAGGAGAGAATGTGGAACATGAAGCTCCTCAAGTTCTGACCGACCCTTTGGCTGAACAAGTGACTACGGCAAAGTTCGCACTTAATTTTCATGTGTTGCTCAAGCTATGACGGCTCAAGCAAATAGAAAGTCTAACGCTCCTGTGAACCCAAATATGGGTACGGTGGCAACCAGAGTGAGGGACTTTACTATAATAAATGCCCCTAAGTTTCATGGTTCAAAGGTTGAGGAAGCTCCTGAAGAGTTCATTGATGAGGTGTATAATGTTTTGATGATCATGGGAGTGAAGCCGATGGAAAAGGCGGAATTGGACATTTATCAACTTAAGGGTGTTGCTCAAGTTTTGTTCAACCAATGGATGAAAGAGAGGCGGTTAACGTGTATCATCTTGATGGGGAGAAGTTTAAGGTTGCTTTTCTTATAGTTTCTTTCCCCTTGAGATGAGGGAGTCAAAAGTACTTGAGTTCACTAACCCTCATCAAGGAAATATGAGTGAAAAGGTATGCTTTGAATTTCACACAATTGTCTAAAGATGCCCCTAATATGGTTGACGATTCTAGGACAAAAATAAGTAAGTTTGTTTTGGGTTCCGAAATGGCGCTTAAGAAATTTCGTACCGCCATGCTAAGAAATGGACATTTTCCATTTGATGACACATGCCCAATAAATTGAATAACAGAAGCTTAAGGAAAGTATAGGGAGTCAAAGAGGGAAAAGACCAGTGAATGTGACTTTTCACATTCAAGGTCGGTTGGATATGGTCATTCTAGATTCCGAAAAACTTTTCCAGTCAAGGTTCCTATAATAAGCTAGCGCCGAAGTTCAACAAACATAGGGTGTCTAACCCTAAACCTCAAGGAGGAAACAATGGTGGATCTTCCTTGTCTACTTGTGCTAGGTGTGCAAGGAAGCATGATGATAAGTTTTTAGCAGGAAGGGATGGTTGCTTTAGTTATGGTAAGAGTGTCACAAGAGGAGGGATTATCCGTCACTTGATACTAAAGGAAGAGATTATATGCAAGCTCTTCCTAGTGTTCGGGTTTAAGTGCTCCAAAGAAAAATTGATTTTATGCACTTCAAAGTCGACATAATCAAGAGGGTTCTTCCTATGTTGTTACCGGTATGTTGAAAGTTTTTCATATTGATGTTTATGGCTCTGCTACTTTGTCTTTTGTTATGCCATATATGTCTATGAATTTGATATTTTTTCGAAAGTGTTGTTAGACCCTTTTTTCAATCTCTACTCCTATTGGTGAATCCATTGTGACTAAGAGAGTCTACAAAAATTTTCTCGTCTCTTAACCCATTGAATCACTCATCTTGATCTTGTAGAGCTTGATATGTTGGATTTGGATATTATTCTTGGAATGCATTGGCTTCATTCTTGTGATACTTCTATTGATTGTGAAACCCGAGGGGTTAAGTTTCAGTTTCCAAATGAGCGCGCCCTAGAGTGGAAAGGGAGAAATTCTATGCCTAAGGGTTAGGCTCTTTCTTGTCTTAAATCTATAAAAAAAATTTCCAAAGGGTTTCATATGCCATCTTGTTCGGGTTAGGGATAAGGATTACAAAACCCATATTCTTGAGTCGCTCCCCTTGGTAAATGAGTTTCCGAATGTATTTCCTGATGATCTACCATTGTTCTTCTCGAATGGGAAATAGACTTTCATGTTGACCTTCTCCCAGATATGCACACAATCTCTATTCCTTCTTACTGTATGGCTCCAGCTAAACATAAGGAGTCAAATAAGTAATTGAAAGATTTGTTGGATAAGGTTTCATCTGACCGAGTATATAACACCCCAGAAAATTTTTGAGCTTAAAATCAAACCATCCTTCATTGTGAGTAAGATTTTATCGAGGAATTTAAATTTTTCTAAGTGTTAAGGTCAATAGAAGTAGCACCTTCATTTCCAAGAAGGACCAAAGAGAAAAGCATTCAAGTCATTCTTATTTTTTGTAAGTTTTTGATCAATTTCAAACAATTATAACAACTAGTACAAGATGAGTTTTGTGAGATAAAACATGGAAAATTAAAACCCTTTGAATCCCTTTTCCAACGCCACTAAGTTTGCTAAATTTCGAGCTCTGCGTAAAAAGTTATGACTAATTTACTAACGACCTCAAACCTGGTAGCAACTCCGCGATGGCTACGCGTTACGGAGCCAATATGAACCTCACTAGCTACTGAAAAATTATTCCGACTCCCAGCTCATTTTATTTATTTATTTAAGGGTATTTTAGTCCTAAAAACCCTTAGGAGGTCATCTAAATTGCCTAAACATTTAGTAATCAATTTTTCATAAATCAAACCCTCCCATCCACTCCAAAAATTCTAAGCTCAAGGAATTCAAGAAACACTAATCTAGGGTTCATATTTCAAGATTTTACTTTAAGTTGCTTAAAAAATCTTTCATGTATGTAAGCTTCCATAGTGTTGGGTTTGTTCATCCACACGTCAATCATAATTTATTCAGCGTAATTTTATTCTTGAAATTTAAGGATTTAAGTTCTTGATAAGTGTTCTTGAAGTTTTCTTATCGATTAAGTTTTGATGTAAGATTCTAATTGGGTCAACTTCAAACAACCATATATCTTAAAATACAAAAGAGTTATGTGAGCCATAACCTGTAAAATTAAAGGTATTTGAATCTACTTTCCAACACCATCAATTTCACGTCAATCCAATATCTGAGTAAAAAGTTATGATTATTTTAATAACCTATACAGTGATGTTACGAATTTAGCCGACAGAAAAACATTAAAAAGGATTGTTTTTTGTTTTTTACCTCCAAGAAAACCCCATACAAATTTCATGACTAATAAAATGCTAAAAAGATAAATCAGATTTTCATCTTTTAATCCATAATTTTCTTCTATCTCAAACGCTAAGACAAAACCCTAAGGAAAGATCAAAGTAGAAGACTTCATTCAAGATCCTTTCAAACTTTTTTCAAGATTCTTCCAATCTTTTTCAAGATTCTTCTTCAAGGTAAGTTTTTCTTCAAGAGTTCAATTTTTATCAACTCAAAATCCTCTATACCATTATGAATCACTAATGAAAATCATAATTCTTGGCTGTAGAGATTTCAAGAAACTAATTCAAGAATCTCAAGAAAGGTTTTCTTGACCGTTTACCTTCAAGCTAGGGTTTCAAATTCTTTTTCAAGATTTTTCAAGATTCTTCAAGAACCTTTCTCTTTCTGGTATGTAAGACTATTATAGTGTTGGACTATTTCGTCCTCACACCCTACATTTACTTTTAAAAATCAGTAAAAGAGAAATCTAAGATTCTACCCCTAGATTTGAGTATTCTTGAGATAAGTTCATTTAAGTTCTTGAGTTCATGGTTATTTGAAAAATTCTATTCCTAATTATTGAGTTTTAAATTGAGTTTTGAGGAAGTAAGTATGAGAATGAGAAGAGTCGTATACATGAGTTCTATATTTTTGTGTAAACCCTCGAGTTGAGTCGTTCATGCCCATAAATTCTGGATGAACTCCATAATTTGAGTATATTTGAGAGGCATAGTATCTTCAAGTTCTAAGTATTGATATTGATTTTATAATCCCTTTGAGATTATATTTCTAATCATAGGACTATTGCATGTTACCCATGGAGTCCTTGAGTTGAATTTTTCATGCCCATAATTGGGCATCAACCCTATAAGTCGAGCAATCTTGAGATCAAAAGTATGTTTGAGTACTTGAGGCTAGTAGTTCATGCTCATAATTCTGCATGAACCCTCTGAATAGAGAATTCTTGAAATGAGTAGTTTCATTGAATTTCTTGAGTTTCAAGTATTGAGTTCTCTATATCGTTATTGGAAACCTTGCATTGAGTCGTTCATGTCCATGATTCGGTATGAACCATATTTTAAGAAGTCTTTTCAAATGTTTTAACTTATCTTTAAGAATTAATTTTTAATTTGAGTAAACACTAAAAGTAAAGTTCATTTTCTTTAAAATAATATATGATAACTAAGTATTTTCAAGAGTAAATGTTTTCATAGTTAAGATGAGAGGAAACTGAAATTTCTAAAAGAGTTTTGAGCAGTTTGAGTACAATCTCTTTTTAGAGAAATTTTTTTAGTACTAATCTCAAACCACAGAAAAAGTCACACTTTTAAATATATGAGTTGAGTATTTTGGGAGTAGTACTGAGCATCGATATGGGAAAGTGTTTGAGTTCAGATAGCGCATGTCTCCATAAACCATGTAGCCATCATGGGTAGAAAAGATCATACTTTTTAAATGAATCCTTAGTGATTTTTATCATTGACTAGTGGATTCACATAGTTAAGGCGTCCTATATATGACAGCAAAGTATAGGACTCTGACAGCGTGGGCAAGACGTTGTATCATCACTAGGGCTCATAGTGGTGGTTGTCGGCTGGAGAAACACTCACAAAGTTATATTACATTTTATTTTATATAAATTGAGTTGTTATTGTACTCTTCAATACACTAAGTTGCATTCTATTATTTTAAAAGTTTTCCATATATTGCATGTTCATTGTTTCTTTATATTGAGTTGAGTATCCAGAGTCCAGTATCATATCATTGAGTTGAATATATAATCTTTGAGTTGAGTATCTTATTCTTGAGTTGAGTTGAATTGAGAAGAGGTAAGTATGTTTCCTTTTTGACCAGTTCAAGCTTATGTTTATGCTTTAGAATTCCCCTTATATGCTCGGACATTTCACTTACTGAGTCATTTTGCATGTATCTTCTCATGATGCTGATACATGTATTCATGGTCATTAACAGGAGCTTCGTTGATACCACATGCAGTTCGAGTTAGTTATGGTGAGCCTCCTTGCTTCCGGAGAATTTCATTTAGCTTTCTGTTATATTAGTTGTTAGGAAGTCGTGGGTACTTCCATCTTTGTCATTTAGAGTCTTCATAGATAGACAGTAGAATTCCAGAAGTGCGTTCATTTTATTAAATGTTTTAAAGACTTAAGTTGCCCATTTTGGGGCGAGTTGAATATATTACATTATTTATAGTTTTCTTTTGAGCTAAAATTTGTATTTAAGTTTTTCATAAATTTTATTTTGTTTTAAGCTTTGTATACTTAAGTTAGTCTTTCGCTTGTAGTTAGCCAAGATGAGGGTTCGCTTGGGACCAACAATGGCTCTCAAGTTCCAGTCACGTCCAGGGTGTAGGCTCGAATCGTGACAGAGTATCTCTCCACGGGGTGCTCCAAGTTTATTTGTTCGTAACAAGGATGGTTCACTTCGTAAGTTGTGTTGCACATGTTGAATATGGTAAGAAATAATTGGTTCATGATGTTCATAGACTATTTGGTCTAGGTGTTCACTTGGTAGATTTTTGATAAGGGTGGTGTTATTGTTCAAAATTGTTCGACATCGTCTCTTGTTTTGGATGTGCAAGAAAAGTAAGATTTTGATTGTATTTTTGTTGATTTGAATATGTGCTTAAAAGTCCATTGAGGTTTTCTTCCAAGAGAGAGATGGTGTGCTTCAATATCAAGATCGTTCTGTGTTCCTAATGTTAATGATTTTATCCGCTTAATCTCAACAATTTTAACATATTGTTATTTGCCTGTTATAACCATAATTTGAATTTCAACTTAAGAAAATAGAAGAAGTTACGAATGGAAAGATAATCCTACAAGATATAAATACATAGTGATTTATACCTTTAGAATGAGAGCATACATTACAACAGTTCAAATAAGGAGTCTTAAAACATGTTGAAATTGAAGATTAAATTGGGTTCAATTGAAGATTATTTTCAAATGGGTTAAAACTTGAAAGAGTCTAGATTGACCTAACTCAAATTATGTTGAGCTCAATCCATAAAAGTTTGGGCAGGTTGGATATTTGGACTCATTTAGACACCCCCAATATCAACTAAATTATCACTAAATATTTTTATGATAATAAATGTTACATCTTAAAGAAAAATCTATTGCCACTATGTCTTTTTTGTTATAGTGTATTGAGACAAACATATATTCCAAAGCTTTGGAAAATATTATTGATACCTCCTCTTGAATTTTCATCAGACCTATAAGATGTTGTGGAAACAATCTCCATATGTAACTTGGGGCGGATTAAGGGAGTATAAAGGGTGTCACACGACATTGATTTGTTGGAAAAATATATTAAATATATTTATATAAGGGATAATGCACAAGTACCCCCTCAACTTATGCTCGAAATTTCAGAGACACACTTATACTATACTAAGGTCCTATTATCCCCCTGAACTTATTTTATAAATAATTTTCTACCCCTTTTCGGCCTACGCGGCACTATTATGTGGGCCCAGCGTGTGTTGACATTTTTTTCAAACTACTTCCACGTAGACCGAAAAGACTTAGAAAATTATTTATAAAATAAGTTCAGGAGAGTAAGAGGACCTTAGTATAGTATAAGTGTGTCTTTGAGATTTCAGACATATGTTGAGGGGGTACTTATGCATTTTCCCTTTATATAATGAAAAGGAAAATTCATGCATAAAAGGATATATAATTATGGTTATGCTTGAATAAAAAGTGAGTGCAGCCAAATTGGTTGGGGATTGTAGAGATGGCAATGGAGTGGGGCGGGTTGGGGTGTGTTGATCTTAATTCACAAAATTTATAACCCGCTCTGTGTAACCAATTTTTATTGTCAATCGGCCCCACCACGCCCTGCATGAACCCATCCCCTATAATATTTTTAAAATTTTCCTTTTAAAATTAAGTTTGATATTAAAAATAAATTCATTTTCTCATTAGTTGTATTAGTTTAATAGATAATGACTTAAAAATTTATTTTATAGAGATCAATTGGGAAACGTGTAAATAACCATATTAGTTTTAATTTAATCATTTTTATTTACTATCTTGAATATTTTAGTAACATTAATGAAACTATCTTAATAGATAATGATCTATCACTCTTATAACATGTAAAAAATTAAAATTAAGTTTAAACTCACATAAAATCTCATCGACCTGCAACACGCTCCGCCCCACATTAATTTTTAAAATGTCCATTTCAACTGGTACCACATCCCTCCCCACCTCGTCCCATTAACATCCCTAGGGGGCTGGAAGTTCATAGGTTAGGTTGCATGTTAAAGCCTACAAAACCCCATTTTGATACATTACATTTTTATAAATTTTTTTCCTTTAGGCGTATAGTAATTTTAAATTTTATTTTTTTAGAATATAATACAATAAGTTAATGGTTTAACAGTAATTTAAGATATGTGATTTATTTATTTATTATTTATCATTTTAAAAAATGACTTCGCTTATGAAAAATCATGTGTACATAAAATGTTTCTTCTAATATATACGATGTCGTGGAAATATTTTCTTCATAACCATGTTATGGAGATTGTTTTAAATAGTCTTATAGGTTTAAATATTTAAAGGAATAACATACAAAATTAGACGTTTATATCAAATAGGATCTATATTCATAAGTGTAGTACATTGCTATCTCTAGTGTCCTTGTATGAGTAACCAACAAACAAATCGATAAGAAATTATGCTATGAAGGAATGGTTTTATTTTATTCATAAAATATCTAGGCCTCATTTATTTTATTTAAGATTAAAATGTTTGAATGTGAATTAAGATGTGTATTAACAATTGGTCTCATTTATTGCACTTAATGCAGGTTTGAATCTGAATTAAGATGTGTATTAACAATTGGTCTCATTTATTGCACTTAATGCAGGTTTGAATCTTAATCATTAAGATCAGTCTATTAAATGTGCAATATTTTAAGGTCTGAATCTTAATCATATAGATTAAGCCCATTAAGTCCATTTGTTATTATTTTTTTAAAAGTCTAATCTTAATGCATATGAAAATATCTAAATGAACCAAATATGTAGGAGAGTCTTTGTAACACTCACAAAGTCCAAAACCTAATCTAGAGCCTCACATGAGTGTCTAAGGTTTGTAACACTGTTTCAAGGTAAAAAAAAATATTAATAAGTCATTTAGGAAGTTTTAGAGTCAAAACGTTAAGGAACGTCCATGACGTTCGAAGACTAGTGAAAGAGATGCTAGTGTGCCTTAGCCTATTTCACAAAGTTTTAAGAATCGAAATTTGATGAAAATTGGTGAAAAGGTGTCAAACTAGTGTTAGAAAATGTTTAGGGTCGAAACGACTGGGTACGACTCCCCAAGGACCACCCTAAGGGTCCTTGAGAAGGACCTTTCCATTTTGGATAAAAAGCTGTCACTAGGCAGTAGCTACCTACGGTTGCAGGCGATGATGCGTAGATTGAACAACGGGGCATCGATGCCTCCGTCATTGAGGACTTAACCACTTTTCCAAAAGTGGACAAAAACATGGTCTCTGTCAAAAACGAAAGTTGTGCAGGAAGGTGGGAGGCAGTGTCCGTCGACTGACCTACGGACCGTAGGTCGGGGTCTCGTAGGTCAGGCTTGTGATTTCACTGTCCAATTTTGGTGAGTTCATTTAATTAGTTAATTAGTTAGGATTTTAATTAGGGGTTAAGGGAGGTCTATTTAATTTAGTTAAGCAACTATATAAAGATCTAAGCCTAATTAAACTAACCCAACACCCACAATTCCCAAACTCACATTCAAGTCTCTCTCTCTTCCCCAAACTTCAACTTCCATTGAAGAACACTAGAGCTCCAATTCAAGGACGAATTCACCAAGGTTTTCATCTCAAATTCATGGCAAGATCATCACTAAGGTATGGTTTCTTTCACTCTTGGGATTCCTTTCCCCAAGAGGCCCTTCCAAAGATGATTTTCAACTTCCGCAAAACCTAGGGTTTCAATCTAGACACGGGTTCTCTTTTCAAATGAAATTGTTAATCAATTGTGATGAATTATAGTATTTTATCACTGTTTAACTAAGTATTAATTTTCAATTGATTTTAATCATTCAAGATTTCCCCTTTGAACCCTTGTTCTTCCTTACACTCAATATGTCTTGTAATTCTATAGCAATTTTAGAAGGTGATGATTATATAAAGATGTGGAATAGTAATTGCTATGTATTACTTCTTGAATTTACCTTAATTATGCATTGGCTATGTGTTCTTTGGTAATTGAAGTATGGAAGCAATGAAAGGGCAAGAAGGTATGAAGGTTGATTCTTATTGAATTCAATTAAGAAGGATGAGTTATTTAGAATGTAATGCTTCTATGTATAATGTATGGTTGTGATGTTGACAGCAAGTATCCCCTATCCTTATCCCTATACTATTGAATTGGTTGTGAAGCATGCAAGTATGTTATGGTATGATTATTATATGATTGAAAGTAGTTACTTATGATTATAATAAAGTGTTGAGTAGGAGGTTTACTCACTTGTATGTGGTTTCTAAAGTTAAAGGATAGTTCTCACCTATGAATACCTATGAGCTAATATGATAACATGTCCACATAGGGGTCTAGAAGAGACTAATGTGATCTTGTATGAAGAGTATGATGATTACTAAAGGGAATAGATGTTTAGCACCGAAAGGACATGTAAATGAGATGGAGGTCTCACGTTTAGTAAGTCCGGCCTCCCACATGGGCTTCTTCACGTTTAGAAAGTTCGGATTCCCACGATATGTGTTATCTCATGAGATGGAAACCTCCACATTAGCAAGTCAAGGTTTCTAGTAACAATATCCTTGACCCTTAACTATGTTCCCAGATAGGACTATAGTTTAGTGGATCCACCTAGATAGCTATGTTTGATTGGTTACACCTTAGGAAAGTGTTAACCCTCTCTTTTCGCTATGGGAGTAGAACAACGGATTCAATGTAGCTCACATGGTCTCATGTCGGTTATTGACTATTTTCCCTAATGCAATAAGGTAAATGAATAAGTCAAGTATGTAAACTATTATTAAGGTTATCTTGAAGGTTACTACTTAGGGTGAGAGAGGGTATGGGACTTCTCTTACTCATTGCACATGTGGGATCCTAAAGGATGATTCTAGTAGTGGATTGTATGATCAAGTTGGTTACATGTTATGTATGTTAAGCTTTGTATGAACTTATGAATCAAGCATGTTATGAGTAAGTATGAGATTATGTTGTAAGTGACTTAATGTGATGCTTAGCTTTGGATAAGGCTTGTGGGGTGCTATTCTTGGCATTGCACAAGTATTGCTTTAGGTTGCTTATGTGTTGGGTTAATATCATGTCGGGTTGACTTATAAGGTTCCATATGTGTGTATGTTAAGTTATTGAACATAAAATATGATTTTGACTAAATTGTGCCTTTTTATCATGCATTAATGATTTTATGCATAGGAGTCATACTTAGTACATATGATTTGTACTAACCCATATTTCTTTCCTTTTCCCAAACATTGTAGGTCCCGACCATTGAAGAGCTTCTAGGCCACTTTGCAAGGATACTTGGACTTCTTCCTCCAAGTAGTTGGTGAGTCCTCCAAGTTTGAGGATGGTGCCTTTGATCTACATTAATAGTATTGCTATAGTCTAAGGACATTCGTTTCACTCTTATTGTTCAAGACATTGTTGTAAACCCTAAGTTGCAATTACACATTTGTGTAAGGGCTATGCCCGAATTGTTCTATTCCGACTTAGATGGTTTTATACAAGACATTTTTATTAGACTATATGTTGTATATTGTATATGTGGCACAAAAGTAAAAGCCTATGTAAGCTTCTTATGCGAGGAGTCTAAGTACTATGTGTAAGCGAGAGGTCTATGTAAACCTCAAGATGTAGATGTAGATGAAAAGTTTTAATTTTCCGCATTTTTTAACCTATGATATGTAATGACGAATGCTAAGAGGCTAGTCTTAGTCCTCCCCGAGGACGACGACCCCGGTTACTTCTAGGGGGTGCTCCCCGGACGTGACAGTCTTAATATTGTTCATTCTTATTTAATACACTTTCTAATAATTACTCGTCACTTTTATTTCTCTTTGCACTTGCTACAAATTTTCGTCATCTCCTTTCTCAATCAAACATCAATTTTTTCCTCTATGATCTCGTAAGTTTTTATAATCTTTACATGTATTTTTTATATTAACATTTTTTTTGGTGTAGTGATGTTTATCAAGAACACTTCACCTCTACTCGTTCATAATTTGTGTACCAAACTTTTTGAAGATTCTACTGCAAAAAGAATTCATGGTTGGAGTTCAAATTGTACTTATCCTTGTCCGGGTATCTCTTCTATTTTGTCACGCCCCGAGCCTACACCCTGTACGTGGCTGACACTCGAAGACCATTGCTAGCCCCAAGTGAACCTCTGTATTGACTTATATAACTCAACAGAAGACAATAATCACATTTAGAATGATCAATGAACTAATTTGAACTGAATAATAAAATATGTGGGAATGTTTTAAAGATTTAAACATTCAACTTGGCCAAAATGACAACCCAAGTCTTAAACATAAGAATGATGATGCAAAGACTATTTAACTACTAATTGTCTATGAAGCTTTTGAAATTACTGAGATGGATGTTGGGACAAACAATACAACATCTTAATGAACTAACTAAAAAGCAATAAAGAAGTCCTCCAGAATGTAAGGATGCTCACCAACTGACTCTAGAGTGCTCAACTGGATCAACGATGCGTTGGATGTCGATCCTCGTTACCTGCGTCTGTATCATAATACGATGTAGGCCAACTGACATCAGTACATTGAATGTACGATTATGCGAGTTGGAATGCTAATACAACATAGGCTTGTAAAGAAATTTGAAGAACTTACCTGGCTCAACTTAACTCAACATAAATGGAATGATTTCAATGTAAAACAATTTAAAAGCACGTCCAATATATAAAAAAGTTGTTTAAAACATGATGTCAACTTTGTGTATATACACGAATACAACATAACTATGAAATGTATATAATAATACAATAAACTAATGTATATAAAAATACAATAACTTATGTGGGAGTTTCTCTAACCGAAAACCATCACAAAATAGATATAGTGATGATACATTGGTCTACCTGACGCTACCAGGGCATCCTTTATCCGGTCAAAGGTATAGGTCCTGAACTGCCTAATGGATGCACTAGTCTACTGTGAAAATGATTCATCTAAAAAGTTTGACCCTTTTGTACTTATGGTGGCTACATTATTTTATGGAGGCATGAGTTATTTGAACTAATGCTCCTTCTAACTCAGTGCTCAATACTACTCCCAAAATATACTGACTCTTATGTTTCGAAAACATATTTCTTTTGTGATTTGAGATTAGTTCTCAAAACTTAGCTCAAAGGCTATCTTGGAAATCTTAGTTCCCCTGCCTGCTTCACTTAGAAAGTTATTACTCTTTTCTGAAAAACTAGCTCAAAGCCTCCTTGGAAATCTCAGTTTCCGTCCTTATTGAAATGTGAAAACATTTTTATACTTCTTTGGGAATACTTAGTCCCCATATACTTTTTTGAATACAAGACTTCAACTTTACTCTGTATTGAACTCAAAATTTAAGTTTTAAAACAAAGTTAAAATGTTTGTAAAAGACTTATGAAAATTTGAAATGAACATCTGTTACTTAGACTCTAAACTTCTCTTGACTTTGATCTTAAATACTCTTGACTTGACTCTTAATTGATCTTGACTTGACTCTTAACTGATCCTTGAATTGAATTATGGTTCAAGGATTAAGATTTGTGTTTGGAAAGATCTCATGTTGTTTAGGAGTTATTTTAGATAGCTAAACATGGGAAAAAACCAAAAATCAAGATTTGGAGGTGGATCTGTGACGCGGAGGCATAATTAAATTTTCCTTTTGAAAATGTCTTTTTGAGGCAGAACACCTCGGTCAGCTCCACGACAGGGAGCAGAATTTTCAATTCTGGGAATAGGTTGCGCGACGCGCTCCCATGTTCAAATTTTGCCCGTCGAAATTTCTTCTTCGTTTTTCTTCCCCAATTCAGCCAAACACAATTCTTTTTCTGAAATCACTTTAGATACAAATACCCATCAAATGTACCTAAGAATCTAACTCGAATCAATTCTATAACACGACATAACGGACTCAGAATCTTCTCAACTCAGACAGATTAAAGAATAATATATTAATTCAAGAAAATAGGCATCAATATCATCAAAATTTCAAACACTTTTAGGATCAATTCAAACTGAAATAATATGCTTGGCACGTGGTAGAACGACTCCAACCTTATGAGAGCCTCACATACCTGATAGAAATAATTACTTGTCGAAAATCCCAACTATCTTGATCGATCTTGACGAATTAATCCTTTTTCTCCTTCTTCTTTTCTCTTTTCCTTTCTCCTTAGCCCCAGCGTGAAATTTCAAACTTCTAAACCTGACTAAGTTCTGATTTGACCCATATTAAGCTCCTAAAAATGGATTAAAATAATATCGTAGTGAAAAGACTAAAATACCCCTTAAAAAATTTCGGATTTGGACATCTCCTTAATCCAACAACCCAACTTTCGAAGGGCATAACTCACTCATATGAACTCAGAATCGCGCAAACTTGCCGGCGTTGGAAAGATTGTTCCAAGAGATTTCCAACCATATCTGGAAATACATCTAACTCATCCCGACGTAGAAGTTATAATCGTTTGATGTTGACCCAAAACTTACCTTTAACTTCAAATATTCCATATTTCTTTATACTTTTCAAAAGTAACCATTTCCAGATTTTACATTTCCTTCTGATTCTTTCTAGAGGCGAGATGTTACATATATCTACTACTATACATATATATATACTTCGTACAAAAATTATGGAGGTCTTAATAATTTTGCATCCCAATTTTCAATTTCGATTGAAAGAAAAGTTTTGGAATGAAAAGAAAAATCTATTTGTGTCAACCAAAAATTGACGAGAAGACGAGTATTGCTTTAGAGTTATTACTTAACAAAAAAAGTGCACCTAGATTTGAAGGATGAACGGAAAAAATTAGATGGTCTTGGATGAAAAGTACCATCATATAGTAAAATTGTTGGTTTATCTTTTGAAATTAACAACAAAAAAAAACGCATGGATAACGCTAAAGGCTTACAAGTTTGAGAATTAGATTAAGGTCATCGGAAAAAAATAGGAATTCTTCATTTTTTTTAATTAGCTAGAATATATGTCAGACGTTGATAATGTGAAACCATCTTTATTATTTGATTAGTTGAATAATATTTTTTATGAAAAGATGTTTTCATTAAATTACTAAAAAAAATCATGCTATAGTAATTTTTATATCGATATACACTTTTTATTTTCAATTTATATAATTTAATTTTTAAATTAAATATAAATATTTAAAATAGTTTTTTTTATTAAACAGTAATTCTTTTTGACTAAATGAAAATTTTAAAATATTTTATTGATAAAATGTTTAATTTCATATGAACATTCACTGAAAATAAATAGTCTTAAACATTTAGTATTCATATCTAGAGACCACATCATCATATCATATTTGTATTGTGATCTAGACTTATAGATCTTAATCTACATCTTAATATTTAGATGCTTATTCAGATTTAGACGTCTTAATCTTAATGGAAATAAATGAGGCATCAAAATCTAAATGGTTAAGATTTAGACCTAATAATCAAACACACTTAATAAGATGAATCTAGTTAAATGGTTAAGATTCAGATCTCCATTAAGTGCGAAGAAAAAAGGTCTTCTCATCTCATAACTATTGAACTACTTTTATAGTTTTGAACATTAATTTTATAGAAATATCCAACTTATAAAAGATATAAAAATTTGTATATTTAATAAAGCTAGATATAAATAAAGTGATGTGATACCTCTCTATGACCAGTATTCATATTTATATTTTTTCTCCTTTTTGTGAATTTCCTATTAAACCATTATATATTTATTTATTAAATAAATTATCATATTTAGTATATCTAATAATGTTCCATGAGTTACAAAAAAAAAACTCTATTAATTTGCATTCTCTACATCATGTCTCCTCAACTTCCATTTACCTATTTTTCATGATTAATCAATCCATAAATAACAATCCTACATAGAATTGTTAGCTACTCATATTCATTTTTTTTATTTTTTTAATCAAAATATCTTTTCTTTTAAAAAAATTATCCTTCATTTTCTTCATCAATCATGTTGTTAATAAACAAAGAAATGACAAAAAATAGGTGATGTGACAATTTATGGCCATCACTTTGATGAAGATTATAGATATATTCCTCAACATTTATACTTATATCATAATAGCCAAACATATGTTCATCAAGATGAAAAGAAAGTTTAAAGACAATATATAAGATTCACAAAAAACAGTAAAATCAATTTGGGACAAATTCATCAAGATGTGAAGAATGAAGTTCAATGATGGTGTCAAAGATTCATTAAGAGAGATAATCACATTTGTTTGGTAAACTATAAGTCTAAATGATTAACAAAATATGTATAAATATTCTTATTGTCGCCTATTTTAATAATTTAAATAGTTATTTCTCCAAATACAAGGTGTATCATCTAAGGATAAGATGCTACTATAAAGTTTTACACTTATGTATCAAAGGCAACAAAAAAAGTGATCTTCAACTGATAGATCGAGGGAATCATTCGGCAATTTTTTTTTTGTTAATTTAATGTAATAAAAGTTTCAATTATAATATAAAATGTACAATAATGCTCTATAAAAGAGTGTGTTATTTATTCTACTTTTAAGGTGTAATCAATTTGAAAGTAATGATACTCCAAATGAATTCGATAATAATTATTCGGAATATCTATAGTCTAGAATTGAGGGATACATATACTTGAAAATTTATGGTTGAATATATTTTACTTTATAATTTAAGTTCAGTGAAATGTTAGCTCAATAGAAAAGTTATCTTAGGAAAATTTTAAATAATTGATTTTTTAATTATGATTTAATCATGATTAATTCTCTCTTATTTACTAATTCATAGTTAAAGACAAACGTGTTGGTGACATCTTGATTTTTATATTGAATTAGTATTTCAAGATTTATGTTTTACTAATGCCTTTCGGGATTAATATTTTTTTAGCATTCTTATTTTGTGCAAGTAAAAGTACATTTAAAAGATAGATACAATGACGTAACACTCTCTAAGACTTAAAATATTATTCATCTTTCTTGGTAGTTTTTTGAACCTTTTTTCTAACTTCAAAAGTCTGAAAATTAAGGCAAGAGCATATTCGTAGAAATGACAGGGTTAAGTGCCTACATTGAAAGATCATTACTCTTCATTATTTTTATAACTTCAACGTTTTCTTTTCTTAAAATATTTACTTATGATGAGGTCTTTTATTTCATTTTTAAGTATTAACTCTCATTATTTATTCAAACAATTATACCTTATATCTTATTTAAACTCATTAAACCTTTTAACTATCAATAATAACATTTAATTCATTACAACTTTTTTCGCCTTAAATGATGTGACATGCTTAGCAAAAAAAAAAGGGGGAGAATTTTTCACATTTCATCTTCTATATAACTTTGTAACTTATTTCTTTCACTAGGAAACTTATGCGCACTTCGCGCGTTATAACAATAATTTAAAATATTTTTTCTTATAAATCACCTCTTCATGAATATAACTTACAATACTTCACATTTATATGATCTTTATACCCTTAATTCATAGGTTATAATAGTATGGTGATAATAAAGAATAAGGATGAAACTATTATTTCTAATATATAATGTTAGTTTCACGATCTTGACCGTCGTGATTGGCAGCACACCAACCCTCCGGTGGGAGAACCACTACTACAATCTAACTAAGCACATTAAAGGGACTAAACCATTTAAAGATACGAAAGAAGGTTTAAATGACGAATTAAATAAGGAGTTCTCATATACTCCGAAACTCTAATAAAACAACTATGCATAACCCTCGCGGAAATTTAGCCCCTAGACCTGAAAGTCATTGTATCAAAACTCTACTAATCAACAAGCCTGAGAAAAAGGGGGTGAAACCCCGAAATCTAGACATAAGTAAAATGTTTAAACAACTAGTCTGAGTCCGAAAAGAATGGAGTAAAACAAAGGATGGATCCATGGCAGTCTGAAAGAACTGGCTCACCCTCGAATTCAATCTTGCTCAATGATCTCCTAGATAAGGTTTGTCAGTAGCCGCCTGAAGATGTCATGTACTCAACAAAGAAAGAGCAAGTGCAGTATTAGTAAATGAAGCCATGGTGTACCAGTAGGATCATGCAACTACTCTAGTCAGCGAAATATAGGTAAGTAATTACAACATAGTAAACATATATGCATAATGCATAATTCGATTATCACTTTAGGAGAAACATACAATTTCCCAATATCACTTACATGTAAAGAAGAATGTAATAATCACAAATGGTCCTCTCATGGAATCCACACCCAAACTGTTAGTGTCAGAACGTGACACCTGATCCAAATACATGTGTCAGAACGTGACAACTGGACAAATATACATATGTCAGAACATGACACCCGATCAAATATATGTGTCGTAACGTGACACCTGATCCAATATATGTGTCGTAACATGACACCTAGTTCAATATATGTGTCGAAACATGACACCCGGTCCAGTCAGCACAACCAAAATGACAAGCACACCCATAATGAACATTGCCCATAGTCACACAGTCAAGTCACTAGTCATGACATGTAATTGTTCACACATAATCATTTTACTAGATTCGATTCATGTTTCCCTATTCACATACATACATGTATGTAATAGAGCAATCAACAAGCATATATAATACAATGTGAAGTTGAACCATCACCTAACTCAAACCAAGCCTGAATTCTCGTAAGACACTTGAGTCTTCCCCTTTTAGAGTCTTTCAGCTTGTTCTTGGTCTAAAATAAGTAATTAATGCAAGGATCAATAAAAAGGCCTAATTTACCCATATTATATCAAAATTTCACTCCAAGGCCAAACCCATGATCCTAATGTTCAACTACGACTTTTCTCACCATTAACTTCAGGTCAAAACCCTCCCGTAATGATAGCTAGCAGGAATTCTTAGTTTTAAGAATTGAAATTAAAGAAAAGAAAGGTGAAGAAGAAAGGTGAGATAGAAGGACAATCGACGAGTCACCGAAGGGTCGGCGAAGCCCGACTTTCTTTGCTGAATGGACCAAAAACACACACTTTAAATTAGTATAATTTGATTTATATAAGAGAGAGAAAACATTCAGAAATTGTGAGGAAAAAAAGTTAGAGCAAAAAATGCTACTATTGATTTCGACTAATTTTAACAAGGTTTTTCAATTGGGTTTTGAAATAAATAAGATATTATTCGATTATGAATTTTGAACTTCATATTACCAAACTATGGAAAATGTGGCAGGTATTGAACTTTGTCTTTTCACTATGATTGGCTAAACCCTAACCTTGAGGGTTTGACAAAGTGACCAATTGTTGTGTTTAGCTTAATGGGTGTTATCAATTAGTAAATTGTGGTGTTTATTTGAAGTGAGTTTGAGTTATTATTGTGGTTTAACTTCATTATTGTATGTTTAATATGATATACCTTTGAGTTGTATGCTTGTTCAAGAGAGAAGCATAGAGGTAAACTAGTAATTTGGCATCCTTAGTAGTGGGTCATGAGGGTTTCCGCTTGATAAAGTGGAACTTGAGATTCAACCTTTGTGTCTAGCTCGAGAGAGTAGATTAAAGAGAAAAATAGGCTGATAATCTTATAGATAGTGTTGAAGTTCAAGAGAATTTAGCAGAAATAAGGTAATTGTTCGAGAGAAAATTACTTTACTTATAGTCCATTCTATCTATGATGAATTATCATTATTGGTAATGATGCACACCTTTTAAGTCGATCTCGCTAGTTGTTAGTCAATCCCCCAAGTACTCTCTCGTTATATTATTGTACCTTGTGAATTATTGAAGTGGATTGGTAACAACATTCTTGTTTTTCACTTCTAGACTTTTAAGTGTGGTGTTTGTTCAGCTGAAAAGGTCATCATTGACGTACATTATTGAACTCAAAAGAAATCTACTCTTTGTGGAATCGAACCTAACTCATCTAGTTGGGTTTATACTGATTTACGATCGTTAAACCTTTGTACCAAATGAAGTGTCATTGAAACGTTAATCAAAATGGCGCCTCTTCTGGGGAGTAGCGTTGTTTAGAGTTCTTTTATCGAAGTTACGATTGTGAATTTGGAAGCTTAAGTTGAATTGAGTTAGACTGCAATTCATTGATACTAATTAGGATGAATGGAAGTAAGAATGAGTGAGGAAGAGGTGAATGGTAGCATAGTAGGTGACCGAGACGGTATCAATGATATTAATAGTGCGTACAACCCAACCCAATCTGGTGAAATGACCCAATTTGCCTTCCATCAGTCAATGAGAATGCAACATTTAAGGTCACGAGATCTACTCTTCATCTCCTCCAAATGAAGGGACTTTATGGTGGGCTGGCTCATGAATATCCCGGATGAACATGTGACGAATTCTATCGATGTGTGCAACCATTTTTCATTCAAAAATGTGCCACCAGAATCAATCTAGATCAGATTATTTCCTCTGACGGGGGAGGCTAGCATGTGGTTGATTGAGCTTCCAAAGAATTCTATCACGTTGTGGGTGAGCTTATCACGACATTTAATACAAGTTTCTTCCCTACGCCGATGATGATGAAATTCAGGGATAACATTCAAGGTTTTAAGCGATTGGAAGTTGAACCCATCCATGAAACGTGGTTGAGGTTCAAGAAATTCCCACTTTAATGCCCAACTTACGGGCTACCAAATGATTTTCTACTCCAATATTTTTACTGGAGTCTTTATTTGGTTAATAAAGGAGTGGTTGACCAATTGGTTCAATGGGGAATAATGTTGCAATCATTTGAGGTGACTTCATTTATTTTTGATGACATGATGAAAATATATCAAGCTTGATACACTCATGAAGATCAAGTCTCTCCTTTTTCGTTTTAGAATGACCCACGATCAACTTGATAAGGAAAGAGAAAGAGATGATAACATTGAGAAAATGTTGGCCCAAATGGAACTACTACAAGAGCATATGTTAGAGAATGTGAGAAATCCAAATGGAGTGTTTAGAGTTGAGGAGGATTTTATTCTGGTTATTCAAAACCTGGGGAGAATCAAGGTTGGATTTCAAAGAAATATGAGGAGGGTTTTCACCAACACTATTTATAGAGAGGTGGAAATCAAGGTTAGAATTATCACAAGAAGGAAGAACGAAGAAAGTACTATCAAGAATGGGATGAGAAAAAGTGATTATTGGAAAATGGAGGATGGCCATGAATAGAACAACACTCAATCGAATGAGAGACCAATGTTTAAAGGGAGTGGAAGTAGTCCCTGGGTAAATGATTTGTTGTCACGCATCCTTGAAAAAGTTGAAGGTTCAGATGATTTGTTAAAAGGGATGAAAACTGATTTTTTTGTCATTGAAAAATAAAGTGGACTCTCACGCAGATGCAATCAAGCTACTTGAAGGTCAGTTGAGTTTACTTTAAGCGCAATTGGAAAAAAAATGACCAGGGAAGATGATGATAGAGGTCTGGTTGTGGTTACTCGTAGTGGAAAGGTAGCAATAGGCAATGTTCCAGGCAATGAAGAAGCTCAAATACATGAAAATAAAAAGGTATGGAGGGAGAAGAAATACCCATCCATCAACGCATTGCCAAAGGGCAAAAAAAATATGTGGAGAAACACAATTCAATCCCAAAGAGTGTGCAACCTTTACACAAAATATCTCCTCCATTTTGTGAGAAGTTAAAAAAGTTTTTATCGGTGTACAAGACATTATCGATTAAGATCCCTTTAGTGGAAGCATTGTTGGTGATTCTGGATTATGCCAATTTTATGAAGGAGTTAGTCATAAAAAAAGGGCTTAGATTATGAAAAAATTGAAGTGTCTCATATCTGGAAGTAATTATGTTTAAGGAGCTAATTAAAATAAAGAAGATACCCAAGCATTCACCATCTTTTGCACTATCTGCATGACCCAATTTTCTAAAGCCCTATGCGGTTTGGGGGCAAGCATAAACTTAATGGCATATGCAATCTACAAACAACTTGGGTTGGGTGAAACAAAAGGCACAACAGTGAGACTCTTGATTGAAAACCGATTGATTAAACATCCTATGGGGATACTAATATGAAATCTTGGTGAATGTTGACCAATTCATTTTCTTGGCTGATTTTTTCATTCTCGTTTGTGAAATATATGTCGAAATTCCCATTAATTTGGGAAGTCCATTCTTGGCAACCAGGGGAACATTGGTGGACTTTGAAAGCGGAGACCTAAAGTTTCGGGTGAATGAGGATGATATAACCTTTATTGTTTGTAAGTCAATAAAACACCCACGTGATATTCATGTGGTTTCTACTATCGATGTTATTGATGAGATGGTGGCTAGTGTGAGCCATTTGATTCGTATGTGTGAACCACTTAAAGCCATGCTTTCTTACTATGATGAATTTGAAATTCAAAGTTGTGAAGAGGTAGTAGCTGCTCTTTCAGGTTTGGGTATATTCAAAGACCCACTGAAGCTGGATATTGATTTGTTAAACCGAGAAAGTTCTTCTGCAAAGGCATTAATGGAAGAGCCATCGAAACTTGAGCTGAAAGTGCTCCCTCCCCATCTATGATATGCTTTGTTGGGGTAGATTTTCTTGAATAACAAGTAGAATTGCTCCTAGAGGTGTTGAGAAGATATATCAAATCTATAGGGTGGACTATCGCTGATATAATGGGTATTCCTCCAAACATTTGTACCCACAAGATTCAACTTGATAGAGAATGTGCACTGAGTGTTGAACGTCAGTAGAGAATGAACCCACGATGCAAGAGGTAGTAAAAAAATAGATAATCAAGTGGTTGGATGCAGGTGTGATCTACCCTATTGCGAATAGCAAATGGGTAAGTCTGGTACAATGTGTAACACCCCGTAGTCAAAAAAGACCAAAAATATGTTTTTTTAGAAAAAAAATATCTATAGGTGCAATCGACGTGACCATCGACGGACCGTAGCCTGACCCACGGTCCGTCCTGCACAACTGTCGATGGGATCAGAAACTCCAAAAAACTCATCCTAGAAAAATTGGTTAAGTCTTGGACGACGGACGGACTTACGGTCCGTAGGTCAGACGACGGTCCGTAGTCCGTGACCGTCGATCAAGACTCCCTTCACCCACTCTCTGACAAGAGCTACAAATGACCAGCACGGTCCGTAGGTGGACCTACGGTCTGTAGCTCTGACCGTAGGTGGAAAATTTGCAGACATTTAAGGAGAAATGCAGTTGGGTCAACTTCAAATGGTCATAACTCTTAGCACAAAATGAATTAGGTGTCCCATGACCTACCCACAAATATATAATTGAATTATCTTTTCATATCCACCAATCTTGTTCAATTCAGACCTCCGAGTAGAAAGTTATGCCTATTTTAGTAAAGGCATGTCGAACAGGCCCAGTTGACGGACCCAACGACGGGGCGTCGGTCAAACGATGGACCGTCAGTCCTGGCCGTCGTTTGGTACGACAACAACTTTCCCAGGGGTCTTTTGGACCTTTCCCACTTTGTTTAAACCCTAATATACGTCGTTTTGACCCTAAATCATCAGATTTTAGTTAGTTTAAGCCTAGAAACATAATTAAAACATATCTAAGTCAAATCATTAAATCAAAACTTAGAAAATTAGAAGCAAGAGAGGAGAAAAAGCTCAAGAACCCTAGTTCAAGAACGCCACAAGCTCCAGCAATTCCAGCCCCGAAACTTAAGTATTTTTCCGTGGATTCCATCACCAGGTATGTGGGATTTCACTAGTGGGTTCCTTTAACCCATTGGGTCCCTAGTTTTCAGTCAGTTCTTGATTCTCTTGTCATGATTAAACCTAGGGTTTCTAGAACTTTGATAGAACTTCATGAATATATTAAATATATGTTCCAAATCAGATTGCATGTTATTACGCAGATTATCGCATGAATTTCAGGACCCTAGCTTTGTATTTCTTTAATTCTTGAATTACACATGCTAGGTCAGATATTTCAGACACTTTAGATATACATGCCTCAGTTATAAATACATAATTACCAGATTAATTGTTGCATTCTCAGTTTGCATGTTTAGTTTCGAGCTATCCAGTATTTAAAGAAACTCAGACATAATCAGTTAATTTAAATAATTCATTCGGAGTAGCATAATACCGAATTGGACTAGGGTTCAGCGAACCCAATAGTACCTGAACTACTAGCCAAGTAGGTTGTAAGTTCCCTCTGTGGGCAATTAAAATAGTGATCACGCCAGCATGCCTTTATACCTTTGGCAGGGTATATTGGGTCTTCTCGATGGGGCATATACATCGGTCTCCACATTTAGCTCATGTGGTTTTATTATCGGTTATTAGTAGCTCCCAGAGATCAGTTAGACTCTCTGCATTGACCATTAATCAGTATATTCAGTATTCAATTTCAGCATGTTATAAATTGGTCATTGCATTCAGTTAGCTCAGAAATTCAGTGTATTATGTTCAGTTTATTATACTTGCTTTTGTGCTTGTTCAGTTATGTTTTATTTCAGCTTTACTCTATCCTACATGCTCAGTACCTTCAAGTACTGACGCATA
Source organism: Solanum sitiens (assembly GCA_016801875.1). Lineage (NCBI taxonomy): Eukaryota > Viridiplantae > Streptophyta > Magnoliopsida > Solanales > Solanaceae > Solanum > Solanum sitiens. Next base: position 248,097 of record JABWTJ010000760.1, on the reverse strand, counting down.
CGTGCGCTACATCTTCTTGTGATGTAGTTTCAGGTTCTCAGCATCCAAATCACGCATAGATCGATTTTTGATCTCCAGTTCAACAGATTCAGTGGCGAGTCCTCATTCTCCGAGGACAACAGTCATGAGTGTCATTTCATTCTTTAGTCATTTAGTTTCAGTTTTTGCTAGATTTAGCTGGGGCTTGTCCCAGTATTTCTAGTCAAGTTTAGAGGCTTATTTCAGACATAGTTAGATTCAGCTTAGTATTGAGTTAATATTTCATTTGTATTAAACTTATTGTTTTCAAATATCTCAGTTATAGAATATGGGTATTCCCCATCTTTTCATTTTAAGTATGATTTAGCTTCCGCAACAGTTTATTATCTTTAGTATGCTCATGATCATGCCATCAGGGTTAGCTTGGGATCACTTGTGGTCCTAAGTTCCGTGTCCGCATCTCGGGGGTAGCTCGGGGCATGACAAAACTTGGTATCAGAGCACTAGGTTCAAGAGTCCTAGGATGTCTGAAAAGCCGCACTAAGTAGAGTCCTTTTCATGGGTGTGAAGTGCACCACATCTAATGAGAGGGAGGCTATGAAGTGTTTTAGGAAAACTTCACTTTCTTGTTACTCTTATCGTGCGTAAGGCATAATCTTATTCCACTCTAACTTGACGTTCTACGTTTCAGATCATGCCTCCTCGTAGAGCTAACGCTAGGAATGCGAATGCTAGGAATGCAAACGCAGCTCCTCCAGTCCCAAATCAAGAAGTCTCCAATGCTGAGTTCAGGAATGCCATACAGATGTTGGCTCAGAGTATGACCCACCAGAACAATCGGGTTCATGCTCCTGTGAATGAAAATGGTGGATCAGCAGTAGCAAGGGTCCGTGACTTTGTTAGGATGAATCCGCCTGAGTTCTTAGGATCACAGACTAATGAGGATCCTCAGAATTTCTTGGACAAAATTAAGAAGATCTTTGAGGTGATGCAGGTTACTGGGAATGATCGGGTTGAGTTGGCGTTATACCAGCTGAAAAACGTGGCTCATATCTGGTACACTTAGTGGAAGAAGAATAGGGGTGCAAATACAGCTCCTATTACTTGGGAGTGCTTCAGTGAGACTTTTCTCGACAGGTTTTTCCCAATAGAGTTGAGAGAAGCAAAGACTCAAGAATTCATGAACTTGAGGCAGGGAAGCATGACAGTCCAAGAGTATGGGCTGAAGTTTAACCAACTCTCCAGGTATGCTCCTCACATGGTTGCTGACTCCAGGGCTCAGATGAATAAGTTCTTGTATGGAGTGTCGGATTTGGTGAAAATAGAGTGCAAAAGTGCTATGTTACTGGGAGATATGAACATCTCTAGGCTTATGACTCATGCTCAGCAGGTTGAGGGTGATAAGCTTAGAGAACATGCTAAAGAGAATAAGAAGGCTAGGACTGGGAACTATGACTACTCTCAACAGAAATCGGGTGGTGTAAATCGCTCGCAGAGTTAGCAGAAGTTCTCATCTCCAGCCCCTTCATCAACTAGTGTTCCATCTTCCAAGAATAGGTTTGACCAGAAGGTTAGAGCACCAGGCTCTAAGTCGCAGGGAAGTGTTTCAGGCACCAAGACTTACCCCGCTTGCCCTAAGTGTGGTAAGAACCATCCGGGCGAGTGTCTTGCAGGAAAAGAAGGATGTTTTGGGTGCGTTTAGTCTGGTCACAGGTTGAGGTATTGTCCTTCTAGACAGGGTCAATGAGGTGGAAATGGTAGAGCTCAGTCTACAACTTCAGCAGCACCAGCAAGTCGCCCGACTCAACAGGGTAACTCATCTGGTATAGGTGGCGGTCAGCGCCAGAATAGACTTTATGCTCTTCAGGCTCGCCAGGATCAGGAAGGTTCTCCTGATGTAGTCACTGGTACGTTACGAGTCTTTGACCTTGATGTTTATGCATTGTTAGATCCAGAGGCTACTCTTTCTTTTGTAACTCCTTACATAGCAGTCCAATTCAATGTCAATCAAGAAACTCTCTCAGAACCTTTCTCAGTCTCTACTCCAGTCGGTGACCCAGTTATAGCTAGATGGGTATACAGAAATTGCCCTGTCACAGTCTCCAAGAAAGTCACCTCAGCAGATCTAGTAGAGCTACAAATGGTAGACTTCGATGTCAGTCTAGGCATGGATTGGTTACACTCATGTTATGCCTCAGTCGATTGTAGAACTAAGATTGTTCGTTTTCAGTTTCCGGACGAACCAATCTTAGAATGGAATGGTAGTAGCTTAGCGCCTATGGGTCGATTTATTTCTTACCTTAAGGCCAGAAAGATGATCTCTAATGGTTATCTCTATCATCTAGTTTGGGTTAAGGATTCTAGCTCTGAAACCCCAACTCTTGAGTCAGTTCCAGTAGTCAGTGAATTTCCAGAAGTGTTTCTAGAAGATCTTCCCGGAGTTTCTCCCGAAAGGGAAATCGACTTTGGAATTGATCTCCTTCCAGATACCCAGCCTATTTATATTCCTCCTTACAGAATGGCTCCAGCAGAGCTTAAGGAATTGAAAGAGCAGTTGAAAGACCTTATAGATAAGGGTTTCATCAGACCTAGCATTTCACCATGGGGTGCACCAGTGTTGTTCGTAAAGAAGAAAGATGTTTCTCTCAGAATGTGTATTGACTATAGACAGTTGAACAAGGTCACAATTAAGAATAAGTATCCCATCCCCAGGATTGATGACTTGTTTGACCAACTTCAGGGTGCTAGTCATTTCTCAAAGATAGACCTCAGATCGGGTTATCATCAGCTCAGAGTTAGAGATAGTGACATTCCGAAAACAGCCTTCAGAACTCGATATGGTCATTATAAATTTGTAGTTATGTCGTTTGGACTAACCAATGATCCTGCAGCTTTCATGGATTTGATGAACAGAGTGTTCAAACAGTACTTGGACTTGTTCGTTATCGTCTTCACTGATGATATCCTCATTTACTCTAGGAGTGAGGAAGAACATGCAAGTCATTTGAGAGTTGTTCTGCAGACTCTCAAAGATTGCCAGTTATTCGCTAAGTTTAGCAAATGTGAGTTCTGGTTGCAATCCGTTGCTTTTGTTGGTCACATTGTGTCTAGCGAAGGGATTCGAGTGGATTCACAGAAGATAGAAGCAGTGAAACAATGGCCCAGACCTACCTCTGCTACAGATATCAGAAGTTTCTTAGGTCTAGCGGGTTATTACAAAAGGTTCGTGGAAGGATTTTCATCCATAGCCTCACCATTGACTAGGTTGACTAGGAAGATGGTCAATATTCAATGGTCAGATGATTGTGAGAAAAGCTTTGCAGAACTGAAGACTAGATTGACTACAACACCTGTTTTGACTCTACCAGAGGGGTCAGATGGTTATGTGATCTATTGCGACGTATCCAGAGTTGGCCTTTGTTGTGTATTGATGCTGCGAGATAAGGTTATAGCTTATGCTTCTAGACAGCTTAAGGTGCATGAGAAGAACTATCCAACTCATGACCTCGAGCTTGCAGCAGTAGTGTTTGCACTCAAGATCTGGAGACACTACTTGTATGGTGTTCATGTAGATGTTTTCACTGACCATAAGAGCCTTCAGTATGTGTTCACCCAGAAAGAGTTGAATCTTTGCCAGAGGAGATGACTTGAGTTCCTTAAGGATTATGATATGAGTGTGCATTATCATCCCGGTAAGGCAAATGTAGTAGCAGACGCTCTTAGTAGACTATCTATGGGTAGTGTAGCCCATGTTGAGGAAGAAAGGAAGGAGATAGTGAAGGATGTTCACAGGCTTGCTCGCTTGGGAGTTCGCCTTATGAGCATATCACACAGCGGTATAACAGTTCAGAATGGGGTAGAATCGTCTTTGGTAGTGGAGGTTAAGGAAAAGAAAGATAGTGATCCAATATTGCTTGAACTTAAGGGTGCAGTCCAGAATCAGAGAGTGGAGGTTTTCTCCCAAGGGGGAGATGGTGTACTTTGCTACCAGGGTAGATTGTGTGTTCCTGATGTAGGCGAGTTGAGACAACATATTCTTTCAGAAGCCCATAACTCCAGGTATTCTATTCATCCAGGTGCAACTAAGATGTACCTCGATCTGCGGAAAGTCTATTGGTGGAATGGCATGAAGAGGGATATAGCAGACTTTGTGAGTAAGTGCCCCAATTGCCAGCAAGTCAAGATAGAACATCAGAAACCAGGAGGTATGACTCAAGAGATCGACATTCCTACTTGGAAGTGGGAAGTGATCAATATGGATTTCATCACAGGGTTACTGCGTTCTCGCAGACAGCATGACTCCATTTGGGTGATAGTTGATAGGATGACTAAGTCTTCTCGCTTTTGGCGGCCAAGACTACATATTCGGCAGAGGAATATGCCAAGCTTTACATTAATGACATTGTGAGGTTACATGGGGTTCTTTTATCTATCATCTCAGATAGAGGTCCTCAGTTTACCTCTCATTTCTGGAAGTTATTTCAGAAGGGTCTTGGTACTTAAGGTAACCTTAGCACAACATTTCATCCGCAGACGGATGGACAGGCAGAGCGTACCATTCAGACCCTAGAGGATATGTTGAGGGCTTGTGTGATCGATTTCAAAGGTAGTTGGGATGATCACCTTCCTCTTATTGAGTTCGCTTACAACAATAGCTACCATTCCAGCATTTAGATGGCCCCTTATGAGGCTTTATATGGGTGTAGATGTACATCTCCTGTTGGTTGGTTTGAATTAGGTGAAGCAGCCTTGATAGGGCCAGATTCAGTCCTTTATGCTATGGAGAAAGTACAACTCATTAGAGATAGACTTAAGACAGCCCAAAGTCGTCAGAAATCATATGCAGATGTAAGGAGAAGGGAACTAGAGTTCCAAGTTGATGATTGGGTTTTTCTGAAAGTTTCACCTATGAAAGGGGTGATGAGATTTGGCAAGAAAGGGAAGCTTAGTCCTAGATATGTAGGCCCTTACAAGATCTTGAAAAGGGTTGGCAAGGTGGCATATGAGTTAGAGTTGCCAGCAGAATTAGCAGCAGTGCATCCGATCTTCCACATCTCACTCTTGAATAAGTGTGTGGGTGATCCAGCCTCTATAGTGCCATTGGAGAGTGTGGCGGTGAAAGATAGTCTTTCTTATGAGGATGTACCAGTTGAGATTCTTGACCGTCAGGTTAGAAGGTTGAGAAAAAAAAGAAGTCGCTTCAGTCAAGGTTTTGTAGAGGAGTCAGTCCGTAGAGGGAGCTACTTGGGAAGCAGAAGCAGCCATGAAAGCCAAGTATCCTCACCTCTTTCTTTCCGATTCCACTCCAGCTTGAGGTAATAATTCCTCTTCAATTTTCAAGTCATTCATGCGTAAATTCAGTTTTAGAATTATGTTCCCTCAGTTTGTACTTGCATTTTCAGAGTATTTACATGTACTCGGAACTCAATTCAGTCAGAAACTCAATTCTCAGTGTTTAGTAGTAGGGTTTGCAGCTCTCTCCCTCTATTTCAGCTAGTTTAGTCTACATTTGAGGACGAATGTTCTCAAGGGGGAGATAATGTAACACCCCGTAGTCAAAAAAGACCAAAAATCAGTTTTTTCAGGAAAAAAAAACTCTACAGGTGCAATCGACGTGACCATCGACGGACCGTAGCCTGACCCACGGTCCGTCCTGCACAACCGTCGATGGGATCAGAAACTCCAAAAATTTCAGCCTAGAAAAATTGGTTAAGTCTTGGACGACGGACGGACTTACGGTCCGTAGTCCGTGACCGTCGATCAAGACTCCCTTCACCCACTCTCTTACAAGAGCTACGGATGACTAGCACGGTCTGTAGGTGGACCTACGGTCCGTAGCTGGAAAATTTGCAGACAGTTAAGGGGAAATGTAGTTGGGTCAACTTCAAATGGTCATAACTCTTAGCACAAAATGAATTAGGTATCCCATGACCTATCCAAATATAGATAATTGAATTATCTTTTCATATCCACCAAACTTGTTAAAATAAGATCTTCGAGTAAAAAGTTATGCCTATTTTAGTAAAGGCCTGTCGAATAGGCCTAGTCGACGGACCCAACGACGGGGCGTCGGTCAAACGACGGACCGTCAGTCCTAGCCGTCATTTGGTCCGACAACAACTTTCCCAGGGGTCTTTTGGACCTTTCCCACTTTGTTTAAACCCTAATATACGTTGTTTTGACCCTAAATCATCATATTTTAGTTAGTTTAAGCCTATATACATAATTAAAACATATCTAAGTCAAATCATTAAATCAAAACTTAGAAAATTAGAAGCAAGAGAGGAGAAAAAGCTCAAGAACCCTAGTTCAAGAACGCCACAAGCTCCAGCAGTTCCAGCCCCAAAACTTAAGTATTGTTCCGTGGATTTCATCACCAGGTATGTGAGATTTCACTAGTGGGTTCCTTTCACCCATTGAGTCCCTAGTTTTCAGTCAGTTCTTGATTCTCTTGTCATGATTAAACCTAGGGTTTCTAGAACTTTGATAGAACTTCATGAATATATTAAATATATGTTCCAAATCAGATTGCATGTTATTACGCAGATTATCGCATGAATTTCAGGACCCTAGCTTTGTATTTCTTTAATTCTTGAATTACACACGCTAGGTCAGATATTTCAGACACTTCAGATATACATGCCTCAGTTATAAATACATAATTACCAGATTAATTGTTGCATTCTCAGTTTGCATGTTCAGTTTAGCTATCCAGTATTTACAGAAACTCAGACATAATTAGTTAATTTACGTAATTCATTGGGAGTAGCATAATACCGAGTTGGACTAGGGTTCAGCGTACCCAATAATCCCAGAACTACTAGCCAAGTAGGTTGTAAGTCCCCTCTGTGGGCAATTAAAATAGTGATCACGCCAGCATGCCTTTATACCTTTGGCAGGGTATATTGGGTCTTCTCGATGGGGCGTATACATCGGTCTCCACATTTAGCTCATGTGGTTTTATTATCGGTTATTAGTAGCTCCCAGAGATCAGTTAGACTCTCTGCATTAACCATTAATCAGTATATTCAGTATTCAATTTCAGCATGTTATAAATTGGTCATTGCATTCAATTAGCTCAGAAATTCAGTGTATTATGTTCAGTTTATTATACTTGCTTTTGTGCTTGTTCAGTTATGTTTTATTTCAGCTTTACTCTATCCTACATGCTCAGTACCTTCAAGTTGATGCATACGTGCGCTACATCTTCTCGTGATGTAGGTTCAGGTTTTCAGCATCCAAATCACGCATAGATCGATTTCTGATCTCCAGTTCAGCAGATTCAGTGGTAAGTCCTCATTCTCCGAGTACAACAATCATGAGTGTCATTTCATTCTTTAGTCATTTAGTTTCAGTTTTTGCTAGATTTAGCTGGGGCTTGTCCTAGTATTTCTAGTCCAGTTTAGAGGCTTATTTCAGACATAGTCAGATTCAGCTTAGTATTGAGTTAATATTTCATATGTATTAAACTTATTGTTTTCAAATATCTCAGTTATAGAATATGGGTATTCCCTATCTTTTCATTTTAAGTATGATTTAGCTTCCGCAACAGTTTATTATCTTTAGTATGCTCATGATCATGCCATCAGGGTTATCTTGGGATCACTTGTTGTCCCAGGTTCCGTGTCCTCATCTCGAGGGTAGCTCGGGGCGTGACACAATGTGTAAAGAAAAAGAGGCTTCACGGTAGTCCCAAATGATAAAGAAGAACTTGTGTCTATGAGATCGGTAACTGGATGACGAGTATGTATGGATCATCGGATGGTAAACTCGTGGACCGAAAAATATCACTTTCCGATGCCTTTTATGGATCAAATGCTTGATCGACTTTTATAAAAAAGGATGGTATTGCAAAGTAGTGAATTTGCAAAAGAAATGGGGTGTCTGGTTGTCCATGAAAATTGAATAATGGGGTTAATTTTGAGCATGAATGAAAGTGGTGAAGAAAAGAAAGGGAAATTGGTCATACTACATTTCATGAGAATAGCAACCACTGAGCCTAAATGACCATACCTTTACACTCCGCCCCGTTACAAGCCTTGAAAAGACCTTTTTAATCTTGAGTAAGCTGAAGCGAATAATGATTGGAAAATAACGACAAACCTATGAGTGAAGTCATGCATGCGTTCATCTTTGTGAGTGTGAGAGTTGTATGTGATTCTAGAATTATAATTTGTTAAACAATTGTGTGTGAATATGGAATCATTCCTGTTGTAAGGACATTAGAGTACCTTTGTTAAGCTTGAATTTGCATTTCAAGCAAGTATTGTGAACTGGAGAATCTTTGGTAATGGTGTGTCACGACTTGAATCTTTGAGTGTACAATTGATATTTTCATGAGTAGGTTGAGTCTTGTTGTGTATGTTCATGATTGAGTCTTTTGTAGAACTGTTTTAGACATCCATTTTGAACGGATGACTTGAGTTTTACTTAAGGGCACACAAAATTTTAAGTTGGAGTTGTTGATGAGTCCGAGTTTGCACTCATTTAAAGCTTTGCTTGGATAAATTTAGTGTCTTCAAATGCCTAAATGTGCCATGAACTGATACAAAATCCTTGATTTTCAGGTACATGGGTGGACAAACTAAGCAAGGACATTAATAAGCAAAAATGACAAGAAGAGTTGAAAAAGAGATAGAACAGCAAGTCTAAAGATTGCCGAAGGAACTCGGCGGATCTCCAAGTCACCCTCTTCCCCCTAAATTTATAGTACACTAAGCCTGGAACAAGAGGAACTTCGGAGGACTTCATCCTTATCAGCGACTCACTAACTGCATTGGTGAAGGGAAAACATGTTGCTAAAAGTACTAAATTGGATAAGGGCAAATTTAGATTGGTGGGATAAAAGACCAAAGGGCGCATTGCGGTAGTGCTCGGCGATCCCATTCTGGATCGCCTAAATTACAGTGCTTAAATAATAGAAAGGTAAAGAAGAAAGGCGAGAGAGAAGGATGATCGGGGAGTCGCCGAAGGGTTAGCGAAGTTCGACTTTCCTCACTGCATGGCCCAAAAACCACACTTCAAATTAGTATAAATTAGTTTATGGAAGACAAAGAAAGCATTTAGAAATTTTGAGGAACAAAAGTTAGAGAGGAAAAAAACACAACTACTGTTATTTGAACTAATTTTAGCAAGGTTTTTTGATTGAGTTTTGTAATAGAGAAGATATTATTCGATTTTGACTTTTGAATTTCATATTACCGAGCTATGGAAAATGTGGCAGGTATTGAATTTCATCTTTTCACTATGATTGGCTAAACCCTAACCTTGAGGTTTGACAATGTGACCAATTGTTATGTTTAACTTAATGGGTGTTATCAATTAGTAAATTGTGGAGTTAATTTGAAGTGGGTTTGAGTTATTATTGTGCTTTTACTTGATTATTGAAAGTTTACTGTAATATACCATTGATTTGTGTGCTTGATTGAGAGAGAATCATAGAGCTAAAGTAGTAATTTGGCATACTTAGTAGGTCATGAGGTTTTCATCTTGAGAAAGTGAAACTTGAAATTCAACCTTTGTATATAGCTCGAGCAAGTAGATTTGATGAGAAAAGTGGGTTGATCATCTTATGGATAGTGTTGATGTTCGAGAGAATTCAACGTAAATAAGGTAATTGTTCGAGCGAAAATTACTTTACTTATAGTCCATTCTATCCACGATGAAATAACATTATTGGTAATTAGCACACCTGTTAAGTCGAGCTCGACAATTGGTTAGTCAATCCCCCAAGTGCTCTCTCGTTATTTGATTGTACCTGTGAATTATTGATGTGGGTTGGTAACAACATTCTGGTTGTGGTGTTTGTTCAGATGAAAAGGTCACCATCGTACTTGCATAGTTGAACTCAAAAGAAAGCTACTGTCTGTTGGGTTGACCCTAACTCATCTAATTGGGTTTATACTAATTTACAATCGTTCACACTTAGTACTCACTTAGTACTGGATGATGTGTCTTTAAAAATTAATCAATTTGTTTTGCATGAACCATGAGACGAGATATGTCTATGTCATTAATGGGCATGGCGGTTCGACACTCTTTAACCACCATTTCAGATACCCGAAACAAACTTACTCATCTTAGCCCTTAAATCGACAACCATTGATGGAGCATACTTAGAAAATTGTGCGAAATTTAGAGAATATTCCCTCAACCTTATACTTCATTGTTGAAGCTTAATAAACTCAAGAACCTTGGCTTCTCTCATCTTAAGGGGAAATAACCTATCAAGAAAAGTGGCCTTAAACATCTCCCAATCAAGAGGACCCGTATCTTCCAGTATCCCTTCTTTCCACTGGTTATACCATATTTGAGTCACACCATTCAATTCATAAGCTTCCATCTCCGCCTTTTACGCCGGCGTAACTCCCATAATCATCATTATAGACCTTATCAATAAACTTTTAAGGATCTTCCTCAACTTTAGAACCATGAAACTCCGGTCCTTTTGAAGTCCCTTACTCTTGAAGTCTTCGTACCCACATTTGGGTTCATGGGAACCACTACCTTCATATTGGCTTGGGTCATCATGGCTTGTGACAATACTCGAAAAGCATCCCTAAACTCTGCATTAGATACTTGCTCAGCCAAATGATCAATCAGAACTTGAGGATCTTGAGAAGGAGCTTCATGTTCCGCATTTTCCCTCACATTCCTTCTAGTATAAGATCTCTCCGAAGCCATATCCTTAAGAACATAGGATAAGGATTAGGAGAGAAACATTATAGAGTTAAATTCCATCGCACGACTTAAGAGTAATGAAAGAAGTGGAGTTTCCTAATCATCTTGTAGCCTCTGATTCATAAATGTGGCGCGCTTCACACTCATGAACAGGACTTTACCAGACGTGGCATATGATATATCCGAGGACTATTCTAAACCTTGTGCTCTACTTATAAAGTTTTTCATGACCCAAGGGTACCCCCTGTACATGACGTATAGAACACTAAATGACTCTATACAAGCCACTTAGATCTCATAATATAATAAGTAGAACAATAAGAGTAAAACAACAATCCAAGTCCAAAACATTTCATAAAAGCAAAGTGGAAGTCTAATACACTTGCCTCATTATATCCATCTAATACAATAGAATAAAATTGGTCCTAGACCATACATCATGTTCAAAAAAAGAAAATGAAGGAGAGAACTAAAAAATGAAAGTATGTCCTTAAAACATGAGGACTCACAAAGCTCGGAAATATATCAAAGAAACCTCTAGCCATGGAACTGGTGACCTTGACTGCCAAACCCTACATTTGGGGAAATGTAGGCAAGAGTGTGCGTTTGTACAAAACAATACACCAAGTATGATCTCCATGCATAAAAAAAGTTAAATCATGCAATTCATGACATGCAATTGAAAAAGCTAAACTTGATATAAAAGAGTTATAAGCCATAAGTCATAAAATTATGATCAATGCAAACTAATTTAATCTTTGAAACCTTTGAAATCATATGCGATACTTCTTGAAGTAACCTTAGTTCATTATTACTTGTCAGGAATTAGACTTAACCAACATAGAGATCATGTGAGCTATAACATGATCCCCTGGTGTCTCCCACACCAAAAGGGGTTAACCTACTTGCAAGGTAGAACCATGACTTCTAGCTTAAGGGATCCACTAGCTAATCAACCAATGGGGGCACATATTTCAGGTATAATGAGATTGTTACTCAAAACCTGACCTCTACTAACGGGGAAACTTCCATCTCATGAGATTGCTTCTAGAAAACCACCATCTCCTATGAGAGATCTTCCATCTCATCATTAATATTTACTTGTTTCTATGTATAAATCCAGAATAGTCATTTATTACTTGATTTTATTATTTATGAAAAGGATCCTTTGGACAACCAAACCAAGCTAGTTAATTAGGATAGCTCTTAATCTTTGATTCAATTAGGCGAGGAAGCCTTTCAACTGAAGAATCATTTCTATATAAGAAAACCTTTGACATTAAGCTTTTATGTAGTGCTGTTCAAAACTAAAGTGAAACCGATAACCCTAATTGGAAAAAGTTATTGGTGTAACAACATTGAATTATTGGTTTAGCGGTTTTGATACTAGTTTTGATTTTTTTTGGGTAATCAGTTCTTAACGGTTTGGGGTTTTTTGTTAATGGGTTAACCGATAACCCGATAGTAAATTAAATAATTATATTTATATCATTTTGTATATAAAGTCCTTGACTTATAAATTGGTTTCCTACTTTTATTTTTGTTGTCTCGAACACTTGGTTATTCTACAATGTAAAAGTGTTTGCTTTTGAGCATGATGTAACTTGTGAACTCATGTTCATGTTTTATTTACGTTGTCACCTTGTTTCTAAGGGGTATTTGATTTTTTTTGTGTAAAATCTTAATGGGTAAACCGATAACGATCAAAAACTGATAAACCAATAATCGATAAGTCAATATCTTAATGGTTCTATAATGATTTATCATCTCTACAAACCGATAACCAACAAGTCAAACCAATTAACTTTAAAAACGAACCGAACCGACCGAATGCAACTCTAATTTATGTGTTTATTAGAATATCCTTTCACAATACAACATCATGTAGTTTACTCTCAAAGTACCCTTAAAGCATTTGCATAAAATTTATATGAAAATGCATGTCCATTATTTACCTCTTGAGGTTCAAAACCACTTTCAATCATCAATTCTTAGAAAACATCCGTTAGATATGAATTTCATTTTAAATACATGTAAAGCTTGCAATGCATCTTAATTTCATAAAACTTTTCCTTGAAGATTAAAATCCCATATCATATGATTCATAACTTGAAAACACGAAGACTGCATGGGTTCATGGGGAAATCATCATATTTCATCAATTTATGCATTAGATATCACAATAAATCATTTAAATTAATAGTGAAAAGAATCCATGATAATTGAAGAAAATCCATGATAATTGAAGAAAACACTAACTCAATGGGGGAATTCTAGCTTTTGAAATAGAGGAATTTAGGAACTCCATGGTTGAAAGTAATCCATGGATAAAAACTATCCTACCTTGAATCCAAAAGCTAGCCTTCAATGGAGGAATTGAGACCTTAACTTGAAAACCTAGGTTGAATCTTCTTCTTCAAGTTTATAGAGAGAAAATATTTGGAGAGGGGATTTGGTTTTCTTTTGTGAATTTGGAAGAATGAAGTGGATGCATTAATTTTAGGGGTTGAAAAATATTATATAGGGGTCTTAGTAAAGGTTAAAAGACGTAGTTGAGGAACTAATTAATTAGAAAAAGACTCAACTATCCCTGAGGTTAACTAACAGTTGACCACCAATGGACACAGTCGACGGACTATAGTCTGACCTACCACCCGTCTTTGTGGACCATTGTTGGTCATCAGAAACAACAATTTTGTCCAGTGAACCACGAACCATGGTCTAACCTACGGTCCATAGGTCTAGTCGTGGTCCTTAACCTCAACACCATCCTTAAGTAGGCCCATCCACATACCACGCCTATGGTCTTTGGTCCCATACACTGGCCATGGGTGGCTTGCACCTGCGATTTCCCAAAATTGATTCTTTCCCATTTTTGGATACAAGGTGTTACATTACTTCTCTAAGATTGACCTTTGGTTGGGTTATGACCAATAGAGGCTGAGAAAAGATGACATTTTGAAAATGACTTTTCAAACTCAGTATGGTTATTATGAGTTTTTGGTAATGTCGTTTGATTTGAATAATGCTCCTGTGGCATTTATGGATTTGATGAATAAGGTGTCTAGAAAATACCTTTACATATTTGTTATTGTGTTCATTGCTGGTATATTCATCTATTGAAGAAGTGAGAGCAAGCATACCGATCATTTGTGGATTGTGTTGTAATTTCTCAAGGACCAACAACTTTTTGCAAATTTTAGCAAATGTGAGTTTTGGCTAAGGTTCGTGGCTTTCCTTGGTAACATTTTTTCTAGCAAGGGTATTGAGGTAGATCCTAAGAAGACGGATGCAGTTAAGAGTTGGCCTAGACCTCTATCCCCTTTGAATATTAGAAGTTTCTTGGGTTTAGCCGGTTACTATAGAAGGTTTATTGACGGCATTGACCCAAAATAAGGTTAAGTTCATATGGTCAGAGGCATGTGAGAATAGTTTTTCAAGAATTTTAGGATAGACTTACTTCCGCCCCGGTGTTGACTTTATCGGAAGGGACTGATGATTTTGCTGTTTATTTTGATGCTTCAAGAATTGGTTTGGGATGTGTACTTATGCAAAATGGGAAAGTCATTTCCTATGCCTCAAGGAAACTTAAGATTCATAAGAAGAATTATCCTGCTCATGACATTAAACTAGCAATATTTGTGTTGCTCTTTAGATTTGGAGGAATTACTTGTATGGTGTTCATGTAAATGTTTTCACTGACCACAAGAATTTGGAATATGCGGTTAATAATTTTTTGAATATTATGCTGTGGAGGTGGCTTGAATTATTGAAAGATTATGATATGAGTGTTCTCTATCACCCGAGAGTGTGGTGGAAGATGCTCATTATCAGTTATCAATAGGCAATTTTACTAATATTGAGTATGTTAAAAAATAATTGTTTCAAGATGTTCATATATTGGCCCAATTATGTTTTCGGTTAGTATACTCTACTACAGGTGGTGTTATGGTTCACAAAGATTTAGAATCGTCTTTTGTAGTGGATGGGAAAAGCAAGCAAGGTCTCGATCTGACTTTGGTTGAGTTGAAGGAATCAATGCTTAAAAGGTTCATAGAAACTTTCTCCCAAGGAGATGGTGTGCTTTGATATCAACATCGTTTGTATGTTCCTAATATTGATGACTTGAGAGAACATATATTAGCAGAAGCCCATAGTTCTTAATATTACATCCACCCGGGAGCCACAAAGATGTACGGTGACTACGGGACGTCTATTGGTGGAATGGGATGAAGAAGGATATTATAGAATTTGTGGCTAAGTGTTCCAATTGTTAATAAGTGAAAGTTGAGCATCAAAATCTGGGAAGTTTATATCAAGATATATCATCCCTACTTGGAAGTGGGAAGATTTGAATATGGAGTTCATTGTTGGTTTACCACGCATCCAACGGCAACATGATTCAGTTTGGGTTATTGTAGATCGAATGATGAAATCGGCTATCCATGTCCAGATTTCTTATTCGGAAGAGGACTATTGTCACAACCCGAAACCATACCCTAGAAGATAGGATAAAATCTTGGATTGTAACCGGCGTCATCGACCTCTCGGAGATCTAAGACAAGCCTTTATATCATTCATCGCATTGGCATAGTAAATTTAGCGGAAAATTTAAAACTTTTCATAGCATATCATATTCTAGAAACATCACATCATATATATATATAAAACATAAGTCATAATACATATTTAGACTCTAAGTCTCTTCGCCATCTTAGACTCAATAACTTTAGAGTACATTAAGGACAATACACTTAAGACATAATACAAAGCTATACATTACTAAATAGACTTTACAATAAGTACACATTAGGACATCCTTGAATTTAAGGATTCCTTTCCTTGAGCTTGGGAAATCACCTATCAAGCTCCTCAATCATAGACCTCCTTTAAGCATTCCATAACTTACACTTTGTGTAAAAAGTAGAGAAGAATGGAATTAGTACAAGAATGCACTAAGTATGACAACCATGCAAAAACATGCATTTAAAAGGGACATTTCCTTTGAAATCATACTTCATGCCATTTTGAGTAAATCATCATAAAACCTTTATCAATATCATTTATATCATCCACATACTTCATAGAAACACAATCAAAGGCCAAACATCATAGAAAAGCACATACAGAATTTAAGTCCCATTTGAGGTCACTTTATAGTGAACTCACCCTTCTTAACATTAACTCTTTCTTTTAATTCATTAGCCTCCTAAGTACTCCTTTAGGAATACTTAATGCAATGTATCACCTTAGGAACACAGGAGAAAACCATATATAGCATCTACACAAGACAACACATGCCATCATAGAAGTATAGTACAATATAAACATAGTCAAACCAAGACTACAATATCATACATAAAGGACACATACATAATCATATGCACTAGGGCACCTTCCTAAGGCTTCCTAAGGAGTCACTTGTGCAATGTCTAGATGGGTTCATTACTTCCACCTATCCTAAGTAACTTACCTTAAGTCCTCCTAGTTAGGATCCTATTCCATTACTTCCATTGTCCATTTTACCTTTAGGGAACTATAACCTCAACCGACATAGACCATGTGATGCTAAACATGGAATCCGGTGTCATCAAGCCTTACACCGATGGAAGGTGGTCTACCGGACAAAGTAGAACCAATATAAACATAGCTATCGAGGTAGAATCCTCTAGCTAGTATCCTATGGTGGCAACACAGTTCAAGAACTAAGAGATAGAAATCCCTATTCATACCATGTGGTAAAGTGGGCCGCTCCTCATGGGAATCCCTTAGATGACATATCCCATAAACAAGGGAGTTAACATCACATGAGCAACTTTAGGATGAATCTTTCCTTCTATGGATAAGTCATCACCTCCCGTTGTCAAGTTCGCTCGGTGCTAAGTTAAGTTCCCTTTATTGAAAAGCCTTCATAACGTTTATTTATAAAACATAAGCTTAGGATAATCATTCCTCATATGATTATAGCATATTCAAGCATCTATCTAGTCTTATAGCATTCTTGGGCACCCCTCTCAAGGCCCCTCTATTAACTAGATCATCATTCATGTGTGTGAGTGTATACATAGATGTGAACAAACCTTTCACATAACACATTAAGTCACACATGTTCATACTTACATATTCATACCTCATCATATCATATAAATCATATTGATAATATGTTCATATAATCATCCTTCATATACATAAGAACCAAACCTAGGAACTATCCTATCAAGATACACATGTGCAATGTATAGACAAGGTTCCATACCCTTGTCCATACTAGTACACCTATCAAGTCATCCTAGTAAGGGAATACAAATCATACTTCCATAACATCACCGTAACATACATAGTAGTACACACTAATGAATATGAGAACTACCTCTCATATCGACACAGTGACTTATACTACTTGTAACATGCATGTAAGTGAGAGTGTGTGTACATTGACCAACATGATCACATAATTGCTATCAATAACTTCTTGAGTCAGCCACCCTATTAGACTACATTACACTTCCAAACACATAGCACACAACACATAATAGCATAGGAGACAAAACAATATATACCTTAATATCAAGACTCCTAACTTTAGCTATTTACACTTTCATATAAGGGTACATAGGTAAGGGGTTATTAACCATCTTAACACATCCATGGCAGCATCTATACTTTACCCTAAAATGGTTATACACATGCTCAAACAATAGCCACACAACCTAATTCACAACTAGAATAGGAAAGTAGGCTTAAGCTTCTCATAGTATCATCTTAAGCACATGTTCATAAGTTCATCAATTTGCCTTAAATGCCAATGTCAACACATATATAATGACAATAAAGTAAACACCGCCACCATAAGTGGACCATACCACACAATGCCATACAAGGCTTCATCAACATTACTATAAAGGAATAGAGAAGTAGAAGAGTAAAGGAAATAAGCATTCTTACCAATTTCTCACCCTTTGATCATCATTGATCAATACACCTTATTCATCAATAAAACAAATATATGGAAATATCTAAATGTACTTTAAACATATAAGAACCATGTACAAGTCGCTACAAGATTATACCATAACATAATACAATATATCAACATACTAGGAAAGTAGGATAACATAGATCATTAGCTAACTTCCCTTACATTGATTTTAGATCATAGTTCATACATTTATAAGTCCAAGGCAGTATCTAGACCTACATTTAACCATATTTAAATCATGATCACATACCTTCAAGATTAGAGTTACAACATAGGCATTTAGGCTTATCGATTTGCTAGAGTATAGAAGACTTTACCAATACTATGAACTATATAAGGGTTTGATCATCATTCATATTTCATCAATAATATACTCATTGGGAAGTATCTAATTAGATAGGAAATCAAGACTAAATCATGCTTCATCTAATCACAATTCGAGATACATCACAACTTAGCTTCTTGACTTCATAGCCTAAAGGAATCTAGATCAATTCATGCAATCCTTTATTAATTTGATCATTAAGGACTTATACCTACAAAATTCATCCATTATATAACCCTATAAAAGTAGCTAAAACAGTTCATACATAATCAAGAGTCTACACAACCGATCTCACAATCGACTTCAAGAAAACCTGTCGAAACATAGGCTATTCATGCTCAAAACTTCATATATTTATCATCATGGACTGATCATCATCAATTAACCATCAATTAACGTAATTAACAATAAACACAAGCAATTCAACGTAAGAGAATCACCAATTAATCAAGAACAAGCCATAATCACAAAGCCCATGCAAAAGCTAAACCAATTTTGGAAGAAACATGGGTTCATCATGCAATAGGAGTAAAATCACGTTCAAATCACTGTATTAACTTCAATTCATCATGATTTAATCATTAAAAACGTTTTGAGAAAGAAACCATGGCTAGATTGGAAGATTGGAAACTTGATCATAAGATTTCTTTGAAAAACATTGAGAAGAACTCTCCAAGTGAAAGGTTACTTGAAGATGAAGGATTGCCATACATTTTATTAGTTGAAAACCTCTTAAACTTGATGATTCATCCATGGGAAACCCAGCTTGAATCTGTTCTTGAGCTTCTCCAACAATGGTGGTTTTCTAGAGAGAACATTTTTGGAGGGAAAGGCTTAAAACATGTGAGAGGATTTATGAATGGGTTGATCACGTTTTGGATGGCTTATATACACCCAAAATTAACTAAATAAACCTATTATAGTCAGGTTAGGACGTGGGGTAAATTTCCCATTCACCCTTTAATTAACAGAACGCAGGCTGCCAACTTGCAGGCCACTCACGACGAGGGTCTCGACGGGGCGTCATGGCCATGACGGGCTGTCATGGCCTCCGTCTCCTGAGACTTGGCCAATATTTTGGCTTAATACCTGACCAAGGCAAGTCCCCTTTGACGAGACCTGCTCGATGGGCCGTTGGGGGACCAATGATCCGTCGTTGGGTCTGTCAAGGGACACTGCCCAGGCAGTGTCTTAGGCAGCCTTGGGTCCTTCTTTTGGGGCCTCTTGTGGGGCCCTTTAGAAGTCGTATCCGGACGTTTCCAACGCGATTACAAACCTTAAAATGTTATAGACCTTCCACATAAATTTCATCCAAAACAAACACCTACAAGACGTCCAAACAGCCTTGACCCCAACATGACATACGATGAACGTCTTAGGAGCTACCTTTCGAACGCCTTGGACGTTCTAGGGCGTTTGACCTCCAAACTTTACGAAACTTCATATAACAAAATTAAACATCATTTTAAACCATTTCAAGACTTATTAGACTCAGTTCATACAATTTAGGCATGCATACACACATGAGGCACATAAGCGACTATTCGTCGAACCTCTTGGACGTCCCTTGACGTTCGACTTCCAAATCACTTCAAACTTTGCACACTGACTCTATAACACATAATAAGGCATTTTAGGACCTTATAATATTAAGACGAACATGGTAGGATCTATACACCTTATCTCATTTTCGGAGTCTTACAACTATGTTTAGTCGTACTTAAGGGAAATGGTGAGGTTTCATGGAGTTTCCTTATTCGTTATCTCTAATCGCGGTATCATATTTGCTTATCGATGGACAAGCGGAGTGTACTTCCAAACTTTAGAGGACATGTTGAGAGCATGTGTGATTGAATTCAAGGGTAATTTGGATGATCACTTACCTTTGATCGAGTTTACATATAACAATAACTATCACTCAAGTATTGAAGTGGATCCATTTGAGACTTTATATGAAAGTAGATATAGATCTTCTATAGGTTGTTTTGAAGTGGGTGAAGTTGCTCTGATAGGTACTGAATTGGTACATGAGGCTATGGAGAAAGTTCGGGAGAAAGGTTGAAAATGGCTCAAAGTTGACAAAAGTTCTATGCCGGTGTTAGAAGGGGAGAACTTGAGTTTGAGGTACATGATTTACTCTTATTGAAAATTTCACCCGTGAAGGGTGTGATGAGATTTGGGAAAAAGGGGAAGTTTAGTCCCCGATATGTGGGTCTATATCAGATTTTGAGGTGAATTGGTAAGGTTGCTTATGAGCTTGATTTGTCTAATGAGTTAACATCGGTGCATCCAATTTTTCATATTTCAGTGTTGAAGAAATGTGTTGGAGATCAAGCATCTATAGTTCTCATAGAAGGTTTGAAAGTTTAGTAGATTTTTTCTTATGAGGATGTTCCGATTGAGATCTTAGACCGACAAGTTAATAAGTTGAGAAATAAAGAAGTTGCTTCCCTGAAATTTCTTGAAAGAATCAGTTAGTTGAGGGTTATACTTGGGAGTCCAAGGATGATATGATGTCCCGTTATCCTCATCTCTTTCCTTCGAATACTATCCTAGCTTGAGTTATTTAGATCCTAATGGTTTACACTCCTGGTGTGATGTCTCTTAGATATTCCCATGATTTCGTCATTGTGCATGATTAAGGAAAAACACGAATTTAGAGAAGAAGAGTTTAGTTGATTGATTTCTACATGTTTATGTGTATTTTAGTATGAGTTGCAGTTAGACTTCATGATATGATGCCTTAAACATGCGTTAACTTAGAGTCGATGTTTTCCTTCTCGGATATGTGCATTGTTGTAATTGCAGTCATGCTGGGTTGTTAGATTGAGTTCCTATCCTCTATATGATTTCTTGAATCTAATTCGAGGAAGAATGTTCCCGGGGGAGAGATAATGTAACACCCAGGATTCTAAAAGGGTAGAATAGCAGCTTGTTGTAGGATATAGTGCTAGTTTCAATGGAGCCGCCCATGGCCCATGGGCTGACTCACGGTCCGTAGGTTAGCTCCGTGGATGGACAGCCAATGTTCCCAATAATGTTAATTTTCAGTACTTTTTTAATGGTTCACGAGGACTGACTGGCATTTAATGTACGAGCCGTAGGTAGGTTTCGTATGAGAGTCCTAGACTTATAAGGATTTTGATGTAAAATATTGGGACCTACGGATGTGGTCCACATCCCATTGATGGACCCACGAGCCATAGGTGGGCCCATTATTTGTCCCCTAGAGATATAGTCTCTGACCCCAAAAGACGCCCAACCAAAATGGTCCTTGTTTTGAAAATGGTCGTTGTTTTGAATAATTGTTGATGGGTGTCAATAATTATTTTCTTAGGGTTCGTTGGGTATTTTTCTATTTATTCTAGTCTAAAAATATGTCGTTTACTCTTCATATAAAGTCCTATATAAGTGTTTTTACCCCAAATTGAAATCATTCTCTCAAGTTCCTAAAAGAAGAACAAGTCTTCCTCTCCAAAATATTTCTCTCTCTAGAAAGCTTAAAGGAGTCAACCTAGGGTTTCAAGTCAAACCTCCAATTTCACCATTAAAGGTAAGATTTTGGTATTGAGGTATTATAGTCTTCATCCATGGAGACCTTTCCTCCATGGAGTTCCTAAATTCTCCAATTTATAAAGTTAAAAATCTCCAATCGAGTTAGGTTTTTCTTCTATGTCATGGTTTCATTTAAACATTTATTTGATTGATTTATGATCTATTATTCATGAATTGAGTAGATCCCATATTTTTAATATGGACCCCCCATGAACCCATGCCTAATCCAAGTTTTTTAAATTATGATTAGGCGTGACAAAATGGGTAAATAATATTGGTATCCATTCGAAAAAATTTATTATGTGAGATGCACACTTATTGTCATTTGTATGAGGCTTTTGTTGACTGTCAAATCTCTTTTTCATTAATTTAAAACCTTCTAGTATCTTTTTTCCTCACTTGCCCAAAATGTATAATGTGCCTATTATACATTTGTATATTATATATATTTGAGAAAAAATTAAAGTGAGTGGCGAGAAAATTTTAATTTATTTTTTGAATGAAATGGAAGAAATTGAAGGTAATGAAATTACAAATAAAAAATCGTAAAATTTTGCATATAAATTTCATAAAATTGGACCTTTTATTTTTCTGTACGTATTTTATAGAATAATATATACGAAATATGAGAATTTACATATTTTGTTCTGTGTTTGTTCATAAAAGAGTATACATTGATTTTTTAATATAACTTTATATATATATATATATATATATATATATGTTGTAAATATTTTTTTTTAAAAAAAATCTTTGTTGTATTCATGTGTTTTTCTTTATAATAATCAAGTTGTTTGCATTTACTTCGTATTTTAATTATATTTTTATTTGAATAATGTCAAGAATGAATTTCATGTACAAAATAACTCATGTCTTTTTTATTGATTATTTTTATTTAAATCAAGCATTAAGGCATAGTATATCCCAACATTTATTTTTAATTTTTGTTAAAAAAATACGTTGAAACGAATTTATCATATTTCTTAGAAATAATTAAATTCTTAGGTAATGCATACATTTTTTATGAAGGATCCTATATATATAATTATATCAATTTCTCATAATATCAAATATTTTCTAAAAATCGATCAAAACCCAATAGAAAAATAATTAAAGTGATAGAAAATTGAGTAAATTAATTTGACTTGATTTCAACATTTGAAAAATCAAATTAATTATTTTAATAAAATAAATTCCAAACTAAATCACTGCTAATCCTACTAAAAATAATTAATTTTCAACTTTTGATAAATAAATTAATTAATACGAAAAATAATTAAATTACAAGAAGAAACGGAAATGAAGAAGAAGATGATATGGAATTGGAGAAAAAAGAATAAAGAAATGTAGTCTTTTAACTTCTTCTTTTTTAGTGGGACCCAAACTCCACTTGATAGAGTATGAAAGGATCTCATACAACTATTGTCTGACACGTAATATATGTGTCTCTCACATGATAAATTTTTTTTGTATCCATTTATATTACCATTCTAAATGAATTGGGTATCAAACTCATTTAAAATGGGTAAAAAAATGAGTAATTCTCATATTACCCACTTAAAAGTGGGTAGTTAAATGGATAAAATGGGTAAAAGCAAAAAAAAAAAAAAGTAATAAAGGGATGGATAGTAAGAAAACCTATTTTTTTTAAAAAAAAATCTACAAAAAAAATTAAACTTTTTTTTATAATGTGGGATAGGGGGATGGTAGGGGTGGGGGTATAGGGGGTAGCAGGTGGGGGGGGCTTGTAGGGGGGTGGGGTGGTAAAATAAATTTCAAAAAAAATTAATAAAATTAATAAAAAAAATATAAAGATTTTATTAATTTTTTTTGGGATGGGGCGTTGGGGGGGGGGGGGGGGGCGTAATGTTTTTAAAAAAAAATTAATTTTTTGTTTTTTTTTGGATGGTGGTGGGGGTTGGTAGGGGAGTAGGGTGGTCAATTTTTTTAAAAAAAATTAATAAAAAATTTAAAATTGTTATTTTTTTTGCGAAGGGTTTTTTTTTTTTTTTTTTGGGGGGGGGGGGGGCTGGTAGGTTTTTTTTTTTTTTTTTACAGTTTTGAGTATGGGGGGGGGGGGGCTGGTAGGGGTGGAGTGAAGTGGTAAAATAATTTTTTTTTTTTTTGGTTTTTAAAGCTTTAACAAAATTTCTATAATAATATGAGTAAATAAATATGCTTACCCATATTATTCATTGGGTAACTCGTTTATACCCATTTAAAATGTGAGTGAAGTCGAGTAACTTACCCATTTTTATATAAATCATATTTTGATCATCTCATAGTCGAGTCGACTCGCTCGTTTGCCACTCCTAATTATGATGATTGGAAGTGAGGTTTGAACCATGAAAAGAGAATTATGAAATTATATATGTTCTAATGAAATTGATGAGTTATGATGATGTTGTTGTTAATTGTTGTGAAATGATTTGTCACATAATTAATCCATGCATGAATGTGAAAGATTTTCTCACATAAAGAATTCTCAGGTTGAAAGGTCTTCTCACCTAAAATGAATCAAGTTAAGGATCTATTCTAATGAAACCTAGCTTGGATTGGTTACTTAATTGTACCTTTCCATGGATGACATATGATTTAGCTTGGATTCATTACTTAATTGTACCCTTACATGGATGATAAAGATATGTCAAGAAAATGACCATTTCATGGGATTTACTCTATGCACCAAGAAGATATCGAGATGGAAGCTCTCCCGTTAGAAGAGTCTGGGTTTCTAGTAGAAATCTTTTTATCTCATACCCATGTGCCCCATAGGACGATTGTCTTACATAGACATTATCTAGTGGATCCATATAAGCTATAAATTTATGGCCTTACCTTGGAAGGTAGGACACCTATTTTCAGTGTGGGTTACACACCAGATTCCTGTTGAGAGCGCACTTGGCCTTATATGTCGATTAAAGGTAAATCTCGCACAATAATGAAATAAGGTAATTTCAAGAAGTATCTCACACGTGACGTAAGATGATGTCTATTATCATTGACCATGTTTTATGACCTATGTCTACTAGATAATTTACATTTATGTTTTATATTGGTCAATGCATATTACGAAAATGTCCCTTTTAACATGATTTCAAATGTTTTATGCATGACTTTCATACTTGGTGCATTTTTTACTAACGCATACTCTTGCCTACATTTCTTATAAAAATATAGTGTCTGACGCTCCAAACTCGCACTTCTGTGACTAGGGACATTTAGTAGAGACTTTGAAGATTGGTGAGTCCTCATACATTCGAGGACCGAGCCTTTATTTCATTTTTTTCATTTCATTTCAATTTTGAACTTGATGTACGATCTACGTCCGGATCAGTTCTTATGTACTAGATGACTTTGAGACGATGTTTAAATTCCACTTCGTTATATAAAACTCTATGCTTTGAAATGATCTTTTAAATCTATTGATATATATTATCTTGTACAATTTATGCTAAGTGGCTTGTATGAGTCCTGTTAGGGTATCATACACCTTGTTAAACCTAGGGTCTACCTTGGGTCGTGACAGAGAGCCTCTTTTAACTCCACCCAGTTAGTGATCGAGTCATGAGGTAACTTATTAAACCAATTGGTTGCTTCTACCATTATGAACAATGAGAATAACCTCAACCGCATTGTTGTTTGGTTGACCCCGGTTCCCACAAAGTTCATCAAATGTTTATTAGCTTCCTAACAAGTTGTTCCTGTAAATAGCCCCTTCATGTTCAATAATTGAATCATAGTGTTGGTGATAGTGAATTTCACTCCCAGAGGCAATGTTGGGACCTTTATAGCTCAATTTGCTCTAGACCCACCCATATCTGGGTCATCCTCATCAACAACTAAGTTCATTTGTTGTTATCCTCGACCTTTTTGGGCTAACAATTGTTATGGTAGAGACAATTCTTCTTTTTCCACTTCAACTTCATCCGTGTTTGGATTGTTTTTGTTGTTTTGGAATCTCTTTGTGAGGCCTCAACACCTTGTCTCGGCCTATGTGCCTTATGCTCTTGGGCATTCATTTTCTGCCTAATAGATCTTTCAAGCTTAGGATCATAAGGAATCAATGGTTTTCCCTTAAAGTAAAATTAGAAAATACCACAATAAATTGAATTAATTTCTAGTAAAATATTTCCAAACCGAATTCCCTACCAGCAACATCAAAAATTGATACTTCCAAACTTACACTTCACTTAAAAGAATAAACATTTGAAGTCAATTACAGAACACAACAAGATTTGAGGTCGATCCGATAGGAAATGCAAAAGAAATAAATCTAACAACGCTTATACTTAGTTGTGGTTGATATTTCTAGAAATAAAATGTGTGAAGTAAATATTGGGTTTGATTTAGTGTTTAAGTAACAAAGTGTAACTAGAATTCAGTAGTGAAAGTAGCAAACAATAGTCCCAAAATTTTGGTTATTAGATCAAAGAATTGGAATTGTGTTCCCCTGACATTGGAATGAAACTCGAATTTCACAAAAATAACAATTAGTTGATGAAAATATGTATTATTATCAAGTTACACCTAAACTTTTATTAGCCCTATTGGATGAATATCACTCGTCTCCTTTTGGTCTTAGAGTGTGTACATTATTAACCCTTGTTTTCACCTTTAGAAAACTATTCCTTCTCAAACTCAAATCTTCAAAACGAGTTCATAGAATATAAAGTTCATTCGTTTCTAGATTTTCCTAATCACACCCTTCTCTCTATAATAAGTGAAAAATAAACGCATGTTCAAACGTGTGCACTCCTTAGAAAGCAATCAAAACAAAAATAGAAACAAAGAATGCAAGACATTAGTCGATATCGAGCTTAATCCTCTCATTACTATCTAGTCATGGTTCTCACTACCCTAGCTGTGGTATTTAGGTACTCGTGTTCTATAACACCCTCTCTGAAGGATGCTACCACGAAATCCATTATAATACTTGCACATTTAAAATGTATTATAATACTTGTCATTTAGAAATTTTAGTTGATCTAAAATTTAAACAAGGCAAGAGTTCCAATTTATGGAGGAAGAATCTTTCAAAATAATTTAAACAAATACGTCAAGAGAATTCCATGTATTATCTATACTACTACCACCAGGGGCGGATTTATGTTGGAGCAAAGGGGTTCATCCGAACCCCCATCGTCAAAATATTACACTATATATATATGGTTAAATTTTTAATCTATGTGTCTACATATAATGTTGAACCCTCTTGGCATACACCAAAGGCGTAGCTCAATGGCTTTGGGGGTTCACGATTTCTCGCTGGAGAACGCGAGGTCGCGTGTTCGAGCCCCAACAAGGTAATTTTTTTCAGCTTTATTTTTCAGCGTTTTTCATCTTTATTTTAGGCATTTTTCATCTTTATTTTAGGAGTTTTTCCAGTTTCTATTTTAGGCGTTTTAATTTTGTTTTGTTAAATAATAATACAATCAGAAAATTGACTTTTAGTTCCAAAAAAAAAGGAAATTTATAATTTATTAGTTTAGTCCATAATTACAAAGTCAAATATTTTAAAACCCTTTTCTTCTTCTAGGATTTTTCTAGTTTATTTTTTCATCTCTCTTCCCACTTTCCAGTTCCTCGCTACCGTGTGGCTGCTACTTGTCGCTGCTCCTTGCTGCTTCTGTTGGATTGATCATTATCGAAAACTTGAAGTCTATCGCAATCGTTTCTTTCATCTCCATTAATATCTACTTCGGTAAGTTTTTGGTTTCCTATTTTCTTACTAGATTTCTATTTACCTTATTTCATTCTTTCATGATGTGCTTTCTTTTAGTTGGCTAATTTATTGATATCATTAAAATTTCATTGTTTGGTTAATTTTATATATATTCTTAATCTAAAATTGGAGAGATAGAGAAAAATAATTTAATAATCAAATAACTATTGCTTAAGCTTTTTGGTTTTGGTTCTTATTGTGTGTGCACTTTTTCTTTAATTGTTCTTATTGTGTGTTTAATTCTCTTAAATTCTAACTAAACTTTTACTTTACAATTCAGTCTTAATATTCAATGAAGAAGTATTTTACCCAGTATCAAAACTAAGTTTAGTCTCTCATAGTCAAAGTCAATCTAACCAAGAAGAAAATATCAATTATTCAGAAAACTATCACATACTTGTCAAGAATTTGATTTGAGTACTTTAAAGTTTGACCCCGGTGAAAAAACTCCAATATTAAATTATCATCAAAATCATCGTGATGTTATTAGAAGAGCATACCTTGTGTTGTTATTGTTTGTGTTGAGGTAGAGTTGAATTTTATGTAGTTGCTTAAATCAAATCCGACTTGTTTATATTTGACCCACCCGCCCCGTTTATACTTGACTCGACCCGACCCGCTTATTTGGAAATATTATTAATGTGCTTACTTATTTTTTGAACCCCCTCGATGGAAATCCTGCCTCCGCCACTGACTACCACACGTTGTGAATTATTACCAATTTTGAGGTATCAAAGTTTAACTGGTTCATACCTCATACAAGCATTCAAAATAAATGGTAAATTTAATACATTACAAGACTTGGGTTCACACACCCTAAAACAACAAAACATTTAGTCATACTTATATTTCAACCCATGGTGACATGATCAAATTAACTTTCAAAATTTCATGTAAATGTACAACAGATAGATCATGTACAAGACCCAAGATTTATACAAAATAAAGATGTCTATATGAAAATGTTATCTTCCTTAAATCTCTCAAAAATTCTGTCTCTAATGACCAACTTCAAGTATCCCCTCGAACATTCTCTACGATAGAAACAACTATTGCTATGTATAAAGCTTAGTGGTATAAAAAATGTAGGTGTGGAGCCGTCAAATTTACCAAGTTGACTTTCTAAAGTCGTGGGCATCACAATTGAAACATTTATAAATAAATCAATTAAATAATATATCAAGATTATCAAATTCGATATTTAAAGATATAGGTGTCAAGAACGCTCATAGCACAATTCACAAGAGATCAAATACCTATATATACATCATGTTGTCACACCAAGCATAATCAAGTATCAAGAAGGACCAAAGCCCTGTAGAAAGAAGAGTCCAAACCCAATAATCAAAAGAACCAAGAACTATATCAAAATTATTTTTCTAGTTTGTACTTAAAATAGACAACTTTCATACCTAAGACGAACTAAAATCCAAGGTCAAGATGGAAAATGATCTGAATAGAAAGGCCTGCCAATAGTGACAAAGTCCCAGCTACAAGAAGGACAGAGTCCTAAAAAGAATGCCCGGTGATCAAACAATTCGTACAAGTGTGCGAGTTACACAATTGTCTTGAAAGTCTCAACGGATACCAACACGAAAAATGCTAAGCGACAAGAAATAACTAAGGAACCAATATAACCTTTCAAACATACCAACAATGTACAAGAATACCAGTACAATTTTATACACAAACATTAGACGTTTAGCATAGAAATCGTCCAACACAACTTCAAGAGTTCAAAACATATATCAACCAATGTATCAAGCGTCCTCAACTTGTACACGAGTATATACAACCTTAAGATTGTATAGCCTATATGTGGCTGTTATTGTATTGATGTATGGGCTATGCCCAATTGCTATACTCTTTTTAGATGGTTATGATATGAGACATCCGTTTTAAGACTATATGGTTGTTATGCCGTAAGTTTACTATCTTTAGAAAAATCACTTTTTGAAATGTTCTAAGTATAAAACAATTTGAGAAAAATACTTAGAAAAGAGTCGCCACTTAATTTTTTAAAGAAATTAAGAAAACTTAATTTAAAAAGATTTTAACAGATTAAATCTTAATAAATTTAGAGAAAATGGGTAAGAGGTTCTTATTTACGCTTCAAGAAGGTTAGGTTTTTAAGGCATTTGAAGCGCCCGCTAACATGCGGTTATCCTATGACTTAGGTTAATTATTTTGACTATTTTTTTTAAAAAAAAATATTTAATATAGAAATAATATTACTAATTTACAACACTCGATTAACTTGAGAAAATAATTAAAAGAACAATTTTTAATTTTTTTTTTTAAGAAAATGGAATCTTAATTGAAACATTTGAATATAATACAAGTGACTAGAATTTTAACAAGACTAGATTTGTTAAAACTTATTTGACGCATTTTTTAAAAATAATATTTTAAGCCAAATTGGTCAATTAAAGCATAGAGACTATTTTAAGTTAATTGAAGGTTAAGTAAAAGTTTTAAAATAAACAAAAACCAAGTGTTGACAAAAATGAAATTATTTAAACATACTAACATAAAGAATATAGTTCATCTCTTGGGGAATTAATTAAGTTATTTAATAATTCTAAATTTAGAGTTAATAAAAAAGAAAATAATAATAACAATTAAATAATAAAGGAGTAAAGGAGTAGATGAATTTGGGCCCCCTTTTGGGCCAATCTTGCTGGAAATTTGGGGTTTTAACCCAACTCCCGTTTTTGTATACACTTGTCGTATATCAGTGTATCGAATGTATATAACTTATTTTTTTGCTTTTCGAGACCTGTTCCAGTTTCCAATTTCTCCGGACATCGAGAAGTCTAATATAAGAGGAATTCCACTCAACGAAAGGCAGGGATAGAATCCGAAATAGACTCGGATGGAGTTTTCACATGCAATAAAATAGAAATGAATTAGCCATGAAGTGATGAAATAAGGCACATCTTAAATACAACATAATTTATGAGTAAATAAAAAATATATTTTAAGAGATCCGAGTTAAGCCGAAATATATAACTCAAAAAAAATTAAATAAAGATCTTACAACCTTCAGATAATAAAGACCTACATCTTGAGAAGTAAATGATGAAACAAGAAGTGATATTTACCTTTTTGAATGCAGCGATTTCGGGATAGTTTGAGCAGGGGATGCAGCGACTTCACCTCACAATTCGGATTCGAACGACGATCGAGAATTTCAAGTGATATCTTCGACCCGAATAAGACTTGAATGTATTTAATCTATGTATTCTTTGCCTTTTTTTTTTACTTGAACTACTATGAATGTTCAATTTTTTTTTTGTTTTATATCAAAGAAAAATATATCATGAATAATGAATAATGAATAATGAATATTGAATATTGAATATTTAGTATTGAATATTGAATATTGAATGTTGAATTGAAAAATGAATTGAAATGAATTGAATTGAATTCTTGAATTCTTGAATTTAATCATGAATGAGGAAGACGAAGAAACAAAGAAGGTATTTATAGGAGATTTTTATGGTAGATTTGGGGGGGAAGGAATGGATTTTGGGATGAAATTAGAATTTCAAAATTCAAAATTCAAAATTCAAAATTCAAAATTCAAAATTCAAAATTCAAAATTTCAAATTTCAAATTTCAAAATTCAAAATTCAAAATTTCAAAATTTCAAAATTCAAAAATTCAAAATTCAAAACCTCTCAAAAGTGGATGTTGAAAAATTAGTGGGCTAGAAATTGTATTGGGCTTGGCTGAAAATTGAATCTTGGCCCAAATTTTCTCAAAATTGAGTTAAGTTGGAAGTCTAAGATGGGTTAAATTTAAGAAATAGTCAAATTGTGTTATATTAATAAATTTGGCTAAACCTTAAATAAGAAAATTAATATTAATTAATCAACGAGCTTCTTAATCTTAACAAAAATAATTAATTTAATCGTAAACTTAGTGATTCAAAAATATAACCATGATTTAAACTAAACTAATTTAAAAGACTACTTACTAAATTTAAAATATTTTTGAGATGGTTTTTGAATAATCATAAAATATACTAATTATATACATAATTATGTAAGATATATATATTATCTAAAAACTATAAGAAATGGCAAAAATTATTCAAAATAACGCAAACTTTATATTTTTCTTAAATTTAAAAACTAATTATTTTAAATTGTTTCAGAATTTAAGAAGCTCATGAATTAATTCTTACTGGGGAGGGTCAAAATTGGGTGTCAACAACTGTCCCTCATTTTACTTGGATTGATGCAAGAAATTTGAGGAAAATGAAATTGACCAAGCCAATTTTGACCGACCACATATCCATCTTTCAGGCAAGGGATTCGGTACGAACTTTAGGAATTATGACCGAGCCCTAAAAATGGGTTTCCTACATATCTCAGGCTATATGAAAATTCAGGTCACTCGTAGTTCGATACGCTAGATTTAACGCACGATTTTGAAAGAAATCAAAAGTCATATCGATACCGAGTTATGAAGGAATCGGGATTCTTGGGAATAAGATTTAAGAGGGAATGTTAGAATACAGCCGAGTTTTCAACATCGAGCCCGCCTACATATCCTTAAACCATAGGAATCAAGCTGTCTGTAGTTCGACTCAATCGAACTCAATCGATTGAAAAGGGAATCTATTATGTTAGATAACCTTTGGTTCTGGACAAGTGACAAAATTAAACGAGTATGAAAAGGAGGCTTGTAACCTCTTATCCATGAATGTGGTGCACTTCACACCCATAATTAAGAACTCACATGGACATAATTTCCAAAGCTCTCGACGCATTGTCACTCAGATTGGAAACTTGCTTCCGGTAGACCAAAATTTCCGGATGCGAGACCGAAACTGACACAACCTAAAGAAAAACCACATGCCTTCTGATAGGGGTGTGGTTTGATTGTGGTGGAAGTCGCTCCTCTGCTCGCGTCCTAAGAGTTTGACACTCCTCTTTGGACTATATCCCAGTCCGCTGCTAAGAAAAAGTTCCACGTTGTGCTGCATCCTTTTTGATGTCGTCCGCACCTGTGGTTTGTTTTTGGAGAATTCATCTTTTCGGATGCTCTCAATAAAAACTGAGATAAAACTCGTCAGCATAAAAACTCAATTAAAAAGAGAGACAGAGTCTTTTACCATGTCGACACTTAATTGTTCTCCTCGACATTTGACGTCAACTCGATCGGTTTGACGTAAAGCAAATAGAGCTTATGTCTTATGTAATGCAATCTTCAATGTATTCCTCATTTGATGTTGAAATAAATAAAAACAGTTGCAGTGTGCTGATATTTATCTTGATGTCGTCTTTGATGTTCTTCTTGATGTTTACTTTTATCAAAAATAAAATGATGCAGTTGATGCCGATTGGTGAATATTTTCTTCAGATGCCCGATTCCCTTTCTGGCAGTGCATGATTCCTTGCGGGGTATGGGTATCTTCCCGCGATGCATAAATTTTCTGCGAGGCATGAATATCTTCTTGCGATGTATGAATATTAACTCGCGATGCATGATCTTCTGCAATGCATGAATATTGACTCGCGATGCATGATCTTCCGCGATGCATGAATATTGACTCTCGATGCATGATTTTCTGTGGGGCATGAATATCTTCCCGCAATGCATAAATTCCGCAAAGTATGAATCTTCTTGCGATACATAAATTTCAGCGAGTTATGAAATCTTTCGCGATGTATAATTTTCTGCGAGGCATGAATATTTTCTCGCGATTAACTTGTGATGCATAAATATTAACTCGCGATACATGATCTTCCGCGATGCATGAATATTGACTCGCGATGCATGATCTTCCGCGATGCATGAATATTGACTCGCGATACATGATCTTCCGCGATGCATAAAATCCGCAAGGTATGAAATCTTCTTGCGATGCATAAATTCCGCAAGGTATGAAATCTTCTTGCAATGTATAACTTTCCGCGAGGTATGAATATCTTCTCGCGATTAACTTGTGATGCATAAATATTAACTCGTGATGCATGATCTTCCACGATGCATGAATATTGACTCGCGATGCATGATCTTCCGCGATGCATGAATATTGACTCTCGATGCATGATCTTCTGCGGGGCATGAATATCTTCCCGCAATGCATAAATTCCGCAAGGTATGAAATCTTCTTGCGATGCATAAATTTCTGCGAGGTATGAAATCTTCTCGTGATGTATAATTTTCTGCGAGGCATGAATATCTTCTCGCGATTAACTTGTGATGCATAAATATTAACTCGCGATGCATGATCTTCCACGATGCATGAATATTGACTCGCGATGCATGATCTTCCACGATGCATGAATATTGACTCGTGATGCATGATCTTCCGCGATGCATGAATTCCGCAAGGTATGAAATCTTCTTGCGATGCATAAATTCCACAAGGTATGAAATCTTCTTGCGATGTATAACTTTCCGCAAGGCATGAATATCTTCTCGCGATTAAATTTTGATGCATAAATATTGACTCACGATGCATGATCTTCCGCGATGCATGAATATTGACTCGCGATGCATGAATATTGACTCTCGATGCATGATCTTCTGCGGGGCATGAATATCTTCCCGCAATGCATAAATTCCGCAAGGTATGAAATCTTCTTGCGATGCATAAATTTCTGCGAGGTATGAAATCTTCTCGCGATGTATGAATATTAACTTTTGATGTCATATTTGGTACCAAGTGAAGACAGTGCTTCAATCGAGCAACATAGTGATCTTCTGGGTGCCTTCTGGATAATCATGTCATCTTAATTGACGATAATGGTAAAATGACTTCCAGATAGTATATCCTCTTGATCGGTAGCAATATAAATGACCCCTCCGGATAATGTATCGTCTTGATCGACAATAAAATAAATAAACCTTCCGGGTAATGTATAATATCAAATCTGACATTATAATGCAAATGACGTCCTTTACGGAAATCATAAACTCTTCCTTGAGATTTTTGCTTGATTCACCTTCAAATCTAGCTGGACGTTCCTTACAAACATCATGTTGGTGGAAATTGATTGAAATAAACAAATCATATTCCCAAGTCTCCGCCATAAGCGATATAACATGATTCTCGCAATCCAGGAAAAAAATTGATTTTGGGAGAGTTTCCTCCTCCCTTGACTTCTCCATATTTATCGATCGGAGGAATCTGCTGATATCAAAGCAAAACTATAAACCTGCATCCATAGAAAAATTGTTAGTTTTAAAAACGGACTGATCTGTGTCGATTTTTTGTTCGTCTGCTCTTCGTCCTGCTGTCTCTGGTTGATCTTCCTGATTTCCCATCTCTTGATAGATAAGACAAAATATTTTATGCCAAAACCAATGAACATAAAAATAATATTTTTAAGAAAATATTTTTTCGGGAAGTAATATTTTGAAAAAGGTCACTGTCCAGCGTCATGTCACGTCAGGCTTAGCGAACTTCTTTGAGTCTGAAGCTTGGAGGTATATTTGATTATTCGATGGGGAGTACTCAGAGTCTCTCCATACTGTCGATAAACCATGTTGAAATTTTGAAGCTATTCTCAAAATTTCTGTCTCAATTACAAGTTATGGCTTATCTTCAACTATCGGTAAGTAAATAATGGAATTTTCGAGATCTTTTTGAAAATTCTGTCCCAGTTGCAAATCTCGAAGTATCTCCACTTTGACTTGTTGGAGAAAAATCTTCTTCTCAGGAATTTTTGAGACCCTCTCAAAAATTTTGTCCCAGTTTCTACTGTAAAAAGAAATCTTACGGGAAATATGACCGAACCCTTGTGGCGCCTACGTATCCCGTTGAGGCAGGAATCAGGTCAAACGTAGTTCCCCCTCAAAGGTTAGTGAAAAATAAGGAATTACAAAGAAAACCGACCGAGGCCGACATAGGCCGCCTACGTATCTCAATCTTGAGAATTCAGTTCGAACGTAGTTCAATACAAAGAAATATTTAAAGGGATAAATGGGGTGACCGAGGCCGACATAGGCCGCCTACGTATATCATTCTTGAGAATTCAGGTCAGACGTAGTTCATCACAAGAGGGATAAAATTTAAACAAAGAAAATACAAGCAAAATAAAATAATTACAAGGAAATGATAGAAATACAAACTGAAACTTCATACGTAGTATCTCTTGACAGCGTCTGAGTTGATCGGTTTTGGCCACGTGGTGCCATCCATCTCTGACAAGACCAAATCACCTCCAGATAATACTTTGCGGACCATGTAGGGTCCTTGCCAATTTGGTACAAATTTTCCTTTGTACTCGTCTTGATGAGGAAAAATGCGCTTAAGTACCAACTGACCGATTTCAAAAATTCTGTCTCTGACTCTCTTGTGGAAAGCACGAATCATTCTCTGTCGATATAGTTGGCCATGACAAACGGCAACCATTCTCTTCTCATCAATCAAAGTTAACTGATCAATTCTCGTGCTAACCCATTCAGCATTACTCAACTCAGCTTCTTGGATAATTCTCAAAGACGGTATTTCAACTTCGGTGGGTATGACTGCTTCTGTCCCATATACTAACAAGTATGGAGTAGCTCCAGTCGACGTCCTGACAGTCGTTCGATAACCCAATAAAGCATATGACAACATCTCGTGCCAACCTCGGTGATTGTCAATCATTTTTCTCAGAATCTTCTTGATATTCTTATTGGCAGCCTCTACAGCTCCATTCATTTGAGGACGATAAGCTATTGAGTTTCGGTGAGTAATCTTAAACTGCTCACATATATCTCTCATCAAGTGACTATTGAGATTTGCGCCGTTGTCAGTAATGATGGATTCTGGCACTCCAAATCTACATATCAGATTGTTGCGAACAAAATCAGCTACAACTTTCTTGGTTACCGACTTGTAAGAAGCTGCTTCCACCCACTTGGTGAAGTAGTCAATGGCAACCAAAATAAATATGTGACCCTTAGAAGCAGCTGGCTCTATCGGACCTATGACATCCATGCCCCAACTACAAATGTCCAAGGTGAACTCATAGCATTGAGTTCGTGAGGCGGCACTCGAATCAGGTCACCGTGCACTTGACATTTATGACATTTCTGCACAAACTTGCAACAATCATTCTCCATAGTCATCCAGAAATATCCTACTCGAAGGACTTTCCTTGCCAAAGTGAGCCCATTCATGTGCGTACCACAAAGTCCAGCATGTATTCGTTCAATAAGCTTTGCAGCTTCAACAGCATCGACACATCTGAGAAGGCCCAAATCTGGAGTCCTCCTATAAAGGACTTCTCCACTTAGAAAGAAATTGAGAGCCATACGACGTATCAACTTCTTTTGGTTGGATGTTACATCTTCAGGATAACTTCCGGACTCTAAATATTTCTTTATATCAAAATACCATGGCAAACCGTCTGGTTCTGCTTTAACATGGGAACAATGGACTGGATATTCTTTCAACTCTATATCCAGAGGATTAATATAATCAGTATCTGTATGTTTGAGCATTGATGCAATGGTGGCGAGAGCATCGGCCAACTCATTCTGTATTCTAGGAGTATGTCTGAATTCGATCTTACGAAATCTCTTGCATAACTTATGTACATACTGCACGTAGGGTATAATCTTTGGATTCTTCACGGCCCACTGTCCTTGAACCTGGTGAATCAACAAATTTGAATCTCCAATAACCAATAACTCGTGGACACTCATGTCAATGGCCATTTTTAAACTGAGGATACAAGCTTCATACTCAGCCATGTTGTTCGTGCAATTAAATCGGAGCTTAGCTGCCATGGGATAGTGTTGACCATATTTTGACACTAAGACCGCTCCGATACCTTTACCTTGGTGATTTGCTGCTCCATCAAAGAATAATCTCAAGCCAGGATACATTTCGGATATATTTTCACCCACAAAGGATACCTCTTCATCGTGAAAATAAGTCTTAAGCGGCTCATACTCTTCATCAATAGGATTTTCTGCAAGATGATCAGCCAAGGCCTGTGACTTTATCGCCTTCTGAGTCACATACACAATGTCAAATTCACTCAACAGCATTTGCCATTTAGCTAACTTTCCGGTCGACATCGCCTTCTGGAAGATATACTTCAGCGGGTCCATTCTGGAAATGAGATATGTAGTATACGAAGACAAATAATGTCTCAACTTCTGCGCAAGCCAAGTCAAAGCACAACATGTTCTCTCTAACAGAGTATAACGAGACTCGTATGGTGTAAACTTGCTTATGTAATAGATAGCCCTTTCCTTCTTTCCTGTCTCGTCGTGTTGACCGAGCACGCATCCGAATGCACTATCTGAGACGGACAAATACAGCAACAAAGGACTCCCTTCTCGCGGAGGAACTAGTACCGGTGGATTGGACAAATAGTTCTTGATAGCATCAAAAGCAGTCTGACACTCTTCAGTCCACTTTGTCGGAGCATCTTTCTTCAACAGCTTGAAGATAGGCTCACACACCACGGTTTATTGAGCTATGAATCGACTGATGTAGTTCAGCCTCCCTAAGAAACTCATCACCTCTTTTCTCGTCTTCGGCGGAGGTAACTCTTAAATTGCTTTAATCTTAGAAGGATCGAGCTCAATACCCCTTCTGCTTACTATAAATCCCAACAACTTTCCGGCTGGAACTCCAAAAGCGCATTTGGCGGGATTTAACTTCAAGTTGTAACGACGCAAATGATCAAAGAACTTCTTTAGATGTGTCAAGTGGTCCGAACTCTCGCGGGACTTGATTATGACGTCATCCACATATACCTCAATCTCCTTATGAATCATGTCATGAAATATGGTCGTCATAGCCCTCATATAGGTAGCACCAGCATTCTTGAGGCCGAATGGCATCACTCTGTAATGATATACACCCCAAGGTGTAATAAAAGCTATTTTTTCTGCATTTTCCTCGTCCATCAGAATCTGATGATAACCTGCGTAACAATCTACGAATGACTGCATTTCATACTTAGCACAGTTATCGATCAGAATATGAATATTCGGCAATGGAAAGTTATCCTTAGGGTTAGCTTTGTTAAGATCTCTGTAGTCGACACAGATTCTGATTTTCCCATCTTTTTTAGCGACTGGAACAACATTTGCCAACCAAGTCGGGTATTGTGTCACTTCCACCAATCGAGACTCGATCTGCTTGGTGATCTCTTCTTTAATCTTTAAACTCAGCTCAGGCTTGAATTTCTGAGTTTTCTGCTTCACCGGACTAAACCCTGGATTAATCGGCAACTTATGAGACACAACATTGGTACTCAGCCCTAGCATGTCGCTGATTTCCCAGACGAACACATCAATGTATTTAGTGAGAAAATCAATTAGATCCCTCCTCTGAGTTTCATTCAAATGAACGCTGATTTTGGCCTCTTTGACACACTCCTGGTCTCCCAGATTTATAATTTTTGTTTCCTCTAAATTCGGTTTATGCTGATTTTCAAACTGCAGAAATTCTTCAGCAACATATTTCGGTACCTCATTTTCCTCTTCGTATTCATCAACCTCGTCATCACCTGCCTCACTTTGTTCGTTCAGCTCATGACATGACATGACATTGGCAGGTTTAAAACTTATATTACTAAAAATAGACAAAGTTAGAAAAGTAAAAATATGGCAAATAAGTAAATAAGTAAATTTTAATAAAAAAGGCTTTCATTCAAAATAGGAAATAATGCAAACTTTGGCTATGGCAAAGGGCCATGTTGCCTTCTTCAAACATCACGAGGGAATTTTAAAATGCAAGCAATTAATAAAATGCAAAATAGTGGGTCTCGGGCCTCTTCCGGACTACCACCGATTTAAATATGCATGAAACGATGCTCTTATACCAAGAAGTTCGCGGAATCAGGATCGGCGTGGAGGTCCAGTTCTGCAGCACCTCTCCAGGCTCAGCATCACGGATACAAGCTAGCTCTACCTCTTCCTCAATAACAGCGTCGATCTCCTCGAAAAGGCCACAGATTCCTTCCCCAAGGTCGTCTTGTTCAGCATACTCTCAGACTGGAAATGATTGATATAAATGAGGGATTGGTTTAGCCAATGCTTGATCATTTTTCTTCTTCACCTTCAAATCATCATCTGTGGGGATGTACCCCAAACCATATCTAGCTCCTTTGACGGGGACCGGAACAGGATCAATAATTCCTTGGGAATTTCTTCCCAATCCAAAACCTGGTTCAAAACCATTCCGCAGCATCACAGTGGCTATCGTCCTGTACACGGCGGGCATAGGAGGCTGTGGGGCCAAGTCTTCACCGGTGGCATTCACCAGCTCCACCGTGTAGAAATCTGTACCTCGAGACACTTCATCGATAATAGACGCTTGTCTGCCAGAGTGACTCCCTTCACCATGAATAACCAACTCTTCGCTTCTCCAAACGAGCTTCATCATCTGATGCAAAGTAGAAGGCACAGCTCCAGCCATATGAATGAAAGGCCTTCCCAAAAGAAGGTTGTAGCTGGTATCAATATGTAAGACTTGAAACTGCGCACTAAACTCGGCCGGACCCATTTGGATAACCAGATTTACCGCTCCCAAAGTGTCTCTTTGGACCCCATCAAAGGCTCTCACGTTGACTTGATTTTGCTCAAGTTTCCCCAAGTCAAACTTCAACTGCCTTAACGTCGACAATGGGCAAATGTTAAGACCAGATCCATCATCCACTAAGACTCGATTGATAACCTTTTCATGACAAACAACAGTGATATGCAGCGCCTTGTTATGAGACTTACCCTCAAAGGGCAACTCGTCGTCACAGAAGCTGATGTGATGTCCTCGAATAACCTGGTGAATCATGGCGGCCACATTATCGCTGCTTGTGCCCGCGGGCACATATGTATCATCGAGTGCTTTCATTAGAGCTTGCCTATGTGATTGAGAACTCATCAACAGGGCCCAAACAGAAATCTGGGCAGGAGTCTTCTCCAAATATTTGACGATAGAATAATCCTTCGGATGCATTCTCCTTCAAAACTCCTCCGCTTCTCCTTCGCTTATTGGCCTTTTAGCCTGGTCCTTCTTTTGACCTCCGAGAGCAAGCTCGTCAGGAGTGTAACACCTTCCGAATCTGGTCATGCCTTGAGCGGCAGCAGTTTCAATAACGAACTTAGGCTTGATGAGAGTTTTTGATGGCACCAAAGCAACAGCCTTTGCGGGTGTCAAAATAACAAACTCTTTCTTCTCTTTGATGCTCAAAGAAGCTACAGCCTTTTCCAAGTCATCATGAACGATTGGAGTAATCATTTTTGTTCCACGCCAGTCGTCGTCTGTCTCGATCATATTGACATTGCCGCCTCCATGATTCGGCAACGGGTTGGTGTTGATATTTGGTGCCGCTGATTGGAGAGAGACTACCTCTTGGTCAATCAAATCCTGAATTTTGTGCTTGAGGTTGATACAATCCTCAGTATCATGTCCAACACTGTTGGAATGATAAGCACATCTCTGATCTGGCCTATAGAATTTCGAATTGATATCCACTGGCTTGGGCCCCACATGATGGATATATCCGGCCGCAGCCAGTCGCTTGTACAACTTGGTTCGACTTTCCGCGAGCGCGATGAAATTCCTTGCAGGTTCCTTCTCGAACCGAGGTCAAGGGGGATCATAACTTCTTTGTGGGGGAGGCATCTGTTGATAACCCCGGTTGTTTGGACGTGGAGCTTGACCTTTGGGATATGAATTGGCTTGGTAGTTTGGCAATGGAGCTTGGCAATTTGGGTAGGGGTTTTGATATGGTGGAGCTTGGAATTGATATGCAGTAGGGGGTTCTCGGTAGCTCGACTGCACGTTAGCACAGTTGGGAGCCATACCCTGGTAAGGAGATGAAATTTGGTAAGGTGGAGGATGATTTGGATAAACAGGAGATGGATTTTGGTAAATTGGGGATGGACTTTGGTATACTGGAGCTTGGATATTCGGATAAGAGGGGGCAACATTTTGATAAACTGGAGGATCATTTGGATGACTAGATTGTGTGTAGCAAGCTTGGTAGGAGGTTTGAGAGGATCGAGAACGACCTTGGGAATATGACGAGTTTCTGGGATTTTTCTTTCCCCCATATGATACGACAACTATTTCTTCTTCAATGTGCCCGTTGATCCGAGCGATGCAGCAACACGGGTTATCTTTCCTGTTTTAAAACCATCTTTGATAGTCTCACCAACTTTGACTATCTCAGGAAATTTTGCTCCCATGAGCAACATGATTCGATCGTAATATTCAGGCGCTTGCACCCGCACAAATACTTCAACAATTTCTTTTTCAGACATGGGCGGTCGGACCCTTGCAGCTTCTTTTCTCCCTCGATAAGCAAACTCGTTTCGGCTTCATCTTCTCCAAAGAATAACGGTTGGGAATGATTTCGACGTTATATGCAAACCGATCGATAAAATCCTTTGCCAGAGCGTTCCAACTAGGCCATTGTCGGGTTTCATGGGAGGTGAACCTCTCTAGAGCCTCCCCGCACAAACTTCGGTTGAAAATCTGCATCAGCAAAGCCTCGTCCCTTCCAACTCCCACGAGCTGGTCACAGTAAGGTCTAAGATGAGCCATTGGGTTGCCTATTCCTCCGAAAGTATCAAATTTTGGGATTTTGAACCCTTCTGGAAGGTCCAGATTTGGATGAATACATAAATCTTCATAACTTAGGTTGGCGGCATCAGGGACGCATTGCAGCTCCTTCATGGCTTTCTTGATCTCCTCTTTTATATCTATCTTTGCTTCCTCTTTCACCCTCCACTCTCTTTCCTGTTCCTCGTAGTGGTCCAACGCAGAACCGTGCACGTCGTGCTCAGCAGGGACGGGGATTTGGAAAGTATTTCTTTTGGGTAAGGGTGGAGCTATGGAAGGACTCTGAGTGTTTTGATCGATTTGGTAATTTTGTGGATAAGTCTGAGGATTGGTGTTCTGATTTAACTGGTGGTGGGATATCTG
Source organism: Solanum sitiens (assembly GCA_016801875.1). Lineage (NCBI taxonomy): Eukaryota > Viridiplantae > Streptophyta > Magnoliopsida > Solanales > Solanaceae > Solanum > Solanum sitiens. The sequence continues at coordinate 205,952 of JABWTJ010000760.1, read as the reverse complement.
AGGATTAAAAGTGTTCTGATTGAGATTTTGACTTTGGTTTTGCGGTGGTGGAGCGGATTGAGGTTGGGTATTTTGAAGATGAGAGGGAATTTGGGGGTGGTTATTTTGAGGAGGTGGTGGAGTTTGGTAAGAGGCGGGAGCATATTGTGGGTTTTGGGTAATTGGATCTATAGGGGGGATTCTGAGCGAGCGGCACGCCTTGAGATGGATCCATGTTCGAGGACGGGAAGTAGATAGGAGGCCTTCCCTCTGCAACATTAGCAGCAAAACCCGGAGGAGGCAGATCCTGTCTCCTTTGCATTTCCATTCTCATTTCTGCAATTTGCTGCATCAATTGCAAAATCAATTCATTCTGGTCCGCTATGGTGGGTTGAGCCACCACAACATCAGTAAGACCTACTTCCTCGCTATTATCTCCCATAATCGTCTTTCCTTTGTCAGAATTTTGCCCAGAGAAGGAATCTGCGGGACCTTTTGATCTGGTGAAGTAAGGATGATCTGCCAACTTAATCAACACAGATCAGTTCAAGATACCTGATAAAGAAAAACAACTCAAAGGCAAGATGTGTTAGTCTGTGTAGATGATAGTTAATACAAAATATCATACACATTATTGTAAACACATAAGAGTCGCTTCATTTGAAGATAAATTAGCCCACCTATATAGAAAGATGACTAAATAGACAGAAATTTGTCTATATTATTTTAGGACTAATGAGTCAGAAATGTCGACTTGAGTCGGGACAAAGTAAATTGTCGTACTTCTGATTTTTTATTGAAATGTAACTCTACTTTCTTTATAAGTGTTGGGAAAGATAAAATTTTCTCAAAATGGGGACCGAACCTTGGAAGTCTGCCTACGTATCTCATAAAAGAGAATTCAGGTCCTACGTAGTTCGACCATTTTGAATTTCTTTTTGATTTGAGATGAAAAATTTACACTTTTTTTTTAGATGAGAGAGTAAGATTTAGGATTTGAAAGAGAGTTTTGAATATATGTTTTTTGGGGGGGAAACTAAAAATTCGAAGAATATTTGGACGCACTTTTGATAGTGACTTGATATTTATGCTTAGGGGTTCTAAAAATTATTAGAAGTGGAGTGAGCTAAAATATCTTCAAACAAAGCAACATTTTCACATAAGCAGTTATAACACATAAACAGTTATTGTGCGTTCTTAGCAGATATGTGACCCATTTTTGCCAAGGTTAGGCCTAACGAATCAAAGAATGTGATTATGATAGATTGATCTGAGCCATTAATTTGTGACAACTCGAGTTCGAACTCACTATGTCCAAATTAGGCTTGGGTCCGTCTATCATTTTCACTTTGCACAAAACATGCTCGTTAGTCGTTGGGTCGTGAAGCCCGTTGACATAAGGGTGGACTTCTTAAATGTCGAATCGATAGCCATGATCGATCCACCTAAGGCACATGCATGCATGCCTTAAACTGAGGGGTGGTTTAGCTCTATCTTATGTTTTCTAAGATTTAGCTTTCTAAACACAAGGTTCCCGAGTGGACAACTCGAGTGAGAAGGCTACGCGGTTACACGGAAAAAGATCCGGACACCCCGCGCATATGCCAACTCTCCTAACTTTGAGAATTTTGAAAGAAGTTTGCGGGTGCACAAAGCACACCTCGCGTGTACGTGTGATAGTGTGAATTTCCAATAAGTGGAGAAATATGAACGGAATGACAATTTATAAAGCAGTAACAAATATACAATTTATGAAAATAATAACAAATAAACAGTTTATATCACATAAGCATAAAAGAAAATAAGGCATTAGGCATGCAATATAAGCAAACAAATAAGCATATGCTAAAACATTAATAATTAACCTAAGTCTATTATGGTTAGAACCTATTAATTCCCCAGCGGAGTCGCCATTTCTGTTATGCCGTAATTTTACTATCTTTAGAAAAATCACTTTTTGAAATGTTCTAAGTATAAAACAATTTGAGAAAAATACTTAGAAAAGAGTCGCCACTTAATTATTTAAAGAAATTAAGAAAACTTAATTTAAAAAGATTTTAACAAATTAAATCTTAATAAATTTAGAGAAAATGGGTAAGAGGTTCTTATTTACGCTTCAAGAAGGTTTTTAAGGCATTTGAAGCGCCCGCTAACATGCGCTTATCCTATGACTTAGGTTAATTATTTTGACTATTTTTTTAAAAAAAAATATTTAATATAGAAATAATATTACTAATTTACAACACTCGATTAACTTGAGAAAATAATTAAAAGAACAATTTTTAAATTTTTTTTTAAGAAAATGGAATCTTAATTGAAATATTTGAATATAATACAAGTGACTAGAATTTTAACAAGACTAGATTTGTTAAAACTTATTTGACGCATTTTTTTAAAATAATATTTTAAGCCAAATTGATCAATTAAAGCATAGAGACTATTTTAAGTTAATTGAAGGTTAAGTAAAAGTTTTCAAATAAACAAAAACCAAGTGTTGACAAAAATAAAATTTATTTAAACATACTAACATAAAGAATATAGTTCATCTCTTGGGGAATTAATTAAGTTATTTAATAATTCTAAATTTAGAGTTAATAAAAAAGATAATAATAATAACAATTAAATAATAAAGGAGTAGATGAATTTGGGCCCCCTTTTGGGCCAATCTTGCTGGAAATTTGGGGTTTTAACCCAACTCCCGTTTTTGTATACGCTTGTCGTATATAAGTGTATATCGAATGTATATAGCTTATTTTTTTGCTGTTCCAGTTTCCAATTTCTCCGGACATCGAGAAGTCTAATTTAAGAGGAATTCCACTCAACGAAAGGCAGGGATAGAATCCAAAATAGACTCGGATGGAGCTTTCACATGCAATAAAATAGAAATGAATTAGCCATGAAGTGATGAAATAAGGCACATCTTAAATACAACATAATTTATGAGTAAATAAAAAATATATTTTAAGAGATCCGAGTTAAGCCGAAATATATAACTCAAAAAAAATTAAATAAAGATCTTACAACCTTCAGATAATAAAGACCTACATCTTGAGAAGTTAATGATGCAAGAAGAAGTGATATTTACCTTTTTGAATGCAGCGATTCCGGGATAGTACGAGCAGGGGATGCAGCGACTTCACCTCACAATTCGGATTCGAACGACGATCGAGAATTTCAAGTGATATCTTCGACCCGAATACGACTTGAATGTGTTTAATCTATGTATTCTTTGCCTTTTTTTTTTACTTGAACTACTTTGAATGTTCAAATTTTTTTTTTTTTATATCAAAGAAAAATATATCATGAATAATGAATATTGAATATTGAATATTTAGTAATTGAATATTGAATGTTGAATTGAAAATTGAATTGAATTGAATTCTTGAATTTAATCATGAATGAGGAAGAAGAAGAAACAAAGAAGGTATTTATAGGAGATTTTTATGGTAGATTTCGGGGGGGGGAAGAAATGGATTTTGGGATGAAATTTGAATTTCAAAATTCAAAATTCAAAATTCAAAATTCAAAATTCAAAATTCAAAATTCAAAATTTAAAATTTCAAAATTCAAAATTCAAAATTCAAAATTTCAAAATTCAAAATTCAAAAATTCAAAATTCAAAACCTCTCAAAAGTGGATGTTGAAAAATTAGTGGGCTGGAAATTGTATTGGGCTTGGCTGAAAATTAAATCTTGGTTTTCTCAAAATTGAGTTAAGTTGGAAGTCTAAGATGGGTTAAATTTAAGAAATAGCCAAATTGTGTTATATTAATAAATTTGGCTAAACCTTAAATAAGAAAAATTAATATTAATTAATCAACGAGCTTCTTAATCTTAACAAAAATAATTAATTTAATCGTAAACTTAGTGATTCAAAAATATAACCATGATTTAAACTAAACTAATTTAAAAGACTACTTACTAAATTTAAAATATTTTTTAGATGGTTTTTGAATAATCATAAAATATACTAATTATATACATAATTATGTAAGATATATATATTATCTAAAAACTATAAGAAATGGCAAAAAATATTCAAAATAACGCAAACTTTATATTTTTCTTAAATTTAAAAACTAATTATTTTAAATTGTTTGAGAATTTAAGAAGCTCATGAATTAATTCTTACTGGGGAGGGTCAAAATTGGGTGTCAACAATGGTATCTTATATATATATATATATATATATATATATATATATATATATATATATATATATATATATATATATATATATATATATATGTGACATAAAAATACAAGACTATGTAATCTTCTTATATGAAGGGTCTATGTATACTCGATATGAATATATTATGTGTAAGCGAGAGGTTTAAGTAAACATCATGAAGTAGATATAGATGAAAAGTTTTAAATTTTCTACATTTTTAACCTATGAATGTAATGATGATGCTAAGAGGCTAGTCCCAGTCCTCTCCGAGGACGATGATGCCAGTTACGTCTAGGAGGTACTTCCCGGATGTGACATGACCAACACATAAGGAACAAAAGAGACACATTATAGAGTTAAACTCTATTGCACGACTTAAAGAATGATGAAGTGAAACTTTCTTAACACCCAATAGCTTCTTATTCATAATGCGGTGCACTTCACATTATGAAGAAGACTGTACTAGATGTAGTCTGAGACACCTAAGACCATTACAGAATCTTGTGCTCTAATACCATATTTGTCACAACCAGAGAGAACCCCCAAGTCACGACACGGCGTACTCGACCCCGAAGGGATCTTATACAAGCCTCATATATCGTTCATTGTATAAGATACTTGAAAATAGATAAGAATTAAAAACATTCCTTTACAATCGAAAAAGAGTTTCATTAATTACCAACCTGAAGATTTTCTAGACATGCAACATTATATCTCAAACCATCTAAGTCTTTGAATACAACATTGGGACTAATCTCATACAAACGCATTAAAAAAAACTAAAATACATAAAGGAACACAACAAATTTTGTCCTCGAAAAATGAGGACTGACCAAGTCTTCATCTTCAAGCACCTTATGAACCTATCCTTCAAGCAAAGAACACAAATATCTCCAAACCCTATACTTAAGTAAAAAGGGAGAAGAATGGGGTTAACACAATTAAGTACTAAGTATGATGGCCATGCAAAAACATGCTTAAAACGGACATTTGAGTTGAAAGTCATTCTTTTAAGCCATTTTAGTAAAACTTCATGAACATGAGTAAAGAGGCATAATAAAAGTCACAATCAATATACAAGTCACAATTCATTTAAGCCATTACCTTTACCTTTTAACAATCACGTCAAGTAACCATGCTTTAACTAGTACCGTCATGAAATACATAAGCACATACATTAAGTAAATCATTTCAATATCTTAGGGTCTCTATCTAAAGTTACCCTAAGACACACTTAAGTAAGACATAAAGTGGCAGCCATACTACCTCTTCATGCCACACCTAAGTATTCCTCAAGGCTACAATAGACAAGAACCTTTACCTTTTCCACACGAAATTCTAAGCAACTCATTTAGTCAATATAAGAGAGACATGAACATTACATATGCAAACTTGACACATTATAAGCATTACCTAAGACAACCCGTAAGTCATACTTGTGCAATGTACAAGTAGAATCACATAATACTACTCATACTAATTACTCCTTTGAAGTCACCATAGGAAAGCACATTCATATACTATAAGACATGGCAAGGAAGTAACTCTTAATACAACCAAGTTTAGCATGCATTTTCACATTCGCATAAAGGAGTCAACATTACTCAATCACTTCACTTTCATTCATTAGACCTTAAGTCTTTATTCTCATTAACTCTAACGTAAGAGGACATTTATACATTTATGGGACTTAACACAATAGTCATTAAGACTTAGGGAACTCACTTTAGCACCTTCAAAGTCTACTCGTGCCATGTGTACATAGCATCCCATACTACTACCTACACATTACAGAACCTATCACGTAACTAAAGTGCACATCCCACATGATGGGAATAGTCATGAACTAACATAGACCATGCGAGCTAGACGTGGAATTCCGTGTCATGAAACCCCACACTTGGAAGGTTTTCTACTCTCCAAGGGTAGAACTAATACACATCCTATGTACGCACATAGTTTAGAGGATATCCAAAGATGTTCATTGGACTCTAGCCTAACATTGGGAAGAGCCACCATCTTAATCATATCCACTCGGGGCTTAGACTTAGTTCCCATAGAGTAGTTCATTCACATTTGTGTACTAGAGAGGGCACAAACATCAACTCTAATGACCCAAAGTACTCCTAGCAAGAAGGGCTACCACCAATAGGTCTCCTAATAAAGGTTCATTATTAGGATAGCTCATTGAATCCTCATGAAAGGGTGCCATAAAACTAAAGATTCATAGTTCATCCTTATCACTCATGAAAGGGTGAAATTAGCCTACCGATCCAGGAATCATCATTTCACACAAGAAGTAGGTTACCTACGTTGGGTCTACCGCTTCAACGTGTTATATTCACATAGGATTCTAGACTCATCATGAAGAGGCACCACTCTTAGGTCTACCATTTCAAGACATAGTCTAAATACCTCATTAGTCATTCATAGGGAGGCGTCCAACATTAGGTTTACCAACCAAGACATTCATTCATTCAAAAGAGGCTACCAACCTAAGGTCTACTAAGAATTTATCATTTAGACACTTAAGTCAAGATACATTCATTACTCAAGAATAGGATGCCTAAGCCTACCAAGTCAAGAGACCGCCTTCAATAAGTTTTAATGTATTAAGAAAAAACACCTAAGTCCATCAAATTTAATATATAACACTCAATATAGTTTTCATTTATAAAGGAGAAGGCACATAAGTCCACTAAATCCAAGATATAACATTACATTATAGAAATTCTTCACAATGTAACATCAACATTCATAAACATTAAGAGAGAGTATACTTTCCATCAAAAATGCATTAACATTCTCTATAGGATCCTCATTCTACTATTTTAACCAGATGCATCACCTTCACATCACAATAATATACACAACCTCATGACAATACTTCAATTTCCTCATATAATGCCTTCAAGGATATAATCACAATGTAGAAAGTAAGTAAACACCTCCACCATAAGTGAATCACACATCAATCTATCACAATTCTATATCAAAATTCTATATCATTAAGAATCAATCTCAACTCATAGATCCAAGATACTACAAGAGATAAGGCAATTGACATAATTTCATAACAATTCATCATCCTCATAAGAAATTCAATATGATCTCATTCATACTTTACCTCTCAAGGTCATGCTCTTCACATCATCAACACATCAATAATTCACCCTAATAAGACATAACAATTGACATAATTTCACAATCTAACATCATACAATCACTAATTATACTTATACTTCCATAACAAATGAATTCCCAATCATATTCCATAATAAAAAGAATTTGGGGAAAACATGGGTTCTTGAAGTAATTCAATGTAAAATCAACTTATAGTCATCAATCAAACCTTCATTCATCCATATAATTGCTTTGAAAACGTTTTATCAATGAACACATTCTTAGATTAGAAAATAGGATCTTTGATCATTGAAAACCTTTGTAATCTATTTTGGATTGACTCGTTGAATGGAAGATTAATCAAGGATAAAGGATCATCATACCTTAAACTTTGAGAATCCCATGAAATTATAGAAGAAAGATCATGAAATCATCAACCCTAGCTTGAAATTGACCTTGATCTCCCATGGAGTTCTAAAGAGAAGATATTTTGGGAGACAGGATTTTGTTTTGGGGAAAAGTGAATAATAAAATTAAAAATACCATTTGTGAAGTTTTAATACTCTTAAAATACCTTAAATGACTTAAAATAACTGTCCATACATTTAACTAGCCAAGGTAGAAATTTACCAACCCACCCTTGGCTTGGTCGTGCACATTGACAGATTACAGGTCCAATCTACGGACCGCATCCACAGACAGACCGTGAATGGTGTATTGGATTGTGCTTTTGAAGCGTGGTTTGTGACTGCAACTCACCAAATATGACCATGACCCACAAAGGACATCCACAGACCATGGATCGACCTACGGGGCCTAGGTCCCATCCGTGGTGCACCACTTCTTGGGAAACCTAGGTTTTTCCTTGGGGCCTTCACATTAAACTTAGTGTCCTCCTGAAGGACCCTTAGGGTGGTCCTTGGGTAGTCATACCTTGACGTCTAACCCCTAAACACCTCAACCATGGCTCGGGACAACACTAAACACCATAAGAACTCAAGACGAACACACACGAACACACGTTAGGCTCTAGTTTCGTTGGTTCCTTTTTTAGGGTCGTTACATTATCCACCACTTAGGAACAATCGTTCTCGAATAATACTTAAACACATTAAGGGGTAACAAATCAAGACAAATAGTCCACAATCAAGCATGCATAATCATAAACAATGCACAAAACTAGAAGGAAACATCAACTCCACATTCATAGGCTCAAAATACAACAAGCAAGTAGGAACTACATCTACAAACTCATTATGCATCAAAACTTCACATTCTTCATTTTATTGGAGGAACTTCCTTCTCCAAATCACATTATGCTCATTACAACCTTATTAGGCAAGATATGAAAATCTTTCAAGAACACTTTTAAGCATGCTCAACATTTATTCTCATTAAGTGATTAGGCAAATCATGTTAGATCCACATCAATATGAGGAACAGATTCATGAAAACTCATCTTTCTCATTAAAAAAGAATTCAACTAAAATATGCATAACATCAAAAAGCCATGGAAAATGCATTGACATTTATGACGACAAAATATGAAGCAAGCTACAATGAAATTCTAGGTCTCATGCTTAAACAAGAATAGAAGGGAAAGGCAAGGATACCGAAACCCTCAACACCTTACTATTCAACATGTTATCCCCCACTTAAGGGTGAACCCAACTAAGGTTAACATAAGGTAAAAATCACCATATTCCATGTCACATTTAGCAAGTCACAAAGCCATATTTGGCATCACACCCAACTTTTATCTCTCACACCTTCAAACATACGGCATTCAAGAGGTCATATAAGGAAAATGAGAGAAACGTTATAGAGTTAAACTCTATGGCACGACTTGAAGGATGAAGAAGTGAAACTTTCTTAACACCCAATGTAACAATCCTAAAAAAAAAATGAATAGGATCAAGACTTAGGGTGTCAAGATTTAAGGTTGATAAATTAATTTAATTAATTGATAATTATTAATTTGATTAATAAAAAGGAAAATCATATTTTCTTTATTTATTTTTAGTTAATTAAAATCCTAACTTTTGACTAAGTCTTAAATTTAGTCTCCTAATCCTAAGACAACTCTCTCCCTCACGTTTCTCAACTCTCTCACGTTCTCAATCTCTTTCACGTTGGTTCTTCCAAAATAACAACAAAAATCAGAAATAAATCAAGAGTTCTTCACACTTGAAGAACTCACAAGAATGTTTTTTAGTAAAAGATAAAGTAATCAAAACGTGAAGGCTAGGAGAGGTTCATCGAGTAGGGGTAATTTGAAGTGAATTGATCGTCGTTTGGAGGAGTTTCCGGGCAGCAGCTTCAAGCTTGAACAACCTAAAAAGGTATGGTTTCTCTCATGGAATTCTTTCTCCAAGAGTACTTTCTTTCGAATGTTGTTTAACTCTTGAAACTAAGGTTGTTCCCCTTCGTATGTCCTTGTCCTTAGCTCCCAAACGAATTCATAGGATGGGTATGTTGTGCTGTTAGAATTAGGCATGATTTACATGTTTATGTTAAATGAGAACGTGTTTATGTGAAGAGGTTACGAAAACTATATTCAAAATACGATTAATAGTTGATGTTGTATGTGCATTGTGGGCAGTGGTTGTAGCCACTGTTTTGGCCTCGAAAATTCGTGGTTTTTGTGTAGTTTATGCGTATAATGTGATGTTTATTATAATGAAATATGTATGGTTGAATAACACCCTTTTTGCTAGGTAAACGTACGAAAGATGTGACAAAAAAAATGGGTGAAAGACAATAAAAAAATTCCAGAAATCTGGAAAATTTTCACTTTTTAAAGAAGTGAGGCCACCAGGTTTCGAACCTGTGACCTCCTTCTCTAGTGCTGCACTTCGCCAGAAAAAAAAATGGGGGCTGGGGGAATCGAACTCGCGACCCAGCCCCTGTCGTCGCAAGAAGAGAAGCGGAAAAAAATATGGGGGGAGCGGGGGATCGAACTCGTGACCGCTTGGTCACTGGAGTTCGCGAAAAAATGAAAGAAAATAAGGAGGGGAGCGGGGGATCGAACTCGTGACCCTTGGGCCCCTGCCCTCGCGAAAAAAGGAGAAGAAAAATTAAGGGGAGGCGTGGGATTCGAACCCACAACCTCCCTGTAGGCGCGAAAGGAGGCTTCAAAAAAAAAAAGGAAAAAAAAAAATAGAGGGGCTGTGGGGGTTCGAACCCGCCACCTCACAACCCCCTCCAGCGAAATTCAACTAAAATAAAGGGGGCAGTGGGGGTTCGAACCCACAATCTCCCCCTTTGAATTGAACTTTTATTAATTTAGAAATTAAAGAGGTGTGGGGGTTGAACCCTCAACACTTTGATTAATTAAGAGGGAAATTAAAATAGAATAAAATTTACCTTTCAATATAAGCGCGAGAGTCTAACGTTATGAATATTAGAAAATAAAATTTATGAAAAATACAAATGATATCCAAGTGATTCAAGATTTGGGGTTTCCTTTCCCGAACTTCCGTATTGATACATAAGTCATACGTGAGTAAAATATCCAAGAACAATGCCATCTACTTGGATAAAAAAAAATCAAGATCTTGGCATATATACAAGATACATAAGTCTTGTACTACATAATCTTAGGAAAGTAAGAATCACTTAACGAACTATGAATGAAGCCCCATGGCTTGTATGTATAGACACATAAGTCTAACATACGTTCAAAAATAAGTGAACCTAAGATGTATGTAATGAAATGATGAACCCTAGGAGGGTTAAGTATGAGTGTAAGATACACTAAGTGTCCAAGTGCATTGGAATATGATGAGATGAACTATGAAATGATGAAATGAACATTCACGTAATACGAAGTGAGTAACTATGAAAAGTAAGGTGCTAATAATGAAGAATGTGGTGACAACATGATGTGAGGCTAATGTAAATGACGAGAGCAATCTCAAATGGGTCTAAGTAAATGTTATTAAAGCGGACTCACCTATGAGAGTGTAAGATAATGAAGAGACCAGTCTCTATGAACACTCTAATGAAAGTATTGAGCTTAACACACTTAATACTAATTATGAGATGAGAAATCATCTAATGAGCTATAATGTCCTTATACTAGAAGCTAGCTTCCATGACGTATGAGATGAATGAAATGGAACTTTATACTGAGCACCGATAGACTAGCTATGAGCGGTGATGCCTTCTTTCGGGAAGGGCGAAGGTTCACGTAACTCTCATGAGATGAGACTGTCTGGCCTGCCGGGTATGGGTCTCCAAATATCTCCTAGTCTTTGAACCTATACTGCCAATATAGGGATCTGGCGGGGTTAAATTCCCATGTACTCTAGCATATTATTGGGTCACTTTGGCCGGTGATTCCACCTGTTTTCGGTGTGGGGGAGACACTGGATTTCATGATGCTCACATGATCTATGTCGGTTAAAGTTAAAGTTCCCAATGAATGAATGAGGTCAGCCTCAAATGAAGCACATAAATAATTGAATGATACCGAAGGTGTTAGGATAGGATAATCAAGAGGTGAGCTAGACTCAGGTAATGACATTAGGTTATTCCTGATCATTGCACAGCAAACCCGACGAAAGTCTTAAACTACACCCTAGGTATAGCTGGTGTTCACACTGGCCTATGAATGAAATGCAATGAAGTACGTATGAATGAATGAAGCAGACTCTGTGTTTGCTAATGAAGACTCCCTAGTTGAGGTCCCATATGTTGAGCCCTCATTTTGGAAAGTCATAATACTAAGTCCATGATTCCAAGGTCTCATGGCATATGAATGAATGATACAAACGAAGCTATGTGTTGTGTGTTATGTGTTATGATATGTGCTATATGAAGATGATATGTGTTGTGTGCAATGCGATATTTAATATAATGCATGTTACTCTCATGGCATGACCTTCCTAATCTCAAATTGGCAAGTCCACTGACTTGACTTCCAAAAATCATGTTGTTAGGAAAGAGCTATTCTTTCTCATGCATGTCCGTGGTGTGTGCTTGCATGTACCCATACTTAGTACAAGTGTGTACTAACCCCTATATATCTATACTATTTTAGGTGCAGGCACAGGTGGTCGATAGAGTTGCAGGATCATTGTTGCAGCTATCCGGACGTCAGCATTCATCCGGAGTTTGGTAGGTCCTCATGCTTTCGAGGATACTACTGTTTTATATTCTAGCGTAGTTTTAGAGTTGAGCTAGTGGAGCATGTTCCACAAGCGTTTCTTTCCTGCTCTTTATTCAGATTTTGTATTTGGGCCATTTTGGCAATTATACAATTAAGACTTATCAACTATTTCTTTCAGTTATTTATCTCTTTAATGTTAGATGGTTGATGATGAATGATTATAAAATTTTAAGAATGTTTGGCAAGCATGTTTAAAGAACAAAAAGTTTCAAATTTTCCGCTAAAATTAACCTATGTAAAGTAAGTATGACGTAAGTAGGCTTGTTTGCGATCTCTAAGAGGCCAACGACGCCGGTCTCGTCTGGGGTCTAGATTCCAGTCGTGACAAAGTTGGTATCAGAGCACTAGGTTAAATTCCAAAAATAATAAGTTCACATCAACCACATTGAGTAGTTTCTAAGTCATGGTAGTGAAGTGCACCACTATCCTGAATTAGAGACTGCCTGATGCGTAGGAATATTTCCCTTCTTCTGATCCTATCGTGCTTTTCTGAATGTCTGATTTCTTGGTGTTATGAGCATATCTAACATCAATCTTTGTTGTTTTCAGAGAATGGACCCTAGGAGGGCTATTGATCAGAGGAGAGGAAGAGCAACTACTAGGGGAAACCGAGTTCCACCCCAGGCTCCAGCTGCAGGAGTGGCTGTGCCAGTTAATCCAGCTGGGTTGACTGATGCTGAGGTGAGGGCATCTCTGGCCCAGATGGCACAGGCCATTGCTATGCAGGCCGAGGCCATGACTGCCCAGGTCAACCGGCAGAATGTTCAAAGGGAGAACCCACCGGTTTGTAGCATGGCTGACAGGCTGAGGGATTTCACGAGGATGAATCCTCCTATTTTCATAGGGTCTAGGACTGCAGAGGATCCCCAGGAGTTTGTGGATGAGGTGCATAAGATCCTGGTGGCTGTGGGGGCCACTGATATTGAGAAGGCTGAGCTGGCTTCCTATCAGCTCAAGGATGTTGCACAGACTTGGTGCAAGATATGGCAAGATAGTCATGTCTTAGGTGGAGTGCCAGTCACATGGGAGCTGTTCAAGACAGTATTTCTGGAGAGATTCTTTCCCAGAGAGATGAGGGAAGCCAAGGTTGAAGAGTTCATCAACCTTAAACAAGGATCCATGTTCCCTGAAGTTTGTTAAGCTATCCAGGTATATTACTTTCCTTAGTATTTAGTAGCAATATTTAGGAGAGTACTGAGACTTGTTGAGTTATCCAGGTATGCTACTTCCCTGGTTTCGAACAGCAGGGATGAAATGAGTAGGTTCCTCACAAGAATCAATGGAGACCTGGAGAAGGAGTGTCGATCTGCGATGCTCCATGATAATATGGATCTTTCCAGGTTGATGGTGCATGTCCAGCAGGTAGAGAACAGCCGCAGAAAGAGAGGTGTTCGTGATGCTAGGAGTCCTAGGCCTCAAGATCAGGCAGGACCCAGTCATGGAGGCCACAGGAACAACTTTGGAGTCCGTGAGCAGCCAAGGTTCAAAAGGGGGCAGCAGAGTTCTGGTAATTTTAATCCTCAGAGAGGTGCTACAACTACAGGAGGCTGACCTGAGCCCAAGAGGGGCAATGGAGGTGAGATGCAGCGTCCTAAGAAGAATTGTGCTAAGTGTGGCCGAGCTCACAGTGGAGAGTGCAGACAGGGCACTAATGCCTGCTTCGGTTGTGGTAAGAGTGGACACATGGTCAGAGACTGTCCACAGAACAGAGGTCAGGCTGGAGGTAATGCTCAACCTAGGCCTAATCCATAGGGTGCAGCAACAACCGAGCCTCCTAAGAGGAATAGGTTCTATGCCCTAAAGGGCAGGGAGGAGCAGGAGAAGTCCGCTGATGTGGTCACAGGTATGCTGCAAGTGTTCTCAACTTCTGTTTATGCTTTACTTGATCCAGGGTCTACACTTTCCTTTGTAACTCCTCTGCTTGCTCTTACTTTTGATATATTGCCTGAAGTTCTACATGATCCTATAGTGGTTAGTACACCTTTAGGAGAGAATGTAAGAACTAATAGAGTATACAAGGATTGCCCAATAGTTGTGAGTGGTAAAACTATGTGTGGAAACCTGGTTGAGTTACCCATGCATGATTTTGATATTATTCTTGGCATGGATTGGCTTCACAGTTGTTATGCTTGCTTGGACTGTCATAGTAGAGTGGTGAGATTTCGCTTCCTAATGAAGAAGAGTTAGTCTGGGAGGGGTATAATTCGAGTCGTCCTAACCCCTTGATTTCTAACCTTAAGGCCAATAAAATGATGTCCAAGGGGTTATTGTGTCGTCTTGTGAGTGTTAATGATTTAGATCATGACATTCCTTCCATAGACTCAGTACCTATAGTGAATGAGTTCGTAGATGTGTTTCCTGATGATTTACCTGGAGTCCCTCCCCTTCGAGAGATTGACTTTGGTATCGATTTAGAACCCGATACTAAACCAATTTCAATTCCTCCTTACAGAATGGCTCCAGCTGAGCTCAAAGAGTTGAAGCTGCAGTTAAAAGATCTCACTGACAAGGGTTTCATTCAGCCGAGCATATCCCCTTGGGGCGCTCCAGTGTTGTTTGTAAAGAAGAAAGATGGAACCCTTAGAATGTGTATCGATTATCGGCAGCTCAACAAAGTCACTATAAAGAATAAGTATCCACTCCCCAGAATAGATGATTTGTTCGATCAACTCCAAGGGTCTAGTTTCTTTTCTAAGATTGATCTTTGTTTAGGGTATCATCAGCTTAGGGTTAGGGATGGAGATATCCCAAAGACAGCCTTTCATACCCGCTATGGTCACTATGAGTTTTTAGTCATGTCATTTGGTCTCACGAATGCACCTGCTGCATTTATGGATCTCATGAACAGGGTCTTCCGTGAATACCTTGACTCTTTCGTCATAGTATTCATTGATGACATTCTCATCTACTCTAAGACCAAGGAAGAGCATGAACAACATTTGAGACTAACCTTGCAGGTACTTAGACAACATCAGTTGTATGCCAAATTCAGCAAATGTGAATTTTGGCTGAGATCAGTGACCTTTCTGGGTCATGTTGTGTCCGATCAGGGCGTGGAGGTGGATCCCAGGAATACTGAGGCTGTGAAGAACTGGCCAAAGCCTCTTACTCCTACTGACATCCATAGCTTTTTGGGATTGGCTGGTTACTACCGCAGGTTTGTGGAGGGCTTTTCTTCCATTGCTTCCCCATTGACAGCTTTGACTAAGAAGAAAGCCAAGTTTGAATGGACGGAGACTTGTGAGAAGAGTTTCCAGGAGCTCAAGGACAGACTCACTTCAG
This sequence comes from Solanum sitiens, assembly GCA_016801875.1. Lineage (NCBI taxonomy): Eukaryota > Viridiplantae > Streptophyta > Magnoliopsida > Solanales > Solanaceae > Solanum > Solanum sitiens. The sequence continues at coordinate 190,222 of JABWTJ010000760.1, read as the reverse complement.
CCCCGGTGCTTACTTTTCCTAAGTGTGGTGAGAATTACACTGTTTATTGTGATGCATCTAGGGTTGGTTTGGGTTGTGTTCTTATGCAGGTTGGTAAGGTGATAGCCTATGCATCCAGACAGCTCAAGGTTCATGAGAAGAATTATCCCACTCATGACCTAGAGTTGGCAGCTGTGGTGTTTGCACTGAAGCTGTAGAGGCATTATCTGTATGGAGTGCATGTGGATGTGTTCACAGACCATAAGAGTCTCCAGTACGTGTTCACACAGAGGGAGTTGAATCTACGTCAGCGGAGATGGTTGGAGCTGTTGAAGGATTATGACATGAATGTGCACTACCATCCAGGTAAGGCTAATGTTGTAGCTGATGCTTTGAGCAGGATGAGCATGGGAAGTACAGCTCACGTTGAGGATGAGAAGAAGGAGCTGGTGAAAGATGTACACAGACTGGCCAGACTGGGTGTGCGTTTGGTTGACTCCACTAGTGGGGATGTTTCAGTTCATCCTAGTTCTGAATCATCCTTGGTAGTTGAAGTCAAGCAGGGTCAGCATCTAGATCCCGTGTTGATGGAGCTGAAGGACTCAGTGCTGATGAAGATGAATGAGTCTTTTGCTTTGGGAGGTGATGGCATACTTAGGTATCAGGACAGGCTGTGTGTGCCAGATGTGGATGATTTGCTGACCAGGATTGTTGCAGAGGCCCATGGTTCCAGATATTCTATACATCCAGGTTCCACCAAGATGTATCATGATCTCAAGCAGATTTATTGGTGGGATGGCATGAAGAAGGACATTGCAGAATATGTGGCCAAGTGTCCTAATTGTCAGCAGGTTAAGGCAGAGCATCTTAAGCCTGGTGGTCTGACTCAGATTATTGAGGTTCCGACTTGGAAATGGGAGGCCATTAATATGGACTTCGTGGTTGGGCTTTCGAGGACTAGGAGGCAGCATGACTCTATATGGGTTATTGTGGACAGATTGACTAAGTCTGCCCACTTTATCCCTGTGAAGTCTACTTACAGAGCCGAGGATTATGTGAGACTCTACATTGATGAGATTGTGAGATGGCATGGGATTCCCTTGTCTATTATTTCAGACAGAGGAGCTCAGTTTACTTCTCATTTCTGGAGATCTTTCCAGAAGAGCTTGGGCACGCAGGTGAAGCTTAGCACTGCCTTTCACCCTCAGACAGATGGGCAGGCAGAGCGCACCATACATACATTGGAGGATATGTTGAGAGCGTGTGTGATTGACTTCAGAGGTAACTGGGATGACCATCTGCCTTTGATAGAGTTCTCGTATAATAATAGCTATCACTCCAGCATTGGGATGGCACCGTTTGAGGCACTGTATGGTAGGAGGTGTAGATCTCCAGTTGGGTGGTTTGAGGTTGGAGAGTCATCCATTTTTGGTCCGGAGATCATTCATGAGGCCTTAGAGAAGGTCAGAATGATTAGGGACAGGTTGACTACTGCTTACAGTCGGCAGTCATATGCTGATAACAGAAAGCGACTCTTAGAGTTTGATGTTGGTGACCAGGTTTACTTGAAAATATCGCCTATGAAAGGGGTGATGAGATTTGGTAGAAAAGGGAAGCTGAGTCCGAGATATGTTGGGCCATATGAGATCCTACAGCGTGTGGGTGAGGTGGCCTATGAGTTAGCATTGCCTACAGAACTAGCTTCTGTTCATCCAGTCTTTCATGTCTCTATGTTGAAGAAGTGCCTAGGTGATCCAGCATCAATCTTACCTGTTGAAGGTTTGGGGGTTGGTGAAGACTTGTCTTTTGAGGAGGTACCTGTTGAGATCTTAGACAGACAGGTCAAGCGGCTGAGGAACAAGGAGATTACCACAGTGAAGGTATTGCGGAGAAATCATCTTGTTGAGGGTGCTACGTGGGAGGCTGAGGCCGACATGAGAGCCCGCTACCCTCGCCTGTTCAGCTCTTGAGGTTAGACTTTATACTCTTAAACTTATGTTTCCTTATCGCTCCGTATTTTGTGCTATTGATTGACTGGGTATAGTGATTTTATTATGATCTGACTGGAATTACAACGTGAAGTAGTAGTGTCATTCGGGGACGAATGTTCCTAAGGGGGGGATAATGTAATAACCTTAAAAATGAATAGGATCAAGACTTAGGTTTTCAAGAATGCTTGCGATTAGACCAAGGTCCACACGGATTGATACGCGTAGAACCAGACCTCAGAACCCTTACTACGACCAAGCCAACTAACTTGGGGAGCTAATTGAGCTTGGAAAGGTTGGAACCAACCATGTGAGTCTCACGAAAACGAAGATTTAATCGAAGGAGTCCTTACCGGACTTAAAAGAAGAAATTTCAAGTTTTGAGAGTCCAAGGCTAAATTGGTCTTTTCCAGGCCAAGGGTAATATTGTAATTACCCTGAGGAATTAATTATTTAATTAATTAATTTAATTAAATAAAGTAATTCGGGTTGGGGCGACCCGAAGTGACCCATTTTTGCAAATGGGGTGTCACTCGAGTTCGAGCCCCACTAGAAGCAATGATTAAATTTGTTTTTAATTTATGTTGGTAAATTAATGTAATAAATTAATATTTATTAGCTGATTTAAGAAAAAGAAAAATCAGATTTTTATTTAAAAGTTTGAAAGAGTCCTAGTTGACTAAGTCCTTACCTAAGCCTAAACTACCTTGCACGTTTAACTCTCTCCTTCTCTCACGTCAAAATCTCTCTTCTCTTTCACGTTTATTCTCTGCAAAATTAAGGTGAAGAACTGAAAATACATCAAGAGTTCTTCACACTTGAAGAACTCACACGAAATTTTAAGAAAAACAAAGTAACCAAAACGTTAAGGCAAAGAGAAGTTGTTGTCTTGTGGTGTGGACGTTGACGAAGCTTGGACTGATTTGTGGAGAGGATTTTGGACAGCAATTTCGTGGTTGAACAAGAAATTAAGGTATGGGTTTTCTTACTCTTGGTTCCTTTTCCCAAGAGACCCTTAGGACTCAGACGAATCTATTCCGAAAACTAGGGTTGTTCCCCATTGCATGTCCCTGTCACTAGCTCCCATCGAATCATAGGTTTGGTGTGTTTGCTGATAGAAATTAGGGATGTAATGTGTTTTCGTGAGGATTATGTTTATGTATGTATGTTCGGAATTGTTTGAATATTGAGCATGTTGCCCGAAATTAAGTGAAAAATGATGTGTGTGCAAAGTGTAGCCGTAATGTACACTCTCGGATTCAAGTTTGAAAATGACATGTTATGGTTATTATTTTATGTGCACAAACATATGTAAATGGTGATGTTCATTTAAGTGTAATGTGGCTGAATTTGATGATAAACTCTTGGCCAAATGTATCCATGAAAATACACCTAAAGGACTCACTAAAAACTACTCCAAATGCTTGAACATTTAACGTTAAAGAGGTGAGAAAATAGGCTGCAAAAAAAGTGATAAAAATTCCAGTACTTTGATGTTGGTTTCGGCCAGCAGCTTGTAGTTTTGGGAGAGTTTAAAAAGGAATTTAAGTAGATGAGGTCAAGGGGAATTGAACCCAAGACCTCACATGACCAAGAGGCTGAAAATTTTAAAAAAAAATTGTAAGGGGGCTAAGGGGATTCGAACCCCTTAGCTGCTGTTGACGCGAGAAAATAACAAGGAAAATGGGGCTGGGGGGAATCGAACACGCAACGCTTGGGAAGAAAGGAAGAGGAAAAATAAAGAAAAAGAAAATGTGAGGCGTGGGAATCGAACCCACGACCTCAAGGCTGGAAATAGAGAGGGGGCGAAAATGAGTAATAAAGAAAGTGAGGTTGTGGGGGTTCGATCCCACGACCTCACTGCCAAGTACCCTCAACCTAGCGAAAATTTATTTTTAAAAAAATATATGGGGCTGTGGGGGTTCGAACCCACCACCTCACAGCCCCTAGCGAAATTGAATTAAAGATAAGGAGGCTGTGGGGGTTCGAACCCACAACCTCCCTACTGATGCGAATTAAATGACAAAAATAAAAGAGGCTGTGGGGATTTGATCCCACAACCTCTTGGTTTAGGCGAGCATGGACAAGATGAGGTTAATAAAAATTAAAAAGGGATTGTGGGGGTTCGAACCCACAACCCTTCGACCAACTTAGGAGTATTATTAAGGAGAAAATTAATCCTTCAATGTTAATATTGTGATTTAACTTAGAGTCATAATGTTATGAATATTAGAATAAAATCAATTAAAAATATAAATGATATCCAATTGATTCAAGACTTGAGTTTACTTGCCCAAGCTTCCGTATTGATACATAAGTCATACGTGAATAAAATATCCAAGAATAATGACACATAATTAGATCGAAATCAAGATCTTGGCATACATACAAGATGCATAAGTCTTGTATCACATAATCTTAGAAAGATATGAATCACTTAGATGAAATATGAATGAAGCCTCATGGCTTGTATGTATAGACACATAAGTCTAACATATGTTCAAAGTAAGTGAATCTAAGAAGTATGCAATGAATTGATGAACCCTAGAAGGGTTAAGTATGAGTGTAAGATACACTAAATGGCCTAGTGCATTGGCATATGATGAAATAAACGTTCACATAATAAGAGGTGAGTAACTATGAAAAGCAAAGGTGCTAATGATAATGAATGTGGTGACAACATGATATAAGGCTAATGTAAATGATGAGAGTAATCTCAAATGAGCCTAAATAAATGTTACCAATACGTACTCACCTATGAGAGTGTAAGATAATGAAGAGACCAGACTCTATGAACACTCTAATGAAGGTATTGAGCTTAACACACTTAATACTAATGATGAGATGAGAAATCATCTAATGAGCTATGATGTCCTCATACTATAAGCCAGCTTCCATGACGTATGAGATGAATGAAATGGAACTTTATACTGAGCACCGATAGACTAGCTATGAGCGGTGATGCCTTCTTTCGGGAAGGACGGAGGTTCACGTAACTCTCATGAGATGAGACTGTCCGGCTTGCCGGGTATGGGTCTCCTTAGATCTCCTAGTCTTCAAACCTATACTGCCAATATAGGGATCTGGCGGGGTTAAATTCCCATGTACGCTAGCATGTTATTGGATCACCTTGGCCGGTGATTCCACCTCTTTTCGGTGTGGGGGAGACACTGGATTTCATGATGCTCACATGATCTATGTCGGTTAAAGTTAAAGTTCCCAATTAATGAATGAGGCCAGCCTCAAATGATGCACATAATGAAATGAATAATACCAAAGGTGTTAGGATAGGATAATCAAAGGTGAGTTAGATTCAAGTAATGACATTAGGTCATTCTTGGTCATTGCACAACGAACCTAATGAAAGTCTTAAACTACATCCTAGGTATAGCTGGTGGTTACACTGGCCTATGAATGAAATGAAATGAAGTACGTATGAATGAATGAAGTAGACTCTGTGTTTGCTAATGAAGATTCCCTAGTTGAGGTCCCATCTGTTGAGCCCGCATTTCTGGGATGTATTAATGTCAAGTCCATGATTCCAAGGTCTCATGGCATATGAATGAATGATATGAAAGAAGTTATGTGCTACATACAAAATGTACTGTATGCTATATGATATGTGCTATGTATAAATGTTATGTGATGTGTGCAAATGTGAAAAGTATGATGAGGTATGTTATTCTCATGGCATCACTTTCCTAATCCAAATTTGGAAAGCTCATTTACTTTCCTAATCCAAATTTGGAAACTTTCCTAATCTCAATTTGGCAAGTCCACTGACTTGACTTTCCAAAAATCATGTTGTTAGGAAAGAGCTATTCTTTCTCATGCATGTCCTTGGTGTGTGCTTGCATATACCCATACTTAGTACAAGTGTGTACTAACCCTATACAAACTCTACTATTTTAGGTGCAGGCACATGTGGACGATAGAGCTACATGATCATCGTTGCAGTTATCCGGACGTCCAGCATTCATCCGGTTTTAGTAGGTCCTCATGTCTTCGAGGATGCTACTGTTTTATATTCTAGCTTAGTTTTAGAGTTGAGCTATTAGAGCATGTTCCACTAGCGTTTCTTTCCTGCTTTTATTCAGATTATGTATTGGTGCCATTTTGGCAATTATACGCTTTATAAGAATTGAACTATTTCTTACAGTTGCTTATCTCTTAATGTTAGATGGTTGATGATGAACAATTACGTATTAATGAGAATGTTTTTATAAGTATGTTAGGAAACAAAAAGTTTCAAATTTTCCGCTAAAATTAACCTATGTAAAGTAAGAATGACGTAAGTAGGCTTGTCTGCGACCTCTGAGAGGTCAACGACGCCGGTCTCGTCTGGGGTCTAGATTCCAGTCGTGACAAGAATGAAGTTCTAATTAACTAAAACTTTTTACTACCGCTCCCTTGGGACACAACCCCAACCCTTGATTGGGTTACTATATTATTGACGACCGTAGACACTTGAATTGGAAGTAGTGTCACTGGTCATGATAAGCATCAGCTATGCTTGTGATTATTGTAATATCCTTTATGCTATGATGAATTGTCCAAGAGGTATCTTATGAGTTACATTCTCCAACTGTTTAAAGATAATGTTCAAAATTGGCATATAGCATGGTTTCAATTAAAATGTCCCTTTTAGCATGTTCTAAAGGTTTTTATGCATGACTTTCATACTTATTGCAATTTTGTACTAACCCATATTTCTACATTTTTTCTATAAGCTTAGGGCCCGGTCTTTGAGGGAGTTTCTCCTAATGTTCAAAGCTTGGATTGATTATCCCCACACTTTTGGTGAGTACTTATAGTTCGAGGATTAAAGTTTTTCATTTTAGGGTCTTTCTTACTTTCTCTTTTGAGACTATGTTGTAAAATGGACGTGACCCTTATTGATATTCAATTATATTAGATGGCATGATGAGACAATGTCTAGACTTCTATTTAATTATTATGAAAAGTCTTCGATGGTAAAAAGTTTTAACTCTGCATCATTTCTATCGCTTATGGTTATGGTATGCTAAATGCTTGTATACGACCCGTTCGTGGTCGAGTACGTCGTGTACATCTAGGGGGTACCCCTCGGTTCTGACATATAATTATAAGAAAACTCAATCAATGGAAAATGGTCATCCTAATCGCCCTTAAAATCAATCACACAATCCCTTAAAATATCGTCCAAAGTTTAGATAGTACGCTCCGCTTGTCCACCAGTTTAGGGATGGAAGACCATGTTAAGATTAACCTTAGTGCCAAGATCCTTTTGGTATGACTTCCAATACTAAGAAGTGAATGGTTATCATGATCAGAAATGATGGGCAATGTCACTCCATGCAACCTTACCATTTCTCTCAAGTACATCTTGGCATAGTTCTTCGCCGAATAAGAAACCTTGATGGAAAGAAAATGATTTGATATCATCATTTGATCTACTATCACACAAATAGAATCATGTTGTTACCAAGTGTGAGGCAAACAAACAATAAAGTCCAAGTTGAAGTATTCTCACTTCAAAGTAGGAATGCTAATATCTTGGGAAAAATCTCCCGGTTTCTGATGCTCAACCTTTACTTCCTTGAAATTTGGGCACTTAGCCACAAATCCTGCAATATCTTTCTTCATCCCATTCCACTAATAGACCTCCCGTAAATCACGGTATATCTTGGTAGCTCTGGGTGAATGGAATACTACGAACTATGGGATTTTATCAAAATCTTTTTCCTCAAGTCATCCATATTTAGAACGCATAAGATACATTGGTATCTCAGTACACTATTTCCCCTGTGGGAGAAATCCGCAACGAATTTCTTGAGAACCCCCTCTTTTAATTCTACTAAATTGGATCAAGACCTTGTTGGGCTTTCACATCCGTCACAAAAGACGATCTGGAACCGTTGTGAACTATAACACTACCCTTGGTGGAGTCCACTAATTGAACACCTATTCGAGCCAATCTATGAACATCTTGAAGCAATTCTTTCTATTTTTCTTCAATATGAGCAACACTACATTATAACCAACTAAGAGCATCCACTACCACATTATCTTTATCGGGGTGATAAAGAACACTCATGTAATAATCTTTCATATAATTCAAGACACCTTGTTTGGCGAAGATTCAGATCTATTTGATTAAACACATATTGCGAACTCTTGTGGTCAGTAATACATGAACTCCATACAAGTAGTGCCTCCAGATCTTTAAGGAAAATACGACCACCGCTAATTCAAGGTCATGAGTAGGATAATTCTTTCATGAATTTTAAGTTGCCTTGATGCATTGGCAATAAATTTCCCATTTTGCATAAACAGACACCCTAGCCCATTCCTTAAGAAATCACAATAAACCACGAAACCATATGTTCCTTCCCGTAGGGTCAACACGAGAGTGGAAATAAGTCTATACTTGTACTCTTTGGAACTCTTCTCACACACTTCAGACCATATGAACTTAACCTTCTTTTGAGTCAAAGCCGTCAAAGGAGAGGCAATTGAAGAGAAACCCTCAGCAAACCTTGTATAATAACAGACTAAACCCAAGAAATTTCTAATGTCTGAAGAAGTTGGAGGTCTAGGCCAAATCTTGAACGCATCCGTCTTATTAGAATCTACCTCAATACCCTTACTCGAAACAACATGATCGAGGAAATCTACGAAACCTAACAAAAATTCACATTTTCTTAAATTTGCAAAAAGTTGTTGGTCCTTAAAAATTTGCAACACGATCCTCAAATGATCAATATGCTCATCCTCACTTCTCGAGTATATCAAAATATCATCAATGAACACAATCACAAACATGCCAAGGTATTGTCTAAACACCATATTCATCCAGCCCATAAATACAAATAAAGCATTAGTCAATCCAAACGACATAAACAAAAACTCATAATGACGATACCGAGTTTGAAAATCCATCTTCGGAATATCATCATCTTTCACCCTCAATCGGTGATGACTCGATTGGAGATCAATCTTAGAGAAATAACTTGCCCCTTGAAGTTGGTCACATAAATCATATATCCTTGGATGAGGATACTTCTTCTTAATGGTCACATTTTTCAACTGTTGATAATCGATACACATACGAAGAAAACATTCTTTCTAACAAACAAAACTGGAGCACCCCATGGAGAGATACTCGGTCGGATGAAATATCTAAAACATCCATCAACTATTTTTTCAACTCCTTAAGTTATGTCGGAGCCATATGGTAAGAAGGAATAGAAATAGGCCGTATATCTAGGAGAAGGTGAATACCAAAGTCTATTTGCTGCTTGGAAAGAACATCAGGTAAATGATGCGTGAACACTTTTAGAAACTCATTTACAATGGGGACCAACTCAAGCGAAGGGGTTTCAAAATCTACATCCATCACCCTAACTAGATGGCAAATGAAACCCTTAGAAATCATCTTTCTAGCTTTAAGATAAGAGACAAACTAACCCTTAAGCATGAATTTCCCCCATTCTATCTAGTATAGGCTTATTTGGGAATTGAACTTGACTACAAGAGTTCTACAACCAATAGAAGTATAGCATGAGTGAAGCTATTCCATACCCAAGATAACATTAAAATCTAACATATTAAGCTCTACCAAGTCAAACAGAGTAACTCTATGGGACAAGGAAATGTGACACTTTTTATAGACCATCTTAGCCATAATAGAATCACCAACAGGAGTAGAGACAGAAAAAAGTCCTAAATACACACTCGGAAGAACATCAAACCTCATAGCCACATATGCCGTCACAAAAGACAAGGTAGCACCGGGATCAAGTAAAACATAAACATTAAGTTGGAAAACATTAACATACCGATGACCACATCGAAAGAACTCTCTTGTTCAACACGAGTCTCAAGTGCATAGAAGCAGTTTTTCTTAGGAGCATTAGAACCTGAATCACTAAGAGAAGCTTGCTTTCCCTCTCTTCCTTTATCCGTAAGCCTTGGAAAATCCCTTATTTTGTGACCACTCTTACAACAACCAAACCAACTATCCATACTAGGTAGACACTTACCCCCGTACTTCCTTGCACACTTAGTAAAATTAGACTTAGGCTATGTAGATCCACTCCATTACCTCCTTGAGGCTTAGGGTTCGACACTCTATCTTTGTTGAACTTAGGAGGAGCATTGGAGGAATCTTGATTGGAAAATCTTTGTTGGAATCTAGGACGACCTTGTTCTTCGGAACTTGTGTTATAGAAATTACCATCACTCGTCTAGCCCTTTTCAACTCTCTAGACCTTTTATTGAGTTTGTACTCCTTAATTTGTGATGAGTCTGAGTTTTGCACTCATTTAAATATTTTTTAGATAAGTTTAGCGTCCTCAAATGCCTAAATTGTCCCATAAACTATTACCAAATCCTTGATTTTCAGGTACATGGGTGGACAAACAAAGCAAGGACAACATGCTGAAAAAGAGATAGAAAAGCAAGTCTGAAGATCACTGAGAGAACTCGGAGGAATTCCAAGTCACCCTCTTCCCGCCTAAAGTGCCTGGAAGAAGAGGAACTTTGGCGGACTACATCCTCTATCAGCATCTCGCCGACTACATCGGTGAAGGGAAACCATCTCACCAGAAGTACTGAATTAGATCAGGGCAAATTCAGATTGGCGGGATAAAAGACCATAGGGAACATCACAGAATAATCGGTAATCCTGTTTTGGATTTCCTGAAATTATAGTGCTTTAGGGGATTCATTAACTTACCTTCAGTGTGAGAATTCGTGAGAATATGATAATAAATTGTCATAGGTCGTCCTTTATCTCTTAAGAATGAAGTTTTGAAGAAAATAATATTTTTGAGTTTCCCAAATTTAGGTCGCGACTGGACCGCCAAAGTGGGGCCCATCCCACCAAATTTTCTTGCACAGAGATAGAAACTCAGAATTTGAGTTCCAATCTCCCATTTCATAACACACCTTCAAACCTGGACATTCTAAATCTACCCTTTCTTGCCAAGATCAGTTTCTGGAGTTCAACTCGCCCGAATTTAATTTCGTAAAGTCGTACAAGCTCCGAAATGTCTTGGATATCCACTCATGTGATTAAAATCTTTATTAGCCCCCCCCCAATCCATTACTAGATTTCCCTAGACCTCACTTGACTCGGATTTCGTCCAAGTTTACCTAGGCTAGAAATTTCCAAGTTACTACTTTTGGCCCAAATTCCTTCCCCATTGGCTTTTCCATAACGAGGAAACATGTTGTTACAATAGATACCAATTTACCCATCACTCATCCCCGAGTGATAAATTAGGAGAACTGGCTAAGGTAGAAGTAGAGTAGTACCTGATTCATCGAATAATTGGGTATACTTGTCTCACATGTCCTTCTCAGTTTCCCAAGTATCTTCTTCAACCGGACGATGCTTCCAATGAACTTTCACGGACTTTATATCCTTAGTCCTTAAAATTCGGACATCGCTATCAAGAATTGCAATCGGTTCTTCCTCATACTGAAGGTCTTTGTCTAACGAAACTAAGTCTCGTTTTATGATGTAATTTCCATCTCAATGATACTTCTTCAACATGGACACATGAAGCACTAGATTGGACTCCACATATTTTAAGTGGTAAAGCCAACCTATAAACCAGTGGTCCTACATAGTAAAGGATCTGAAATGGTCCGATGTATCGAGGACTAAGCTTGCCCTTCTTACCAAATCTCATCCTCCTTTATGTGTGGCATGTTAAGAAGAACTTGCTCACCAGTCTGAAAATTCATGTCCCTTATCTTACGGCCCGCATACTTTTCTGTCGACTCTGGGGTGCTAGAAGCTTAGCTTGGATGTTTTTTACCTTATCCTGAACATCTTTCACCAAATCAACCCCTAAAGGTTTCACATATCCAGCCTCAAACCACCTTATGAGTGATCTACACCCCCTCTCATAAAGTACCTCGAAGAGTGATATGTCAATGTTGGAGTGATAATTGTTATTATAGGAGAACTCACACAAAGGTAGGAACGTAGCCAAATGCCATCCAAAGTCAATAACACATGTCCTCTAACACTTGAATAGTTCTCGTTGACTACCCATCCATTTGTTAATGGAAGGTTGTGCTAAAGGTGAGTTGACGGCCCAAATCCTCAAGAAATATTCCCCAAAACTTGGATGCGAACTTTGTACCACGGTCCGAGATGATGGAAAGGGGAACCCCATGCAACCTCACTATCTCCTTCACAAAAACCTTAGCCAACTGCTGAGCATTATAGTCTACTCTTATTGGAATGAAGTGGGCTGACTTAGTCTGTCAACCACCACCCAAATGGAGTCAAACTTCCCCAAGGTCTTGGGAATACCAACCATGAAATCCATACCTATCCTTTCCCACTTATTCTGCAGGCCTTTGATGCTCATACTTTACATGCTGACAGTTTTGACATTTAGCCACAAACTCAACTATAATTATCTTAATGTCAGGCCACCAATAAAGTCGTTTCAAATCTCGGTACATCTTGCTCGCACCCAGATAAATGGAATACCGTCAACTATGGAATTCTGTCAACATCTTCCGAATTAAGTCATCACTCGGGGAACACAAATCCTTTCCTTAAAATTGTGTACACCACCCGCATCAAGAGCCGCATCTTGTGCTTTTCCAAGAAACTCTCTTCTTTCTGAGCTCATTCAAACTCTCTTCCTCAAACTTCATTGCTTTGATCTCCTCGATAAATGTAGGCCTAACCTCATTGCTGGCTAACACCCCACCTTTCTCTAAGATGCCCAAACACATAAACTTAGACTCCATGGTTTGAATCTCCTTGGCTAAAGTTCGCTTAGACACACCCAAGAAACCTAGATTACCCATAATCACTACCTTCCGTGTGAATGCGTCTGCCACCATGTTAGACTTACCCTGATGATACTGGATTGTAACATCATAATCCTTGAGTACCTCCATCAACTTTTGTTGTCTCAGATTAAGGTCCTTCTGGGTGAATACATGTTTTAGACTACGATGATTAGTAAACACCTCACACTTGACACCATAAAGGTAATTCCACCGAGAGAAAATACTACCGCTGCCAACTCCAAGTCATGTGTTGGATAGTTTCTCTCATGAACCTTCAGCTGTCGCGATGCATAAGCTATGCCATTTTTTCCTGCATCAACACAACACCCAAGCCCGAATGTAAATTATCACAATAAACAACAAAATATTTACCTCTCACTGGCAATGCCAGAATATTTCATAGCTCTCTTCATATTTGTCAGTCCACTCGAAAGGCACCTCCTTTTGGGTTCGCCTTGTCATATGTGTGGTGATAGAAGCAATTTTATTCACAACCATCAATAGTAGTTGGAGAGCCGCACGAAACTCCTAACTTCAGTCATAGAGCTAGACCGGACCTAGTTCTTGACCGTCTCGATCTTTTGGAGATATACCATTACTTCTTTATTTGAAATAATATGCCCCAAAAAGGCAACTGAAGTCAACCAGAACTCACACTTGGAAAATTTTACATATAACTTCTATTTTCCAAGGACACCCAAAACAATAAAGATGGTCAGCATTATCTTCCTTACTCTTCGAATAAACCAAGATGTCATTAATAAAGACGATAACAAAAGAATCCAAGAATGGTTTGAACACTCTATTCATAAAAAGCATGAAGGTTGCAGGCGCATTGGTCAACCCAAACGAAATCACTAAAAACTAATAGTGCCTATAGCGGGTCCTGAATGCCGTTTTGGGTACATTCTTAGGCCGAATAATTAACTAAGGGTAACCAGACCATAAGTCAATTTTAGAGAACATTGATGGATACTGCAACTGGTCAAAGAGATCATCTATCCAAGGAAACAGAGACTTATTTCGATTGGTGACCCTATTTAATTGACGATAGTCTATGCATATCTTCATAATACCATCCTTTTTCTTAACAAATAAGATAGGATCACCCCACGGGGAAGCACTAGGACGGATGAAACCTTTCTCAAGAATCTCTTAGATTGAGCTTTAAGGTCTTTCAATTCTGCCGGAGCCATGCGGTAAGGAGGAATGGAAATGGGGTGAGTTCCCGGTTCCAAGTCAATGCATAAATCTATATCCTTATCCGGAGGTATACCAGATAAATCAGTTGAAAACACTTCCTTGAACTCAAACACTACGGTAATAGAAACAATAGAGAGAGACTCATCTCAACATCATGAATATGAGCCAAATATGCTAAACACCCCTGCCTCACCAGTTTTCTAGCCCAAACAAATATGACCTTAGCTGTCTTAGGCTTGTATACCCCTACCTTGGATCTCCAGAGTCACGGACTTAGCATTACAATTAAGCACAACATAATAGGGGAACAACCAAGTCATGTCTAAGATAATATAAAAGTCAGTCATATCCAGAATAACCAAATCAGTCAAGTAAAAAAACCCATAAATAAAACAACACAAACATGATAGACATGGGTGACTATGACAGACTCTCCAACTGGAGTAGAAACATGGATGGGGGCATACAACACATCACAAACCACAACAAATTCAAAGGCAAACTGAACTAACACGTATGAATAAGTAGAACCCGAATCAAGCAACAATAGTCATCCGATCACAAACAAGAATAGTACTTATGATCACTGCATCAGACACCTCAGCCTCGGTCTTAACCAGAAAAGCACAAAACTGAAACATGTCATCTTGAAGGTAAACCTTCGAATGGCTGCACTTCTACTCTAACTTTATTACCATTTCCCTGGCCTCCACGACCTTGCTGATTTCCTACTCACCCACCTTATGGACTTCCTATGCCATTACTATCGCTGCCTGCTGGTACTATTGCTCTAGTCTATTGCAGCACGGGGTCAGACATGCGTGGGTGGAGATAATCTCTACTCATATGCCCAGGTTCTCCACAATTGTAACAACTGCGGTCAAAAGACAACCTACTTCAAGATGAAGATGCGGCTCCCTGTGTCATGACCTGATCCTACACCCTAGTCGGGACTGGTAGAGAACTGTTTCTGGCCCCAAGAAAACCCTTGGCCTGGCTAGACTCTCAACAGAAGACTCTAAGCATTATTACAATGATCAATGCACTTATAAAACAACTATTTCAAATTCAACTCATAAACTTTAAGGATAAAACATTCAACTAGCCATAGATGGCCACATATATCTTAACATAAGAAAGATCAATATAAAGACAACTGAACTACTAATTGTCTATGAAGCCTCTAAAATAAGGAGGGATGTCGGGAAAAGACCCTCGATCATCTTAACAACTGAAACACTAAATCAATGTAAAGGAGTCCTCTGAAAATCGGGAAGGCTCACCAACTGACTCTGAGTGTTCAACTGGATCAACGAGGCACTGAATGCTGATCCTGGTCATTTGTGTTTGCATCGTAAAATGATGCAGGCCAAAAGGCATCAGTATATTGAATATACGAGTATGAAAGGGGAATAATAAACAAGACATAAGCTTGAAAGGATTTTGAAAAGAACACTTACCTTGGTTTTACTCAACTCATTAATAACTCAACTGAAATGCAAAGTAAAACAACAATAATGGTGCAGTTATACAAAGCATTTAAAACAGGAGGTAGCAACTCAAAAGAAATGCAATAACAACTCAATTTACATGTAAAGTAATATAATACTGTGGGAGTTTCTCTAACTGACAACCATCACTATGAGCCTAAGTGATGATGCATCGTCTTTCTCATGCTTCCAGAACTGTCTTATACTTTGCCTTCATATAGAACGCCTTAACTAAATGGATCCACTAGTCTATGAAAAAAAGACTAAGAAGTCATCTAAGAAGTATTATCATATTCTAACCGTGATGTCTACATGGTTTATGGAGTCTTGAGTTATTATGAACTCGCGTCCCCATATCGGTGCTCAATAATACTCCCAAAATATACTCAGCTCATATGTTTTCAAAAACAAAAATCTTTCTTTGGTTTGGTGTTTCCTTTTTTGTTGAAATGTGAAAACATTTTAACTCTTTGGATTACTTAGCTCCCGAATAATATTTGAAGAAATGAACTTTACTCTTACTCTTTACTCAACTCAAAACATAAGTCTTAAAACAAATTTAAAACGTTTGTGAAAGACTTTTTGAAAACTCTATGAATTTCTCTTGACTTAAATCTTAACTTCTTGACTTGACTCTTAACGTTTCTTGAATTGAATTATGGATTCAAGGTTCATGATATCATGTTTATGGATGATTTCATGAATTTTAAATGTACCTTAGAGCATAGAAATTGACTAGAAAATGTAGGTACGTTGCTAAGGAACTAGTATGGAAAAAGGGGGAAAATGCGTGAACTGATATCCCTGGCGCTCTAAGAGGCACGAGACGCCTGAAACTTTAGAGAATGATTTGTGGTGCTCTAGATGGCGCGGCACCCAGAGTTTATCTTTTAAATAGTGTTTTGGGTGCACCGAGAGGCTCGGCGTCCCAGCCCCTTTCCCCAATTTTTTGACAAAATTCCTCCTTCGATTTTAAACTCTAAACCATCTAATTTCACTTGGTTCTTTCACCAAACACTTAGAATCTACGATATGTTCTAAATACGTAAGATTCTACTCAAATTACACCTAAAATCATGAATCAATCTCAAGAAACTTAAACTACAAGAACTCACAAGATTTCAAACGAATTATTATCAAGAAGTTATAATTTTCTTTCAAAATAATACAACTTTACTGAATTGAATCATGATTGACGCATGGGTGAACTAAACCAACGATATGTGATCTCACATACCTCGTAGGGATTAACCCTTGTCGAAATCCACATGAAAATCTCTATGAAATCGAGAAATCTTAAACTTTCTTCTCCTTTCTCCTCTTTTCTCTTTTCTCTAAGCCCTAGCGTGAATTTCCAATTTTTTTAAACTGATATATTTATGATTAGAACCCAAATAAACTCCTAAAAATGAATTAAAATAATTTGGTAAGGAAAAGACCAAACTACCCTTCCAAAATTGAGATTAGACTTTCCTTATTTGAACGACCCGATTTCAAATAGGCATATCTCACTCATACAAACTCAAAATCGCACAAACTCAGCGGTGTTGGAAAGATAATTCCAAGATCTTCCCGACGGCATCTGGAAGTGCATCTAACTCATCTTGATCTAGGTGTTATGCTCAAACTTGACATAACATAACAAATTTCTATATTTTTCATTCTTTCCTAAGATGAATATTTCTAATTTAACTCATTCTAGTACTTTCAAATGGCGAGGTGCTGCAATATCTTAACCTTGGGAACATTCATTTTTGAATGAGATTATGCTTACTAGTCTAAGGGTGTAACATCTAACATTCATCTCAAACACCCAACAAGTAAATCTAACACATCACATATATAAATTAAAGAGTACTAAGAAGAGAATTAGTACCTTGATCTGGAATTTCTCCGGGCAGAAAAAGATGTGGATATATCTTTTTCATCTCCTCTTCATCTTCCGAAGTAGATTCCTCAACAAACTGGTTTCTCCAAAAAACTTTGAGTGATGCTACTTCCTTAATCCTCAACTTGCGAACTTGGCGATCTAGAATATGAACCGGAATGTCCTCATAGGACAAGTTATCCTTGATACCAATATCTTGAGTTAGTATGATAAGTGAAGGATCTTTTATGCACTTTTTAAATATGGATATGTAAAATACCAGATGAAGCGCTACTAACTCTTGTTGTAGCTCTAACTCATAAGCTACATTGTCAATCCTCTTGGATATTCTGTAAGGAATATACCGGGTACTAAGCTTCCCCTTATTACCAAATAACATAACACCTTTAATGGGTGAAACTTTTTAGTATACTCAACTATCTACTTCAAACTCTAACTCCCTCTTTCTAACATCAATGAAGGATTTCTGACAATTCTGCACCGTTTTCAACCGTTCTTGAATGACTTTCACTTTCTCCATAGCTTAATGACCTAAGTCTTTCCTATAAACCCTGATTCACCAACTTCAAACCATCAAAAATAGGAGATTTGCATCTTCTCCCATAAAGAGCTTCACAAGGAGTCATTTGGATGCTAGAGTGGTAACTATTGTTGTAAGAAAATTCAATAAGAGGTTGTGATCATCCCAATTACCTTTGAAATCAATCACGAAAGCCCTCAACATATCCTCTAAGATCTAAATCATGCACTCTTCTTGACCATCTTTCTGAGGATGAAAAGCAGTACTTAAATTGACCTTTGAACCTAAGCCTTTTTAGAATAACTTCCAAAATTGTGCAGTAAATTATGCACCCCTGTCTGAAATAATGGAAACCGTAACTTCATGAATTCTGACTACCTCTTGGATATAAAACTTAGCATAATCCTCTACTGAATGGGTAGTCTTTACCGGCAAGAAGTGGGCTAATTTTCTCATTCTATCGACAATCACCCAAATAGAATCATACTCTCTGTGAGATCTTGGTAAACTTGTGATGAAGTTCATATTGATCATCTCCCACTTCCATTGTAGAAGATCTATATTCTGAGCCATATAATCAGGACTTTGGTGCTCTACTTTAACTTGTTGGCAATTCGGACACTTAACAACAAACTCTGCAATACCCTTTTCATACTAATCCACCAATAAGTTTCTTTCAAATCGTGATATATCTTTGTGGAATCCGGATGGATAGAATATCTGGAGCTATGAGCTATCTCCATGATCTTTTCTTGTAGCTCATCAACCCTTGGTACACACAACCTACCTTGGTACCTTAATACACCATCTCCCCCTTGTTCAAATGCCATTACTTTTTGCTTGTGAGCATTTGTCTTCAATGCAAGCAAAATAGGATCTTGATCTTGCTTTTCTTTCACTTGTGACACTAAGGATGATTTAGCCTCATTCATCACAACTATTCCTCCTTCAATGAAATCCATTAGTCGAACTCCTAATTGAGCAAGTCTATGCACATCGCTCGCTAGCTCTTTCTTATATTCCCCAAAATGGGTGGTACAACCCATAGACAACCTGCTTAAGGCATTAGGAACAACATTAGCCTTACCTACGTGATAAATAATACACATGTCATAATCCTTGAGTAGTTTAACCACCTTATTTGTTTGAGATTTAGCTCTTTCTGAGTAAACACATACTGAAGACTCATGTGATCGGTGAACACATCCACATGAAAACAATAAAGATAATGGCTCCATATTTTTAGAGCAAATACTATGATAACCAACTCTAGATTATGGGTCAGGTAATTCTTTTCATGATCTTTCAACTGTGGGGAGGCATAATCTATAACTTTACGATTCTACATTAACACACAACCCAAACCAACTCAATACGCATCTCAATAAACAATAAATCCTTGCGTGCCTTATGATAAGGTCAATACTGGGCAGTAGTCAACCTCTTTTTCGATTCTTGAAAGCTTTTCTAACAAGCGTCAGACCATTGAAATTTCACTATTTCCTGAGTTAACTTGGTCAAAGGGAATGAAATAGATAAGAACCCCTCTATGAACCTTCTATAATATATAGCCAACCCCAAGAAACTCCTAATATCTGTTGGCGATGTGGGTCTAGGCCAATTCTGCATTGCCTCTATTTTTTAGGTATCAACTTTAATTCCCTTTCCAAACACAATATGGCCTAAGGATGCCACAGACTCAAGCCAAAACTTACACTTAGAGAACTTGGCATACAACTAGCTATCCTTTAGAGTTTGGAGAACTATTCTGAGATGACTAGCCTGATCTTCGTCAATCCTCAAATAGATTAGTATGTCATCAATGAATGCGATAACAAACATATCTAAATAAGGTTTGAATAATTTATTCATAAGGTCCATGAACCCTGTAGGTGCATCGGTCAAACCAAAGGACATAACTAGGAACTCATAATGACCATAACGGGTATTGAATGATGTCTTTGAAATATCACATTACCTTACCCTTAACTGATGGTAGCCTGATCCTAGGTCTATCTTCGACAAACAAGTAGCACCCTGAAGTTGATCAAAGAGATCATCTATTATCAGAAGAGGATACTTATTCTTGATGGTAACCTTGTTCAAATTACTGTAATCTATACACATCATAAGGGAACCATCTTTGTTCCTTACAAACAAGACCGGAGCGCCCTAAGGTGAGATTCTTGGTCGAATAAAAACCCTTGTCAATGAGCTCTTTCAACTCTGGTTGAGTCATTCTATATGGCGGAATAGGTATAGGATGAGTATCTGGAAGAATGTATATACCTAAGTCTATTTGTCTCCTAGGAGGGACTCTGGGTAGATCATCTGGAAAGACTTCTGAAAAGACTTCTGGAAATTCATTCACAACTGAAACTGACTCAATAGGAGGTGTCTTAATACTAGAGTCATTAAGTTGGACTAAGTGATAGACGCAACCCTTGGAAACTAACTTTCTTGCCTTAAGGTATAAAATGAAACGACCTTTAGGTACTGCTGAACTACTACTCCACTATATAACTGACTCATTAGGAATTTGAAACCTAACAATATGAGTTCTACAATCAATAGAGGCATTACCTGCATGAATCAAGTCCATACCAAGAACGACATTGAAATCTACCATGTCTAACTCAACTAAATCACCCATGGTGTTCTTGAGATTGATGGAAATGACACAATCATGATATACTCTCTCAGCTAGAATAGGCTCCCCAATAGGTGTAGAAACACAAAATGGTTCACAAAGTTCCTCAGGAAAAATATCAAAATTATTTGCAACATACGGAGTCACAAAAGATAAAGTTTCTGCTAGGTCTAGAAAAGCATAAATATCAAGAGTAAAGACATTAATCATACCAGTGACAACATTTGGAGAATTCTCTTTCTCTGACAAATAGTGATCACATAAAGGCGGTTTTCTCCTTCGCCAGTACCGACAGTAGCTCCTCTAAGTGAAGCCCTATTTGGTGCAACAAATGATTAAGATTGGGCTCTATTGCCTTGATTCCCATTACCTTGTCGGTTCTTAGGGCATTCTTTCATGAAGTGACCCTCTTTTCCACACTTGAAACAACATGTAGAGCCAGTGGGTCCTGCCACACTTAGCTCATGCATGAACCCAGTTATCTTCTTGTGCCACACCACCTTAAGAATGTGTAGGTCTAGCTCAGAAGTGCTTTGAATTCTTACTATTGTACTCACCTTTGTTTCTGGGCGCAGGTGCACTAACATATGATAGAGTAGGTCTATCTTGCTTTTATTGGAAAGAATACCGGTTCATATTACTTCTCTACTTTTCGGACTCATTCCTTGTCTTCACTTTCTTGTTTCTAAACTCCTCTCTATCCCTCAGCTTCTCTTCCTCAACCTGTTTCAGATGGACCATCAACCTTGCCCTCTTTGCTTGACAGATGGGATAAGCCAACAACAAAAAGACTAATCCTACTCCTCATATCCGCAAATATCTCCGGAGCATATCAGGACAATTGGGTGAACTTCCAACCATACTTATGAACAATTAGTGAATCTTCCTTAAGGGTAAGAAACTTTCGTACCTTTGCCTATCTCAGTTCTCGGGGAAATTAACGCCCCAAGAAGGCATCCTCAAATCAATCCCAACTCGCAGGTTGTTCTCCCTCAGCTCAGCCCTTCTTCCAATAGTCAAACCAAGTCCTAGCAAAATTCTTCACTTTATATGCAACAAGTTCTACTCACTCAGCATCAACAACGTGCATAACCTTAAATACTTTTTTCATTTCCTCAACAAAACCCTCCGGATCCTCGGTAGTGCTTGAATCAGTGAAACTTGGAGGATTCATCCTCAAGAACTCTCAAATCCTCGAAGTATCTACAACTTCCTATCTAGAAGAAACCATTTAGAGATCAAACTCTAACGCATGAAATGATTGTGAAAGAAGTGAGACAATTTGCTAAGGGTTGAAGCCTCCTAATTATAGATGTGGCGTGCTTCACACTAATAACTAGGACTCTACAGACACGTCTTCATAGACTCCCTAGGACTCTTGAACTCTGTATTCTTATACCAAGTTTGTCACGCTCCGAGCCTACACCCTGGTTGGGTCTGGAACTCGAGTACCATTTCTGGCCCCAAGAAAACTCTTGGCCTAGCTAGACTAACAGTTGAAGACTCTAAGTATTATTACAATGATCAAATGCACTTATAAAACAACTGAATCAAATTAAACTTAGAAATTTTAAGGATAAAACATTCAACTAGCCATAAATCGCAACTTAAGTCATAACATAAGAAATACCAATGTAAAGACAACTAAATTACTAATTGTCTATGAAGCCTCTAAAATAAAGAGGGATGTCGGGACAAGATCTCTGATCATCCTAACAACTGAAATACTAAAGAAATGTAAAAGGAGTTCTTTGGAAAGCAATGAGACTTACCAATTGAATGTGAGTGCTCAATTGGATCAATGAGACACTAGATGTTGATCTTGGTTACCTATGTCTCCATCATACGATACATGCCAAAAGGCATCAGTATATTGAATGTACGAGTATTTAAGGGGAATACTAAAAAAGATATAAGCTTAAAAAGAATCTGAAAAGAACACTTCTTGGATTTACTCAACTCATGAGTAACTCAACTCAAATGTAAAGTAAAACAACAATAATGGTGTAGTTATACAAAGCATTTAAAATAGGAGGTTGGAGCTCAATTAGTTAAGGAAATGCAATAACAAAGTTTACATGTAAATTAATATAATATTGTAGGAGTTTCTCTTACCGTTAACCATCACTAAGAGTCTAAATGATAATACATTATCTTGCCCACACTGCCAGAACTTTCCTATAGTTTGTTGTCATATATAACGTGTTAACTAAGTGCATCCACTAGTCTATGCCAAAAAGCACTAAGAAATCATCTAAAAAGTATGATCATTTTCTATCCATGATTGCTACATAGTTTATGGAGGCTTGAGTTGCTATTAACTTGTGCCCCCATATCGGTGCTCAATACTACTCTCAAAATATACTCACCTCATATGTTTTTAAAAACAAAACTTTTTCTTTAGTTTGAGATAATTACTCAAAACCTATCTTAGAAACTCTCAGAGAAATCAGTGTTTCCTTTCTTATTCAAATGTGAAAACATTTTGAATCTTGCGAATACTTAGTTCCTGAATAATCTTTGAAGAAATGAACTTTACTCTTACTTGTTACTCAACTCAAAACTTAAGTCTTAAAACAAAGTTAAAACATTTGTGAGTGAGTTTTGGAAAAATCTATGAACTTCTCTTGACTTAAATCTAACTTCTTGACTTGACTCTTAACTTTCCTTGAATTGAATTATGGACTCAAGGATCATGATCTCATGTTTATAGATGATTTCATAAAGTTTAGACGTACCTTAGAGTATAGAAATCGACTAGAAAACATATGTGTGTTGCTAAGAAACTAGTACAGAAAGAATTGGGAAAACTGGGTGAACTGGCGTCCTAGCGCTTTGAGAGACGCGGGGCCAGCCTTGAATCTTTATAGAATGCCTTGGGGCGCTATGGATGGCGCGGAGCCTCAGAGTTAATTTTTCATAAAGTGTTTTGGGGCGCGCTGAGAGGCCCGACGCCCCAACCCCTTTCCACATATATTTGACGAAATTCCTCCTTCATTTTTCAAGTCTAAACCCTCTAATTTCACTTGGTTATTTCCCCAAACACTTAGAAACTACTATATGTTCAAAATAAGTAACATTCTACTCGAAATTACACCTAAACTCATGGATCAATCTCAAGAAACTTCAACAACAAGAACCCACAAGATTTCAAACGAATTATTATCAAGAACTCATAATTTTCTTTCAAAATAATACAACTTCGCTGAATTGAATCATGATTGGAGTGTGGGTGAACTAACTCAATATTCTACAATCTCACATACCTCGTAGGGATTAAATCATAGTGAAATCCGCACAAAAATATCCAAGAAATCGACGAATCTTGAACATTCTTATCCTTTTTTATCTTTTCTCTTTTCTCCAAGCCCTAGAATGAATTTCCAAATTTTCTAAAACGATCTAATTCTGATTAGACCCAAAATAAACTCCTAAATGGATTTAAATAATTTGGTAAGAGAAAGACCAAACTACCCTTCCAAAATCCAGATTAGACTTTTCTTATTTGAACAACTGGACTTAAAAAGGGCATATCTCACTCATACAAACTGGGAATAGTGCAAACTCAGTGGAGTTGGAAAGATAATGTCACGACCCAAAGTACACCCTAGAAGGTAGCGAATTCTTCAAGTCAAAACACGGCGTACTTGACCTTTCGGAGGTCTTGTACAAGCCCTTAGACATCATTCATTGCATATATATACAAAAAGTAGCGCGAAATTAAAACTTTTTCTTCAAAAACATAATGCGGAATCATTTCATAAAACCTCTAACATATGTCTCAAAAATCATGTATGACAACATGAGTACAAATATCTTGGGTCATATCCCATAAAAGTTTAACATAGAAAAGAATCATAAAAGACAACATAGTGGTGGTGTCCTCGGATGCTATGAGGACTCACCAATATTCACTTCTTGAAAGCCTTGGAAACTCTACCCTTCAAATAAACGCAATCTCCTCAAGACCCTACATTGGATTAGAATGTAGGAAAAATATGCGTTAGTACGAAATGTACCAAGTATGGAAACTATCATACCAAACTTAAGATATCTTAAAGGGTTAGTCAATAATAGACATAATCATAAGAGGTAAAGACATAAGCATAACATGAATATCATAAGCATAATAAAGCATCATAAAACATATAAGAGTTCATACTTAACTCATTCTCCTTCTTACTCAAATGAACTTCTTCACAAGCCACCTCGAAGTATACTTGTGCAAGGCTAAGGTAGCATCCCATACTACTACCAAATCTAAGTACCTCTCTTTGGTCATTCTTGATCATAATCCACTTTCATAATTAAGAATTAGGTTTATCATAACATATGGGCACTATGCCCCTAGATCACCTCAAAGCACACTTGTGCAATTCATGTTAGGTATCCCATTCTACCTCACACACTAAGCATATCTTGAACCCAACCTAGCCTCTTTCATTTAAGTTTAGCAGTCTCTAGTATACCTACTTCATATTGACAAGGAACTATCATCTTAAGTCAATCATGTCATGGAGAGCAACTATAGTCACTACCCAATCTAAATATACATCACATAGGGGTCATGTCATCGGTAGCTTCAAGTCATACTTGTGTCATGTATGAATAGAATCTCATACTACTATACATACTAATTACTTTTCTAGACTAACCTAATCCAAGATAAAAAAGGAAGGATACACAAGTACCAACCTAACCACCATGCAACCAATCATGTAGATGCAAGCTAATCATAGGGAAGCATGAATCCTCAACCCTAAGCTATCTGAGAAACTAATCTCAAGGTATTCCATGAAATTCACCTTGAATGCAAGTCAAGCTAACATGATATGCACCTTGCATGCAAGTCAAGCTAACATTAGGAGAGTACATGCCTTTCCCCTAAAGCTATCATGAAATGGTTTAGGCCTAACCAAGTCAAGCTATCATGAAGGCACTTTAGTCATTCTACTTCAAGCTATTCTTAGGAGTGCTTCATTACTCAATCCAAGGCTACCATGGAAACCACCATTCCCAAGATACCATGATCAAGCATCCTAGCAACACATGATCAAGCTAAACATGAGAGAGCTTACTTCCTCCATCCTAAGCTATCATGAGATTCATCACCTCAAGCTATCATGAGACCTACCATCTCAATCTAACACACCATAGTATTATCTTACCAAGTCAACTAAACAAGAAGAGGTTATTCAATACAACTTCAAGCTATTCTAGTTCATCATGTCTTGATTCATATTAGGTTTTTAGGTCAACCTAGAATCCATCTATGTGAGAGAACTTGCTTCCCCTAGCTTGTTCATGTCTAAGTGTAAAAGAGAGAGAAAACATCATCACATTCCCTTCATAATGACTTCACCCCCAAAGCCCTAGCAACAATGTAACAAGCTCTACAATCGATTATTACCTTCAATCTATCATGATCCATATCCAATTTCAAGTTAATTAATTCAATTAGATCATTAGAAGGTAAGTCTAAGCATACATGATCACATAGGTTCAATTCCAACATTAAAAGTCAAGATCATCCTAGACCAATTAGGCCTAGTTCAATTCATATCTAGGTGATTCAATCATGATCAATTATCCTAAAATACAATTGAATTAAGAAGATCAACTTAGAATCTTCATCTTGCCTAAAATCACCATGATCACCTTCAACATCAATTACTACAATTCACCATGATAACCTCATGAAAACATCATATAATCATCATATGAACATAATTGAATGCTACCCACTAGGTTGGGATCACAATCAAGCCTTAGTCACAATGCAATCACAACCCTCTCTAGATTAGGGTATTTTGGATTTACAATAAAGGGAAACTATGGATATGGATGGAAGAATCCATGGATGAATAAGCTTCACATACCTTATATTAGATCATTAAAACCATCTTGAAACGTTGGTGAATTTCGTCTTATGAGCAACCCCCAATTTATCTTCTTCTTCTATGGTGTTGTTGAGAGAGGTTTGGATAGGGAGAGGTTTTGATTTGTAGTCTAGAGTCTAAATAGCTATTTTACTACTTAAAAACACTTCAAATCCCTAAATATTTGCCAATAATTAATCCCTAAATTACCCAAAAGACCCCTGAACCTATTGGACCGTTTAACCAATTCTAATTTGACTTAAAAACGACGCGGCCAAATCTGGGAAGTCACTGCGCATCGCGGGGTCACCTCCAATTTTTGGTTCTGGAAAATTTTGAGATAGAATGGTTCGCGTTGGCCCCGCGTCGCAGGGAAAACTTTTTTCCCTTTAAGAGTGGCTGGCGCGACGCGCAACAGCCTTTACATCTTGGCTGCCCGACAACTTTCTAGGCCAACGTTTGGGTACTTTTTGGGGACCCTTAGGGTGGTCCCCTGGGTGTCATACTCAAACTTTTTGACCCTTTACATGTCATTCTATGTTCATGAACCATCTATACTCAATTTCACCCTCATACCATACCCCAAAACTCCATTACAAATCACTACGACACACCAGCTCAACTTAGACTAGCTTCCGGACGTCTTGGACGTTTCACTTCCAAACTCAACACACTGACCTCTAATACTATAATTAAAAATTTTAGTACCTTATAAGCTCATGACACACATGTTAGGCTCTAGATTCACGTAGTTCATTTTGGGGTCCTTACAGATTATTCCAATATCTTTCCTACGCTATCAGGAAGCACACCTGACTCATCTTGATCTAGGATTTATGGTCATTTGAGGTTGACCAAAAACTCAAACTTAGCATATCTTAACAAATTTCCAGATTTTTCATTTTTTCCGAAAAATGATTGTTTCCAATTCTAACTCTTTCTAGTTCTTTCAAATGGTGAGGTGTTACACCCTGACTATCCTTAATGGGATTCTACTGGGGATTTCCCGAGTAACCACCTTTAGAAGAGGACATGGATGACTGAATTGGTTGGGCTTCAATCATCGACCTACGTGAACCTATGCAATAGGAACCATTAAAGTGACCCATGCTCTTGAGCTTCTTATCCAAAGCCTTGGCTTGCCCATCACGTCGATTTTCTTCCACTTCATTCACAAAGTATGTCACCTCGTTAACTTTTACTTGTAGAGGTCATGTGAATAGATAATACATGTAATTTGGGGTTCAATCCCTTGAAGTATAGATGAATCCTCTCCTCTTCTGTTGTCACCAACTGGGTAGAAGATCTGGAGAAGGCATGAAACTTTTCCTCATAGGCAGCTACAATCATACCACCTGCTCCAAGGCCATGAACTTATCCTTCTTGCAATTCCTCAAAGTTTGGGGCACATACTTTTCCAGGAACAAAGCATGGAACTATGTCCAAGTAAGTGGGGGCAAGACTGGCATTGCCTAGCCTCACCTTGAAGCTGGAAGGTCACGAACTCTACTCTATGCTAGTCTACAATTCCTAAATTGTGAAGCCTTAAATAGCAATCCAAAATTAACTCATAGGTATCCTCACTCTCAGAACCATGGAATAGAGGCGACTTCAGCTTCAAAAACTTAGTCGACATCTCATGCTCAGTGGACCCAATAGGGAACAGAAGAAGGTATCAGTATTTAATGCTCTATTAACCCTGGGAATAGTAGCCGCAACGTGTGATGAATCTAAGATTTGGACTCATTTAGGGTTTTATTTATAGAGATTTAGTGTCCTCAAATACTTATTTAATGCCAACAATTGATGTTAACTCCTTAATTTTTAGGAATATGGATTGAGGATGAATCAAGGACACTAACAGACAAAAAAGGACCAAAATAGGTTGAATAAATGAAGATGGGTGAGCCTTAGGATCGCTAAGAGCACGCTGAGTGGTACATCAGACTGCCTAAATTTCATGTGTGCCAAGGCCTAAAGGAAAGAACCATGTTGGCGATGAAAAGGAGCAGTCGGCGGATCACCGAGTGAGTTCAGTGAAGCCAAGATAGATCACCCAAAGTTACAGACCTTGAGGATGCTGAATGCCAAGGCAAAAAGGCGATGGAAGAGACCAAAGGGTGGCTCGTCGAGTGGTTCGGTGCGCCCGACTTACTTCATCGTATGAGCTTTTGTAACTTATTTTTGGCAACTATAAATATGTTTTTGAACATTTAGTTTAGTATCAAATAATCGTTAGAACATTTTATATTATATTTTGAGCATCTGGAGACAATTTTCTCTAGTTTTCCTTAGATTTGAAGGATTGAAGAAATTCATTTTCGAGAAATTAGAAGTGGGTCTTTGAAGTTCATCAAATTAGGGTATTGTAAAGATGAAATCACCCTTTAATAGTTGATGGAAAATCAATTTGGTAACAGTTTTTACTTTTTTATGATGTCTATCTAAACCTCCAATTCTTGGGGTGTGATTATGTTATTATGGATTGATTTAGCTTATCAATATTGCTAATTGTTAGTTTAAATTCTATTTAAATGTGAGTTCAATCATTAAATATGGTTTTAACTTACGAGCTGTATTTGGAAATGCAGTTCTATTTTTGTGTTCTTGGCTGGCTCAAGAGAGAGTTTTTAGAACTAAGTTTTTGATTGATGATTTGTGGGTAATGGGTTGATCTGGGTTTAGCTCAAAAGAGTGAATCCTAAACCCAATCCCAGACTTTCATCTCAAAAAAGTAAATGGATTAAGGTGTGGGTTGCTCTTAATTTGCATGCTTGTTGATGTTAGAAAGAAATTGCTTTATTCAGTGTAATTGTTTGAGAGAAAAATATATCCCTTATAGTCTAGCTTTAATATCTAGATATTTACTAATAGTTGCAATTATCCACATGTCTATATTAACCTATAATCGATCACATCTCAAGAATTTGTCTTATTATTGTTAATTCTTATTGTTTGTGACTGGTGTTTGTAGTTATAATGATAGCCAAACCCCCATTTGACATTCATGTCACCCCTTGATTTGAATTATGTCCTTATTAGATAATTTTTATTCCTATAACTAATTTAACCATATTTATACTTCTCAATTGAATCTGAAACATGTACCGCTCCCTGTGGGATTCGACCTCAACTCATTTAGTTGGGTTTTGTACTGATTTATGATCGTTGAGTACCTAGAATTGGATGAGGTGTGCTTGAAGCGTTAAAATCAAAATGGCGCTGCTGCCGGGGAGTGGTGTTGTTTGAAATTCTTTTGGTGAAGTTGAATTGTATTCTTGTTAGTCATAATTGAATCTACTTACTTTTAGTTTTGGTTTTTGTGTTGCAGGTTAAAATAGAGGAAATGAGTGTCAGTGGAAGCAATGGTAACCAAGTGGGTGGAGTTGTTTCCATTCATTTGGCTCCGGCTGAAGGGAAAGTTGTGTTCCATATTACAAGCACCATGTTACAGCTCTTACAATTAAAAGGGTTGTTTGGTAGGCTGGCTCATGAGGATCCCCATGAGCATATAAGGAACTTTGATATTTGCGGACTGTTCTCCTTTATGAACATATCTCAAGAGCCGGTCTGGTTGAGGTTGTTCCCATTTTATCTAATGAGAGAGGCGTGTAAGTTGTTGGCTGAGTTAGCAAGAGAGTCTATCTCTTTGTGGGATGAGCTTAATACTGCATTTCAAGAGCGATTCTTTTCTCTTTTGAAGATTATGACTCTTCGGGACAACATCAAAAGCTTCAAGCATATGGAGGGTGAGCTAATACATGAGACTTGGCTAATATTTAAGAACTTGGTGCTACAATGCCCAACTCATGGATTGCCCGAAAATGTTCTGGTGCAATCTTTTTATAGAAGCCTTGACTCGGTGAACAAGGGAGTGGATGATCAATTTTCTCCGGAAGGTTTAATGCAACAACCTTATGTGATAGCAGCACAACTCCTTAATAGTATGATCAAGATTAACCGGGCATTGTACACCCATGAAGATCAGGTATCTCCTCTTACAGACAATTTGACAAAAGAGTAGATTGAAAAAAATCAACATAGAGACAAAAAAATGGCAAAGACGATGACCTAGCTGGACATCTTGGCCAAGAACTTCATGGGTGCTACTACAAAGAAAGTTAATGTTGTCAGTATTGGTGGTGTAAACTCCGAAGAGGCCAAGTTTGAAGTGTTGTACAATAAAAGAAGTAAACTTCCTAGACAACCAAGGAGGAGGTTATCTAACTACCCTAGACCGGGTAGAAGCCAAGGTTGGAACAGAGATGAAGGCTGGAGAGAGCGTGATAGAGAGTGCCATGATCGTAACGCCACTTGGAAAGAAAGATAAGGGGAGAAGGATAGGTATGTTTCTCCCCATGAGAGTCAAAAGCCCAAAGATTCTAAGGGTAGCCGGACTGAGGATACGCTCTCACGTATTCTCAACAAGGTTGAAGGGTTCGATAAAGTTTTGAAGGAAATGAAGGAAGACATATTGATCCTCAACCAGACGGTCACCTCTCATTCCATCTCTATCAAGCAGTTGGAGACCCAATTATGGGTCAGATTTCTTCGCATTTTAATCCAAGACAACAAGGGGGGTTACCTAGTGATACTATGGATAACCCCAAGAACGAAGTTTGAATGATTACTTGCGTCATGCCATAATGTTAACTAAGGCGTTTTTTAAGAGGTAACCCAAGTTTTTAATGATTTATTGTAACGACCCCGTCGCACCCCCAAGTATCCACACGGCGTACTCAACCTCTTTGAGGTCTTATATAATCCCTTAGACATCTTTCATCGCATTTGTCATAGAAATAGTGCGGAAATTTAAAACATTTTACTATAATAGTCAAACTCTTTTATAAAACATAGGAAGACTAAGTCTCATCGTAATCCATCTTAGACACAAGTTAATATCATAGGGTCACATCCCTTTCATCAAATTTAAAAGAAACTTATAATCTATTACAAACTCTTTAGAAAAGGAAAACTAGAACTAAGATCAATGCCCTCGATCATATGAGGACATACCAATCTTGAGATAAATTTACTTCCCAAGCTTCAACATATAGAAAATCTTCAATTGCCATCTATACTTGTAGAATATAGAAACATATGGAATTAGTACAATTGATGCAATATGTATGGTGAACATGCAAGAAAACCATGCAAAAAGGGACATTTACTTTAAGATATGCTTTCATGCTATTTTGATAGGAACCTTCATCATAAGAGTTAAAAGAGACATAATACAAGTCAAAAATAATATATAAGACTTATTCCATATTCAATAAGTAAGACTTTTCATCACTTTAGACCCTCTACTAATATTACTCTAAGACTCACTTAAGTAAGATATGAAGAGACCGCCCATACACCCTCTTCAAGCACACCTAAGTGATCCTCAAAGGTACCCTCGATAAGAACCTTTCTATTCAACATGCCTTTACTAAGTGAAAATTATTCATTAAAGCCATCTAAGAGACAAGTAAAAAATTAGAAGACTTCACATAATGGTATTGGAAGACCTAGGAAACTCATTCTAGCATCTTCAAAGCCTACTCATGCCATGTGTAGATAGCGTCCCATTTCACTACCTACACGTTGTAGAACCTATCCAATACTAGAGTGCACATCCCACATGATGAGAATAGGCATTAACCAACATAAACCACACTAGCTATGTATGGAATCCGATGTCACAATACCCTACACCGTGGAAGGTGTTCTACTTGCCAAGGGTGGAACTAGGACACATCCCATGTAGGCACATGGTTTAGGGGATATCAAAAGGTTTCTTTGTACTCTACTCTCACACTCAACTAAATCTACCTTCTTAAGCGTTTCCACTCGGTGCTTTGCTTTTGTTCTCATGGAGTAATTTCATTCACATTGGTGTATTAGAGAAGGTACCATCACTAAGTCCTACCAACTCATAATACCATTTCCAAAGATGGGTCCACTAGGGCTGCCAATCAAGGACTATTTGGATAGCTCTTATGACTTCCTTAAAAATGGTTCTATGTCGTTCAAGCAAACCTGTCTCTAAGTCCATCATTCCTCTCAAGAAGGAGGCACCATTTAGGTCTATCCCTTCAAGGCTTCTTAATTAACCTTCTTTTCATATTCAAGGTTTCACATTAGTCATTCATAGAAAGGTACCTACTTTAGGTCTACCGATTCTAGAATTTCATTCATACACCCATTCAATACATTTCAAGTACCAAGTAGGGACAACTAAGTCTACCAAACACAAGATACAATATCATTCTATAAAGGCTCTCCTTAGTCATTCATCATCATATATCAACCATTAGAGAGGAAGTACATTCAATCATATCATTATGGCACCCATATAAGATCATATAGACATCACATGAGCACCTTCACTTTATACATTCATTCATACTATATCATGATAATACCACAATTTACATAATAATGCCGACAAGGTCATGTTCATAACATTTATAATAATTAAACACCACCACCGTAAGTGAACCATACCAATCAATAGAAATTCAATATTAATTCTATATTAAACAAATGAATTAGGTCAACTCACCACCTTCCAATAGCCACAATCACCATTCCTTAGCCTTTCCAACAAATTCACACAACAAAAGATCTTACCAATGACAATGTGCATAAGACTAGGCCAACAATTCATCCACATCAATGATCCAACAAAACTCAATATAGAATTCAATACTATAAGGGAAACTATGAACAATTTCAACAATGATCAACATATAATTCAATAGCCCATAACAATCTAAACATGAATTTAACACAATTAGGTCATGATCAATTCACCCACTTTAGAGCCAAAATCAGGAATTCAAGGAATACATCGGTTCATAGAATTTTTTATCATAAATCCATCAATTATAATTTAACACTTCATAAATCATCAATTAAAACCTTTTTATGCAAGAGACCATGCTTAGAATTCGAAATAGGGTTTTAGGGTTTTTGATATCTTTTGAAAAGCCTTTTAAATTGGCTCCTTGAATAAGATAAGAATCAAGGATGAAATCACCATACCTTAATTGAAGTTCTATCCATGAAGTTAGGGTTGAAACCTTGGAGAATTTGACCTTCTTCCTTGGAGCTTGAAGTTCATCAATGGAGGATTTAGCTAGAGAGAGAATTTTAGAGAGAAGGGAGAGCTTATATATTTTTTCTTGATTCTAATTGAGGGTTGGGGTTTTTGATTAGGGTAATGGATGTATAATTTTCACGATCGGGGTCTAGAGCCTAGCCGAAACTAGCATCGTTGACCTCTCAGAGGTCGCAGACAAGCCTACTTACGTTGTCATTACATTCGTTAGGTTAATTTTAGTGGAAAATTTGAAAAATTTTGTTTTGTTTGAAGTGTACATAGACTTCATAATTATAACATGCACATGCGTATAAAGAAGTTCATTGCTCATGTGTATCAACCATCTAATAATGAGATATTTAAATGAAGGAAATAGTTCATAACTGCATCAATATAAAGTTGCCAAAATGGCACCAATACAACATCTGAAATAAATAAGAAAGAAACACTAGTGGAACACTCTTCACTAGCTCATGCCTACGTCTAAGCTAGAATATAAAAGATAAGCATCCTCGAAAGCATGGGGCCTACCAAGTCCGGATGAATGCTCCACATCCGAATAGCTCAACGTAGTCTCGTAAGCTCTAGCGTCCACCTGTACCTGCACCTAAAAGTAGAGTATTGTATGGTATTAGTACACACTTGTACTAAGTATGGGTGTTGCAAGCACACACCAAGGACATGGATGATTAAGAATATCTCTCTCCTAACGAAATGAATTATGGAAAGCCAAGTCAGTTGAACTTGCCAAATCAGATTAGGAAAGTCATGCTATGAGGTTAACATGCATCATCATTCTTTTCATATTGCACACAGCACATAACATATTTCATATAGCACATACATATATTACATATCATTATTTCATATTCCGTGAGACCTTGGAATCACGGACTTAACATTAGGACTTCCCAAAATGAAGGCTGAACATATGGGACCTCAACTAGGGAGCCTTCTTTAGCAAACACAAAGTCTGCTTCATTCATTCATACTTACTTCATTTTCATTCGTTCGTAGGCTGGTGTGAACACCAGCTATACCTAGGATGTTGTTTAATACTCTCATTGGGTTTACTGTGCAATGACCAAGAATGACCTAGTGTCATTTCTTGAGTCTAGTTCACCTCTTGATTATCCTATCCAAACACTTTTGGTAACATTCATTTCATTATCTTCCATACTTTAAAGAACTTCAACTTTAACCGACATAGATCATGTGAGCATCATGAAATCCGGTGTCTTCCCCACACCGAAAAGAGGTGGAGTCACTGGCCAAGGTGAAACCAAAACATCCCTAGCTCACTTAGGTGGAAATCCACTGGCTAGTTCCATATGTTGGAAGCATAGTTCAAAGACTAGGAGATTTAGGGAGACCCATACCCACCTTGGTGGATAGTCTCATCTCATGAGAATTACGTGAACCTCCGCCCTTCCCGAAAGAAGGCATCACCACTCATAGCTAGCCTATCGGTACTCTATTTAAAGTTCCTATTTACATTCAACTCATACATCATCGAAGCTTGCTTCTAGCATGAGGTAGTCATAACTCATTAGATGATTTATCATCTCTTCTTTACGTATTAAGTGTGAATTGTCCTTACACTTACATATAGAGTGTGATTGAGACTTGTCTCTTATTATTCAACACTCTCTTCGGTGAGTACTTTTGGTGACCTTATATTGGCGTAGGTACAGCTTGTCTCACTTGCACTAGCCTCCTATTGTGATGCCACCCTGTTCTTTCTTAACATCTTTTCATTTCATCTTTACTCACCTTTCATTATTTGTTCATCGTATAACATACATATGCTCTCTTGGAATTTACATTGATGGACATTGATTCTAGGCGTAGATACAGCTTGTCTCACTTGTACTAGCCTATCCTCATGTAGCCACTCTTTCTAGATTTATTCATGTTTAGCATAAATATACTCTCTTAGAAATTTCATTTAGTGACATTGATTTTTAGGCGTAGATGCAGTTTGTCTCACTTGAACTAGCCTCTCATCATGTTGTCACTATTTTCATTAGCATCATAGTATAACATAATTAATCACCTTATTACGTGAATGTTCATTTCGTCATATGTCAATGCACTTGGACTTTTAGTGTGTTTCACATTCTTACTTAACCCTCCGGAGGTCACATCATTTCATCACATACATCTTAGGTTCACTTATTTTTAAACGTACGCTGGACTTATCGATCCATACGTACAAGCCATGAGGCTTCGTTCATAATTCGTCTAAGTGATTCATATTTACCCAAGATTATGTGGTACAAGACTTATGCATCTTGTAAGTATGCCAAGGTCTCGATTTTGATTCCTATAGGCAGCTTTCATTAAGTATTTATTCACGTAAGACATGCATCAATACGGAATTGGGCAAGGGAACCCAATTTCAAATCCCTTGAGCAACACTTAGTCTTATATTAAATTTTGATTTAAAATTTCAGCTTGGGGACCCATGTTCGAATCCCAACGCCTACATTTCTTTTCTTACTTTCTCTCCTTGACTTTTCTATTTTAGACCGAGAGGATGTGGGATCGATCCACCACAACCTCATTTTTCTTTTATTTAATTTTCTCCTAACTTCCTTGTCTATCCGAGAGGTTGTGGGTTCGATCCCCACACACCTCATTTTATTTTTCTTTCATTTTTCTCCTCTCTCTCTCACCTATCCGAGAGGTTGTGGGTTCGATCCCCACACCACTCATTTTATTTTTCTTTCATTTTTCTCCTAACTCTTCACTTGAGCCTTACCCCATTTCGAATCCCCCTTACCTCATTTTATTTATTCAATATTTTTATAGCTTGCATATGGTGAGGTCTTGGGTTCAATCCCTAGTGACCTCACTTATTTAAGTTCATTTTTAAAATTCTAGATTTTCAATCTTATTTGGCCGAAACCAAATTTCCAGAATGCTGAAAATTTGATCATGTTTTTCCAGTCCTTTTTGCAACATTTACACGTTAGATCTTAGGACATTTCGTGGAACATTTAGATATCTTTAGGTACATTTTCATGGTTACATTTGATCAAGAGTTGGCACTCAATTCAGCAACATTACACCACTTATGAACATCACGATTTACACAAGCAATTGCACGTAAAATACAAGGAATTAATCATGCCATTTCATGCTCCAATCCATGACCAATAGTCACGGCAATGCACACACACAACCGTAATACATATTTTTGGATAACATCTTTCATTACTCACATAATTCCAAACATACATACATACACATAATCATCACGAAAACACGTTACACGCCTAATATCTACCAGCATACATACCAACCTACAATCATCAATAGGAGCTAGTGACAGGGACATGCAACGGGGAAACAATCCTAGTTTTTGGATTAGAATCGACAGAATCCTAGGGGTCTCTTGGGAACGGGACCAAGAGTAAGAAAACCCATACCTTTTTTCGTCGTTTAACCCTTTCCAAGCTGACCTCAAGTACTGCCAATTCCCACGACACCACTGCCTCACCACCGAAATCCCAATCACAACCCGTCGAGAATAATGTTGTTGTTTTTTTTCGTTTTTAGCTTTGTTTTTCGTTTGAGTTTTTGTGTGTAAGTTCTTCAAGAGTTGAACTTTGGTTTTGCTCTGTTCTTTTATTAATAGTCAGATGTGAGAGAGATGGTGGAGAGACGTGAGCATGAGAGTGGATAGGTAGCTTAGGATTAGGAGTTTTAGTTTAGGAATTATTCAAACTAGGACTCCTCATTAATTAATAAAAATCTGATTTTCTAAGGCTAAGTGAAATGACCACTATGCCCTTACTTAAACCAGATATTTAAATACAATTGAATATTAATTAGTTCAATTTAACATTGCTTCCACCAAGGATCGAACCCGGGTGGAGCTCAATTCGCGAAAAGGGTCAAATTCGGCCAACCCTATCGGATTGCCCACCTTTTTATATTACTGAATTAATTAATTAAATATTTAGTGTAATTACAATACTACCCCTAGCCTGGAAAAGACCATTTTACCCCTAGACCCTCCAAACCTAAGATTACCCCTTTCAAGTCCGGTAAAATTTAATCCGGGTGAATCTCTTCAATTCGGGTGCCCTACATGGTTGGACACAACCTTGCCTAGCTCAACTAACTCACCAAGTTGGTTGGCTCGGCTAGTGAATAGGTTCTGAGGTCTGGTTCGACGCGCATCAAGCCGTGTAAACCCGGTCTAATCTAGGCATTCTAGGTACGTTTAGGCATTTCTTCGCATAGTTATTTTCGGGTTGTTACATTATCCCCCCCCCCTTAGGAACACTCGTCCCCGAATGACACTACTCTTTACTAACAACAAGCCAGTCATCTATAGAACTTATGCATACATAAGCAATTCAATACTTTTCATTGGTGAATATCTGATTCACATATTAGCATGATGGTGCACATCCTTGAAACCTACTAGCAGCTTCACATTAATAGACTAAGGAACTCTTTTCTAAACTAGTCTTATCAAAGCATACAACATAAGTAAACACATAAGTCACACAAATAAGCAACCAACATGATGACTCAAACATATTAACCTCATACTAGTGCATAAAAACCATACACAGTTAAACACATGAAAGACTAATTTAGGCTACGCACCCGAGACATCACCATAAGTGCCTTCCCCTGCACCCCTAGACTTGAGTGCGAAGAATCGTTGCCTCCTTGGAGCCTCTTCACTTGGACCATTAGGCTGAACTTTCTCCTTCCCTTGTTCTCGACTTCTCCTATTCGGACAATCTTTTATCATGTGACCCGGTTTGCCACAACTGTAACAAGCGTTAGAGCCCATCATACACTCTCCTCCATGCAGTTTTCCATACTTTCTGCAAGGTGGACTCTCCTGAGGTGTATCTACTTCATTATTTCTCTTAACTATGGACTCGGAATCCCTATCATAGCGACCCTTGGATGAACTTGACTCCCCTTGGTGGGAGAGTCCCTTCTTAAACCTAGGCTTATCCCTGATTTCAGTACTACTCTTCCTCGAAATATTCTCCTCAGCTTGCCTTGACCTGTTCCCTGCCCTAGTGTGCTTCCTCTTCCTGCTTTGCTCCACTTGTTGGACATGGACCATAAGCCTGGAAAGTTCCATGCTATCATGCAGCATAGCTTCCCTACACTGCTCCTCGAGATCCTCAGCAATCCCTGTCAAGTATCTACTCATCTCGTCTCTGCTGTTAGAAGCAAGAGAAGTGGCATACCTAGACAGTTTTACGAACTTCAGGGAGTAATCCCTGACTGACATCGAGCCCTGCTTAAGGTTGATGAATTTCTCAACCTTAGCCTCCTTCATTTCTCTGGGAAAGAACCGCTCCAGAAAAGTCGTCTTGTAAAGATCCCAAGTAATAGGACCTCCTCCTAAGGCCCTGCTATCCTGCCACATCTTATACCAGGATTGAGCTACATCCTTTAGCTGGTAGGATGCCAGCTCAGCCTTCTCCACATCAGTCAAACCCATTGCACACAGTATCTTGTGGATCTCATCCACAAACTATTCGGGATCCTCCGCAGTCTTAGATCCAGTGTAAACAGGAGGATTCATCCTCGTGAAGTCCCTTAACCTGCTAGCCATGGTGCTGGCAGGTGGGTTCTCTCTGGGAACACCTCGTTGCTCCGCCAGGGCTGTCATAGCCTGAGCTTGTAAAGTGATGGCTTGGGCCATCTGTGCTAGGGTTGTCCTCACTTCTCCATCTGTCAATCCAGCTGGGTTAACAGGCATATCCATTCCAGCAGCTGGGGCCTTGGGTGGAACTTGGTTGCCCCCAGCAGCTGCTCCTCCTCTTCCCCGACCAGCGTTCCTCCTTGTGTTCATTTTCTGAAAGATAAGAATTGATGTTAGATACGCTCATATCACCAAGTAATCAGACATTAGAGAAGGCACGATAAGATTAGAAGAAGGGAATTTTCCTAAGCTTTATGCAGTCTCTAATTCATGATAGTGGTGCACTTACTACCATAACTTAGAAACTACTTAACGTGGTTGATATGAGCCTGATGTCTTGGATATTTAACCTAATGCTCTGATACCAAGTTTTTCATGACCGGGGTCTAGAGCCTAGCCGAAACTAGCATCGTTGACCTCTCAGAGGTCGCAGACAAGCCTACTTACGTTGTCATTACATTCGTTAGGTTAATTTTAGTGGAAAATTTGAAAAATTTTGTTTTGTTTGAAGTGTACATAGACTTCATAATTATAACATACACATGCGTATAAAGAAGTTCATTGCTCATGTGTATCAACCATCTAATAATGAGATATTTAAATGAAGGAAATAGTTCATAACTGCATAAATATAAAGTTGCCAAAATGGCACCAATACAACATCTGAAATAAATAAGAAAGAAACACTAGTGGAACACTCTTCACTAGCTCATGCCTACGTCTAAGCTAGAATATAAAAGATAAGCATCCTCGAAAGCATGAGGGCCTACCAAGTCCGGATGAATGCTCCACGTCCGAATAGCTCAACGTAGTCTCGTAAGCTCTAGCGTCCACCTGTACCTGCACCTAAAAGTAGAGTATTGTATGGTATTAGTACACACTTGTACTAAGTATGGGTGTTGGAAGCACACACCAAGGACATGCATGATTAAGAATATCTCTCTCCTAACGATATGAATTATGGAAAGCCAAGTCAGTTGGACTTGCCAAATCAGATTAGGAAAGTCATGCTATGAGGTTAACATGCATCATCATTCTTTTCATATTGCACACAGCACATAACATATTTCATATAGCACATACATATATTACATATCATTATTTCATATTCCGTTAGACCTTGGAATCACGGACTTAACATTAGGACTTCCCAAAATAAGGACTCAACATGTGGGACCTCAACTAGGGAGCCTTCTTTAGCAAACACAAAGTCTGCTTCATTCATTCATACTTACTTCATTTTCATTCGTTCGTAGGCTGGTGTGAACACCATCTATACCTAGGATGTTGTTTAAGACTCTCATTGGGTTCACTGTGCAATGACAAAGAATGACCTAGTGTCATTTCTTGAGTCTAGTTCACCTCTTGATTATCCTATCCAAACACTTTTGGTATCATTCATTTCATTATCTTCCATACTTTAAAGAACTTCAACTTTAACCGACATATATCATGTGAGCATCATGAAATCCGGTGTCTTCCCCACACCGAAAAGAGGTGGAGTCACTGGCCAAGGTGAAACCAAAACATCCCTAGCTCGCTTAGGTGGAAATCCACTGGCTAGTTCCATATGTTGGAAGCATAGTTCAAAGACTAGGAGGTTTAGGGAGACCCATACCCACCTTGGTGGATAGTCTCATCTCATGAGAATTACGTGAACCTCCGCCCTTCCCGAAAGAAGGCATCACCACTCATAGCTAGCCTATCGGTGCTCTATTTAAAGTTCCTATTTATATTCAACTCATACATCATCGAAGCTTGCTTCTAGCATGAGGTAGTCATAACTCATTAGATGATTTGTCATCTCTTCTTTACGTATTAAGTGTGAATTGTCCTTACACTTACATATAGAGTGTGATTGAGACTTGTCTCTTATTATTCAACACTCTCTTAGGTGAGTACTTTTGGTGACCTTATATTGGCGTAGGTACAGCTTGTCTCACTTGCACTAGCCTCCTATTGTGATGCCACCCTGTTCTTTCTTAACATCTTTTCATTTCATCTTTACTCACCTTTCATTATTTGTTCATCGTATAACATACATATGCTCTCTTGGAATTTACATTGATGGACATTGATTCTAGGCGTAGATACAGCTTGTCTCACTTGTACTAGCCTATCCTCATGTAGCCACTCTTTCTTGATTTATTCATCGTTTAGCATAAATATACTCTCTTAGAAATTTCATTCAGTGACATTGATTTTTAGGCGTAGATGCAGCTTGTCTCACTTGAACTAGCCTCTCATCATGTTTTCACTATTTTCATTAGCATCATAGTATAACATAATTAATCACCTTATTATGTGAATGTTCATTTCGTCATATGTCAATGCACTTGGACTTTTAGTGTGTTTCACATTCTTACTTAACCCTCCGGAGGTCACATCATTTCATCACATACATCTTAGGTTCACTTATTTTTAAACGTACGCTGGACTTATCGATCCATACGTACAAGCCATGAGGCTTCGTTCATAATTCGTCTAAGTGATTCATATTTACCCAAGATTATGTGGTACAAGACTTATGCATCTTGTAAGTATGCCAAGGTCTCGATTTTGATTCCTATAGGCAGCTTTCATTAAGTATTTATTAACGTAAGACTTATGCATCAATACGGAATTGGGCAAGGGAACCCAATTTCAAATCCCTTGAGCAACACTTAGTCTTATATTAAATTTTGATTTAAAATTTCAGCTTGGGGACCCAAGTTCGAATCCCAACGCCTACATTTCTTTTCTTACTTTCTCTCCTTGACTTTTCTATTTTAGACCGAGAGGATGTGGGATCGATCCACCACAACCTCATTTTTCTTTTATTTAATTTTTCTCCTAACTTCCTTGTCTATCCGAGAGGTTGTGGGTTCGATCCCCACACACCTCATTTTATTTTTCTTTCATTTTTCTCCTCTCTCTCTCTCACCTATCCGAGAGGTTGTGGGTTCGATCCCCACACCACTCATTTTATTTTTCTTTCATTTTTCTCCTAACTCTTCACTTGAGCCTTACCCCATTTCGAATCCCCCTTACCTCAATTTATTCAATTTTTTTATAGCTTGCATATGGTGAGGTCTTGGGTTCAATCCCTAGTGACCTCACTTATTTTAGTTAATTTTTAAAATTCTAGATTTTCAATCTTATTTGGCCGAAACCAAATTTCCAGAATGCTGAAAATTTGATCATGTTTTTCCAGTCCTTTTTGCAACATTTACACGTTAGATCTTAGGACATTTCGTGGAACATTTAGATATCTTTAGGTACATTTTCATGGTTACATTTGATCAAGAGTTGGCACTCAATTCAGTAACATTACACCACTTATGAACATCACGATTTACACAAGCAATTGCACGTAAAATACAAGGAATTAATCATGCCATTTTATGCTCCAATCCGTGACCAATAGTCACGGCAATGCACACACACAATCGTAATACATATTTTTGGAAAACATCTTTCATTACTCACATAATTCCGAACATACATACATACACATAATCATCACAAAAACACGTTACACGCCTAATATCTACCAGCAGACATACCAACCTACAACCATCAATAGGAGCTAGTGACAGTGACATGAAACGGGGAAACAATCCTAGTTTTTGGATTAGAATCGACTGAATCCTAGGGGTATCTTCGGAATGGGACCAAGAGCAAGAAAACCCATACCTTTTTTCGTCGTTTAACCCTTTCCAAGCTGACCTCAAGTGCTGCCAATTCCCACGACACCACTGCCTCACCACCGAAATCCCAATCACAACCCGTGGAGAATAATGTTTTTTTTTCTTCGTTTTTATCTTAATTTTTCGTTTGAGTTTTTGTGTGTAAGTTCTTCAAGAGTTGAACTTTGGTTTTTCTCTGTTCTTTTATTAATAGTCAGATGTGAGAGAGATGGTGGAGAGACGTGAGAATGAGAGTGGATAGGTAGCTTAGGATTAGGAGTTTTAGTTTAGGAATTATTCAAACTAGGACTCCTCATTAATTAATAAAAATCTGATTTTCTAAGGCTAAGTGCAATGACCACTATGAACTTACTTAAACAAGATATTTAAATATAATTTAATATTAATTAATTCAATTTAACATTGCTTCCACCAAGGATCGAACCCGGGTGGAGCTCAATTCGCGAAAAGGGTCAAATTCGGCCAACCCTACCCGAATTGCCCACCTTTTTATATTAATTAATTAATTAAATAAATATTTAGGGTAATTACAATACTACCCCTAGCCTGTAAAAGACAATTTTACCCCTAGACCCTCCAAACCTAAGATTACCCCTTTCAAGTCCGGTAAAATTTAATCCGGGTGAATCTCTTCAATTCGGGTGCCCTACATGGTTGGACCCAACCTTGCCTAGCTCAACTAACTCACCAAGTTGGTTGGCTCGGCTAGTGCATAGGTTCTGAGGTCTGGTTCGATGCGCATCAAGCCGTGTGAACCCGGTCTAATCTAGGCATTCTATGTACGTTTAGGCATTACTTCGCACAGTTATGTTCGGGTTGTTACAATAATGACCTAAAATCAATATCTAATACACTCCCAAAATACCAAAAACACCCCTACTTTAATTGGACCTTTTTAAACAAGTCAAACTTGACTTAAATTTTCGGAATTATCATCAGGAAACAACTCCGCATCGTGGAGCTGTTCCCTCAAAAAAAATTAAAACTTTTTGGGAAAGTATAGTCCGCGACGCGGACTTAATTTTTGGCCTATGGGGTAGCTAGTCCGCGATGCGGATGCATGAAAAAAAGTTTGCTGCCGTGGACAACTTGTTGACCAATGGTTGGGTCCTCCTCAAGGACCCTTAGGTTGGTACTTGAGGAGTCGTAGCCAGACGTTTTGAACCTAAAAAGGTCCCTCTATGTGTTAAGGTCATCCCCACCGATTTTAGACTCCAAACAACACATAAAAACATGCACAACATACTAGGACACACTAGCACACACACAAGACTTATTTCCGGACATCT
The DNA here is from genome assembly GCA_016801875.1 of Solanum sitiens. Lineage (NCBI taxonomy): Eukaryota > Viridiplantae > Streptophyta > Magnoliopsida > Solanales > Solanaceae > Solanum > Solanum sitiens. The sequence continues at coordinate 146,059 of JABWTJ010000760.1, read as the reverse complement.
TGGTCATCCTTTGACGTTTGACTTCCAAACTCTTTAAAACTGACTTATAAAGCTATTATTCACTATTTTAACAATTTAGTAACTCATTAAACCCATGTGAGTCCCTAGTTCACCCTGGTTCATTTTGAGGATTGTTACATTCTCCCCCGCTTAGAAAAACATGTCCTCGACACTAACATACTTCAAACATTTTCAAGGTTTAGAGGTCCAATACTTGCAGCTCATGACTACACCACATAAAAACACATACACATAGCTAGGAGGAAGATCACTCTACATAATCAAGAGACTCACAACACAACAAGAGAGTAGGAACAACATCTACAACTTATCATGCAATAAGACTCTACATTTTTCATTTCACATAGGAGGAACTTCCTTCTCCACATATCATCATGCTCACTACATTATTTCTAAGCACATTATGCCAAATTCTCACAAAAACACAATTATGCAATATTAGGCAATTCACTATAGATGCACATCAACATAAGAGACAAAAAATCATTTAAACTCATTTTACCATATAAATATAGATTCATGAAAACATGCTAAAATTGTAAGGGAACCATGAAACCCATTTTCAAAAAAGGATCCCAATTCATGGACATGCTACTAGAAGTTCTAACTCTCAAGCTTGAATAGAATAGAAGAGAAGAGACAAGATCCATCAACCCAACTATTCACCATACTCCCCCACTTGGGAAAAAACAATCGCAACACAAAAGGGAAAACTATAACTTACCAGTACCTTCATCCAGATTTGCTTCCTTGTTAGCTTGGAGAGCATAGAAATGACCATGATTTGGAGGAATGGAAAGCGTACCCTCACTAAGAGTTTTATTTGCCTCTCTCCCTCTAGCCGCCATATTAGGACAATCTCTCACCTTGTGATCATTCTTTCCACTACCATAGCACCCACTAGTACCGGCTAGACACTTCCCAAAATGCTTCTTTCCATAAGTAGAGCAAGTAGGCTTAACATTTTGAGAACCACCACCCCTCTCATGTTTAACCTTAGGAGCATTAGGGACATCTTGGTTTGGAGATCTTTTCTTAAACCTAGGTTGTTTTTGCATATCGATTCTTTCTCTCTTAACACCTCTACCCCTCATTTCAATCTTAGATTCCTCAATGGATTGAGCATACACAATAATCCTAGATAGAGTTATGTTATCATGAAGCATTGTCGTACGACACTCTTCCTTCACGAGATTGGAAACACCGGTCAAGAACCTACTCATCTCATCCTTAGGGTTAGACACCAAAGATGAAGCATACTTAGACAATAGGGTAAATTTCAAGGAATACTCCTCCACACTCATGTCACCTTGCCTAAGGTTTATGAAATCCTCAACCTTAACTTCTGTCTTCTCACAGGGAAAGTACTTTCGTAAGAATGTTTCCTTAAACTCTTCCTATTCTATGGGACCCGATTCAACTAGCGTACTATCCTTACATTGTGTGTAACACACTTGAGCAACCTCCCTCAATTGATATGAAACCAACTCCGTCTTTTCCTTAGAAGTCACCACCATAGAACTCAACACCATAAAACACCATCTAGAAACTCTTTGGGATCCTCTCCTTCCTTAGAGCCAAGACAAGTAGGAGGATTCATCCTCACAAAGTCCCTCAACCTAGAGGTCATGATACTCTCAAGAGCATTCACCCTAGTCCCTACATCTATTCGCTTGAGACGTCATGGCTCGGGCTAGGGTAAGTACAGCTCCCCTAACTTCCTCATTAGTCATGTCCGGGGGAACCACCGAAACCTCATTCCCTTGATTAGCTATAGGGACTTGTCCACCTTGAGGAACTTGACCACCATGGGGAACTTGTTTACCTTGGGGAGGAACTCCCTCATTCATCACTTCCTCATCCACTCTTTTTGCGGGCGTCCTTATTGTATTCATATCCTATCAACACAAGAGAAGAGATTAGGAAAAGTCACTTATAACCTCAACTCTATGGAACGACACAAGAATACTGAAGAAAGTGAAAATTCTATCATCCTATAGTCTCTCGCTCATATATGTGTCGTGACTCACCACTAATGAATAAGACTCTATTAGACATGTCTTTATGATACTTTGAATCCTAAAGAATACTTCATAACCTTATGCTCTAATACCAAATTTGTAACGACCGGGGAGCACCCCTCAAGTCGCCATATGGAGTACTCAACCTCTTAGAGGCCTTATAAAATCCCTTAGTCATGTTTGATCGCATTTGTCATAGAAATAGTGCGGAAATTAGAAACTTTTCATGATAATAGTCAAACTCTTTTATAAACGTAAGAAAACTAAGTCCCATTGTAAGCCACCTTAGACACAAGTCAATATCATAGGGTCACAACTTTTTCATCAATTTGAAAAGAAACGTGTAGTCTATTACAAAGTCTTTAGAAAAGGAAAACTAGAACTAAGATCCATGCCCTCGATCATATGAGGACATACCAATCTCGAGAGAAATCTACTTCCCAAGCTTCAACATCTAGAAAATTCTCACTTTCCACCTACACTTGTAGACATAGAGAAATATATGGAATTAGCACAATAGATGCACTAAGTATGGTGAACATTAAAAAAACATGCAAAAAGGGACATTTACTTTAAGATATGCTTTCATGCTATTTTGATAGAAACCTTCATCATAACAGCTTAAGAGACATAATAAAAGTCACCAATCAAATATAAGACAAATTCCATATTCAATAAGTAAGCCTTTTCATCACGTTAGACCCTCTACCTAAGGTTACTCTAAGACTCACTTAACTAAGACATGAAGAGACCGCCCATACACCCTCTTCAAGCACACCTAAGTGATCCTCAAAGCTACCCTAGATAAGAACATTTCTATTCAACATGTCTTTACTAAGTGAACATCTTCATTAAATCCATCTAAGAGACATAAATAATTAGGGGACTTCACATAATGGTCTTGGAAGACCTAGGGAACTCATTTTAGCATCTTCAAAGCCTACTCGTGACATGTATAGATAGCGTCTCATTCCACTACCTACACATTGTAAACCTATCCAATACTAGAGTGCACATCCCATATGATGAGAATAGGCATTAACCGACATAGACCACACTAGTTAGGCATGGAATCTGGTGTCATAAGACCACACACCGTGGAAGGTGTTCTACTTGCCAAGGGTAGAACTAGGACACATCCCATGTAGGCATATGGTTTAGGGGATATCAAAAGGCTTCTTTGTACTCTAGCCTCATACTCAACTAAAGGTACTCCCTTAAGCATATCCACTCGGTGTTTTGCCTTTGTTCTCATGGAGTAATTTCATTCACATAGGTGTATTAGAGAAGGTACCGTCACTAAGTCCTACCATTTCCAAGGATGGGTCACTAAGGCTACCAACCAAGGTCTATTTGGATAGCTCTTATGACTTCCATAAATATGATTTCATGCCGTTCCGGCCAACCTATCTCTAAATCCATCATTCCACTCAAGAAGGAGGAACCATTTAGGTCTATCCCTTCAAGGTTTCTAAATTAGCCTTCTATTCATATCAAGGTTTCACATTAGTCATTCATAGAAAGGTACCTACTTTAGGTCTACCGATTCAAGACTTTCATTCATATACTCATTCAATACAATTCAAGTACCAAGTAGGGGCAACTAAGTCTACCAACACAAGATACAACATCATTCTATAAAGTCCCTCCTGAGTCCTTCATCATCATCATATATCAACCATTAGAGAGGAAGTACATTCAATCATATAATTATAGAACCCATACAGGATCATATAGACATCACATGAGCACCTTCACTTTATACATTCAATCATACTATATCAAGATAATACCACAATTCACATAATATTGCCGACAAGGTCATGTTTATAACATTTATAACAATCAAACACCACCACCATAAGTGAACCATACCAATCAATAGAAATTCGATATTAATTCTACATTAAACAATGGAATTAGGTCATCTTACCACCTACCAATAGCCACAATCACCATTCCTTAGCCTTTCCAACAAATTCACACAACAAGAGATCTTACCAATGAAAATATACATAAGACTGGCCAACAACTCATCCACATCAATGATCCAACAAAACTCAATATATATTTCAATACTATAAGGCAAACTATGAACTATTTCAACAATGATCAACCTATAATTCAATAGCCAGAACAATCTAAACATGAATTCAACACAATTAGGCCGTGATCAATTCACCCGCTTTAGAGCAAAACTTAGGAATTCAAGAAATACATGGGTTCATGGAATTTTTTATGATAAAACCATAAATTAACATTGAATACTTCATAAATCATCAATTAAAACCTTTTTATGCAAGAATCCATGCTTAGAACTCGAATAGGGTTTTAGGGTTTTTGAGATCTTTTGAAAAGCCTTTGAAATTGGTCCTTGAATGAGAGTAGAATCAAGGATGAAATCACCAAACCTATATTGAACTTCTATCCACGAAATTAGGGTCGAAACCTTTGATAATTTGACCTAAATCTTTGGATCTTGAAGTTCATCAATGGAGGATTTAGCTAGAGAGAGAATTTTAGAGAGAAGGGAGAGCTTATAGTATTTTTTATTTCTAATTGAGGCTTGGGTTTTTTTATTAGGGTAATAGGTGTATAATGACCTTAAATCAATACATAGTACACCTCCAAAATACCCAAAACACCCCTACTTTAATTGGACCTTTTTAAACAACTCAAACTTAACTTAAATTTTCGGAATTATCGTCGGGAAACAAGTCCGCGTTGCGGAGATGTTCCCTCAATATAATTAAAAATAATTTTTGGGACAATAGAGTCCATTAAACGTACATTCCGCGGACAAAACTTGGGCCAATGGGGGAGCTAGCCCGCAACGCAGACATGATCCTTGCATGAACAAAAGTTTGTTGTCTAGGGCAGATTGTTGACCAATGGTTGGATCCTACTCAAGGACCCTAGGGTTGGTCCTTGGGGAATCGTGGCCGGACGTTTTGACCTTTAACATGTCCCTATAGGTGTTAGGGTTATACCCATTGATTTTACACTCCAAATAACACATAAAAACATGCACAACATACTAGGACACAGTAGCGCACACACAAGACTAGTTTCTGAACGTCTTAGTCATCCTTCGATGTTTTAGTTTCAAACTCTTTAAAACTGACTTATAAAGCTATTATTAACTATTTTAAAAAGTTATTAACTCATTAAACCCATGTGAGGCCCTAGTAATTCAAGTTTTGATTCAATTCTTTTAGAAGCCTCATTTAATGGTGCACATAGTTTTATATAATCGAAGTCTTCACAAAAGAATTATAGTTCCTTTTGTGATATTTTACTATCCTTTTTTAGTTGATTTTTAGGTTTCATATTTGTACATAATTCTAATCCAGTAATATTTATAAAACTTATGAGGTCACCATAGGTTAGTTGATTATAAGGAATTTTTTCTTCAAACCTATCTTTTAATTTTGTTCTAACCTTTTCAGTAAATAGAGTTGGTAACCACTAATAATTTTTTCTTTCCAATAGTCACGATTGTAGTCTTTGCGAATCATACCTTTGTTTATGAAAACATCTTTATACCACCTAAAATCATCTAACTTTGGACAAGATAGATTAGATAATATTTCTAAAATTCTACCTTGAAGGAATTGAGGTTCACCTATAAAGTGTTTAGCTATACTATTAATTAAGTTGGCAGTGGCATCTTCTAGAACTTGATAGTGTTCTTCTCTCCGCTAGATACTCCATAATCTATAAATTCTTAATTATCTAAGTTTACTCTACCATCTGTAAAGGAGTTAGATATTTTTTATTGACTACCATAAAAGGTAATAAAATAATAAGTAAAGATACTACTATGGTAAAATCTATCAAAAAGGTTAGAAAATTATTGGCATCATTCGTTTAGATGAACCTTAGAACCAGATACTAATTATTTAAATAAACTTTGGACTAGTTTAGAAAATTCTATTAAAAATAATGGTATATACAAAGATATCTCACATGACAAGCTTAGCAACGGAGATATGTTAGATCTAGAAGGAATAGCACAAGCAAACCTCCTTAATTAAAGTTAGTGTCAGCACGTTGATGATAAACAAAAGAAATATTAACAAAGGAAATATCAAGGAGTGGACCCCACATCCAAGGATATGCCATACAAATTAATGGTGAAGAAATAACAAGTTTCAAGACCACTATGATAAAATTTAGCTTATGACAATGTAAGCACATGTTAATATTTACTATGTAAATAATTCCACAAACACATGGACCCCGCAAGAACTAAAGTCCAAGCCACAAAGTGACAAAGGAGATGACATCAAGATACATTATTTTCAGCAATTAACACAAGAAGATATACATGCAGCAATACAACGTGTACAACTACGTGGCATATATTCCCTGCTAGAAAAAACTATTATTAGATAGGTGTAATAATTAGTAAATACGTGTAAAATTAATATAGAGTATTAGTGTATGAACACATGTAAACTAGATAGCATAATAAGTTAGTTGATTCATCACTTTTGAGGTCTATATAAGGCTTTCAACTTGTATCAGTAGAGGGCATTGAAAATCTTACGACATTGAAACCTCTCTACACTTACCTTATCCATGTTCTTATGGATCTGATACCAATGGGAGGGGATGGACCAAGTTCCACAACGAAATCCTAAGGAAAATTGGGCAGAGTAATGGAAGGGAACAAGAACAAGAAAATCCTTAAAACAATATTGTAAGAAAAGAGAAGAACAAGAAAACAGTAGTAAAAACTTAAATTTTAAAACATAAAATAAATAATCGAAATAGTAGAGATAATACTTACAATAAAGACTTTTATTGATTAGGGAAAGAGAGAGAATATGGATAGGAAATGGAAATGGAAACATGGAAAATGGGAGAAAGTAGAGAAGTTTCAAAGTCGTAAATTTTTAATGTCCTCTACTAATTCAAGTTGAAAGCATTAAATAGGTCTCAAAAGTGTTGACTGATCTAACTTATAATGCTATCTAGTATGTGCATACTAATACACTCTATTATTTTACACGTATATACTAACTATTATACATATCTGATAATATATTTTTGTGACAGGGAATACATGCCACGTATATCTACACGTAGCTTTGCTGCATGTATATCTTCTTGATTGCTGAAAAATAAGTATCTTGATATCAAGTCCTTTGTCACTTTTTGGCTTGGCCTTTTGTTCATGTGGGGTCCAGGTGTTTGTGGAATTGTTTGCTTAGTAAATGTGCTTGCATTGTCCTATGCTGAATTTATCATAATGGTCTTGAAACTTGCTATTTGTTCACCATTAATTTGTATATTATATCCTTGAATGTGGGGTCTAGTCCTTGTTAAATCATTTCTTGATATCTCTTTCTAGCACTTTCTTTTAATTAAGGAGGTATGCTTGTGATATTCCTTGTAGATCTAACATATCTCCGTTGCTAGACTCGTCCTATGAGGCAGCAGTATCTAATAAATTAATTTTTGATTCCGTATGAGTATTGAAGTCTAATAAGGCTTATTTGAGCCTTCATTTTAATTTTTCTTTGTAGTTGTCATAATCCCTTCGGGGTGATGAACTAAAAATTAACTTAACATTACGGACAGCTAGCGTCCATCCTTTAATCTCAATTGTCTTACTTAAATAATTGATCTTCTCAAATTCATGAATGTCGAAGGACCAACTAATAATATAAGAGATCCTTCTTGCAATAAAGAATTTCCACAATTTAATATTTTCTGATAAGGTAGATATATTTCTTTCTACCTGAAATTTTTCAAATTGTATTTGATGTTTGAGTTGATAAAACCTATTTATTTCCTCCCCTGACTAATCTAACTTATTATGATATCTAGTTTACATGTGTGCATACACTAATACACTCTATTATTTTTACACCTATCTATTAACAAATACACATATCTGATAATATTTTTTAGTGGTAGGAAATACATGTCACGTAGCTTTGCTGCATGTATATCTTTTTATGCTGATTGCTGAAAATATCTATGTTGATATCAAGTCCTTTTTTTCATTTTGTTCTTGTGGGGTCAATATGTTTGTGGAATTGTTGACATAGTAAATATGCTTGCATTGTTCTATGCTGAATTTTATCATAATGGTCTTGAAATTTGCTATTTCTTCACCATTAATTTGTATGGCATATCCTTGGATGTGGGGTTCATTCCTTTCTTGATATCTCTTTTATTTATCATCAAAGTGTAATCACAGTTCCTTTTAATTAACGAGGTACTCTTGTGCTATTCCTTGTAGATCTAACATATCTCCGTTGCTAGACTCGTCAATTGAGCCAACAACATCTAATAACTCAAGTTTTGATTCAATTCTTTTAGAAGCCTCTTTTGACGGGGCAGATAGTTTTATATAACCGAAGTCTTCACAAAAATTTCCTAGTTCCTTTTGTGATATGTTACTATCCCTTTTTACTTGATTTTTAAGTTTCATATATGTATATAATTCTAATCCAGTACTATTTATAAAACTTATAAGGTCACCATAGATTAGTTAATTATAAGAAATTTTTCCTTCACCTATCTTTTATATTTAATCTAACCTTTTTAGCAAATAGTGTTGGTAAATCACTAATAATTTTTTCTTTTCAATAGTCATGATTGAAGTCTTTGTGAATCATAACTTTGTTTATGAAAATATTTTTATACCACCTAAACTTATCTATCTGGACAAGATAGATTAGATAATATTTCAAAACTTCTATCTTGAAAAATTTGAGGTTCACCTACAAAATGTTAAGCTATACTATAAATTAAGGTGGTAGTGGCATCTTCTAGAATTTGATAGTGTTCTTCTCTATGCTAGATACTCCATACTATATAAATTCTTAATTATCTATTTTTACTCTACCATCTGTAAAGGACTTAGAATATTTAATATTGACTACTATAATAGATAATAAAATAATAAGTAAAATCTATCAAAAGGGTTAAACAAATTATTGGCATCATTGTTTAGATGAACCTTTTGAACCAGATATTAATTATTTAAACAAAATTTTGGAGTAGACCAGAAAATTCTATTAAAAAATTATGATATATACAAAGATGACTCACATGACGAGCTTAGCAACGGAGATATGTTAGATCTACAAGGAATAGCACAAGCATACCTACTCAATTAAGAAAAAGTGTCAGCACACTTTGATTATAAACAAAAAAAATAACAAGAAAGGAAATATCAAGGAGTGGACCCCAGGAATATGCCATACAAATTAATGGTGAAGAAATAACAAGTTTCAAGACCATTATGATAAAATTCAGCATAGGACAATGCAAGCACATGTTAACATTTACTATGTCAACAATTTCACAAACACCTGGACCCCGCAGGAAGAAAAGTCCAAGCCAAAAAGTAACAAAGGATTTGATATCAAGATACATATTTTTCAGCAATCAACACGAGAAGATCTACATGCAGCAAGAAATAGCACAAGCATACCTCCTTAATTAAAAGAAAGTGTCAGTACACTTTGATGATCAACAAAAGAAATATCAAGAAAGGATACATCAAGGAGTGGACCCCACATTCAAGGATATGTCATACAAATTAATGCTGAAGAAATAACAAATTTCGAGATCACTATGATAAAATTCAGCATAGGACAATGCAAGCACATGTTAACATTTACTATGTCAACTATTTCAAAAATACACAAACCCCGCAGGGACAAAAGTTCAAGCTAGAAAGTGATAAACGACTTTATATCAAGATACATATTTTTCAGCAATTAACACAAGAAGATATACATGCAGAAATACAACCTGTACAATTACGTGGCGTATATTCCCTGCAACAAAAAAATTATCCGATATGTGTATTAGTTAGTAGATATGTGTAAAAATAATAGAGTGTAGTGTATGTACACATGTAAACTAGGGAGCGTAATAAGTTAGATTAGTCATCACTTTTGAGGCCTATATAAGACTTCCAACTTGTATCACTAGAGGGCATTCAAAATCTTCCTGACTTTGAAAGACTCTCTATACTCTCTCCTATTTTCCATCTTTTCCAATTCTCTCATCTTCCATTTTCTCTCACCTTTCTCTTAATGAATAAAAATTTTGTAAGTAAATCTTCTTTACTACTATTTTAACTATTTATTTTATGTTTTAAAATTAAATTTTTGTTTTAAAGTTAGTTTGTTTACTGCTTTTGTTCTTCTCTTTTCTTAAGTTTTCTTTTAAGTGTTTACTTGTTCTTGCTCCCTTTCGTTACTCTGCCCAATTTTTCTTGGGAATCCATCCCAGAACTCAGTCTGACCCTCCATTAGTATCAGAACCAAGTTGGTAGGGAAGGGTATGAGTAGGAGAGGCTAAGTCCCTACGCTATCCTTGGGCAGATAGCGTCGGGACTTAGGTTGTTGTTGGCTTGATAAGTTCGGAGTTTGGTAGTTGTTGTTCTTCTTCCACTTATGTTCTTATTTAAAAATCAAAGTTAGATAATAAAGCTTGCAATCATGCAATATTTGTTTAGTAACAAGATTTTTAACATCCTTTTTCAAAACATCTTTGATTGCTTGCAGTCGACTCTTAATAGAAATTCTTTATTTATTAAACCATCTTGAAATTTGGTAATACATAGTACTATAGAAAAAATTTCCTTTTTAATAGTACTATAATTTTTTTGGTATCATTCCAAACTCCTGAAGTGAATCTCACTAATTGTTCAGTGGACCCTATGAAAACTTTTTGTTTACGTATGTCTTCATATCCTATATCCGAGACATTTGTTTCTACTATCATAAGGACATTCGGGTGTGGTATACCTAGACATGAAAGTTTTTAAGCTATTAGTTTATTTTTTAAACTGCACTAGTGTGTTCTAATTCCCATGGCTGTGGATTCTAAGGAAAAATAGGTAGAGTAATAAAAGGGAGAAAGAATAAGCATAGCTTAAAATAAAACTTTAAGAAAACTTAAACAAAAAGAGAAGAACAAAGTGCATTAAACAAAACTTTCAAACATAAAACAAATAATTAAAATAAGTAGAGAAAGTACTTAAAAATACTTTTATTGATTAGGGAAAGTGAGAGAATATGGATGGGAAAATGGAAATGGAAAAGATGGGAAAATGTAGGGAGACTGTACAAAGGAATTCAAAGTCAGTAAGATTTTGAATGCCCCTTATTGATACAAGTTGAAAGTCTTATATAGGCCTCAAAAGTGCTGACTAATATAACTTATTATGCTATCTAGTTTATATGTGTGCATACACTAATACACTCTATTATTTTTACATGTATCTACTAACTATTACACATATCTAATAATATTTTTTCCTGGCAGGGAATACATGTCATCTAGTTGTACGCGTTGTATTGTTGCATGTATATCTTCTTGTGTTGATTGCTGAAAAATATGTATCTTGATATCATGTCATTTGTCACTTTGTGGCTTGGAATTTTATTCCTACGGGGTCCATGTGTTTGTGGAATTGTTGACATTGTAAATATTAACATGAGCTTGCATTGTCCTATTCTGAATTTTATCATAGTGGTCTAGAAATTTGTTATTTCTTCACCATTAATTTGTATGGCATATCCTTTGATGTGGGTCCCCTCCTTGATATTTTCTTTCTTGATATCTGTTTTGTTTACATCAAAGTGTGTTGGCATATTTTTTTAATTAAGGAGGTATGTTTGTCATATTCCTTATAGATATAACCTATTTCCGTTGCTAAGCTCCTCATGTGAGACAGCAAAGTCTAATAATTCAAATTTTAATTTCATTGTTGAGGTTTAATAAGGCTTCCTTGAGCCTTCTTTTTAATCTTTCATTTGAAGTTGTCATAATCCCTTCGGGATGATGAACTTGAAATTAACTTATCATTGCAGATAGCTGGCACTCGAATTTTAACTGTCTTGAAGAAAGATTTGATCCTTTCAAATTCATGAATGTCGAAGGACCAACTAATAATATAAGAACCAACTAATAACATAAGTTTTCCTATTGGTAATAAGGAACTTGCATAATTTAATATCTTCTGATAAGGTAGATATATTCGTTTGTACCTTAAATTTTTCAAACTGCCTTTGATGTTGAGTTGATAATACCTGTTGATTTTCTCAAATATATGCTCAATTTTTATCAAATGTATCCGTTAAGATAAACTCATAATACCTCTGGGTCCTGCGAGGATCTTCCATCTCCACATAATTTTTGTTGGTGTAGCAGGGCTTCTATAATTTTCACATTTGATCAAGTGTAGTATTTGACAATACTTGTAACACTGTTGACCTGTATTGCTTCTTAATTGGAGCAATATTATTTTTTTGACTCGTTTGTGGGTATGTTTTTACATTTCTCATCTTGTGACTAGTCGATGAAGTATAAAAGGATCTTTTCATTTTTTGATTATTCCTGGTCTCATTAATTCCCTAGAAAATTCTTTTAAAATTTTGGGAGATTTCTTCCCTTTATTTGGAAATTAGAACTTGATTAATAAAATTTTATAATTTTTATGGAAAATTTATGGCTACTTTGCAGTCATTGTTTAAATTATTTTTGAAAGTGGGTAACTCCTAGTGCTATAAAAAAGTTCTAGGAGGAGGAGAAGGTTTAATAACCTTTATTGTAAAAACATTTGGTATGAAAGCGAATTTATTTGAAATATATTTTTATCCTTTATGAAATTACTCTCATCTTTTGACATAGTATTTAGGTAGGGGAAGATGAGTTTCTTTCCCAGCACTCTAATATTGATGTCTTCTAATTGGGAGGTATAAGGCTTTATTTGGGTGATGAAAGGAATACCTAATATAATTTCTTCATTTATGTCTTTGGTTATCATGAAATCATTTATGAAACCAACTTAATTATTGCATATGTAAGCATTCCTGAGTTTATAATTTATTTTAAGTTTTTCCATTGTTGCGGAGAATAATTGGATAGTGCCTTTATCTAGATATTTATGAGGAACTAATCCTTCAATAATACAGTTTTGATTTGCACCTATATAAAATAATGCAATTTTATGAATGATATAATTTTTACTTATAACTAATGTGATAGGTATGTGGTAGCTTTGTTGTCGAATGACCGTAATTGTATTAATTCCTAATTTAGATAGAGGTTCTACGAGAGACTCTACTTCTTTTGAAGTTTCTCCTGGTTCGAATTTACATTTTTCCGGATCTTGTTTAGGTGGTAGATTATTTAATATTTTATTAGTAATTGATTTAATTTTTAGAGTGTTGAGTCTCCGCTTAATTTCATTTATTTCATCTCTTATTTGTAATAATTTGGTCTGAATACTTTGTAGAGTTTTCAGGTTTAATTGGTTGTTTAAATTTATTTAAAATACTAGTCATATCAAAGGGTTTAATAGTCATATTATCCTATTGTTTATCAAGAGCTAAATTTCTTAAGGCGATTAAAAAAAGTTTTTCTAAAAATCAGGATCCTCAATATGATTTATCATATCTAAGAATGTTCCTTTATTACTACTAGTGAAACATTTATAGAATGATTTTTGTAGGTGTAAATTGCACTGCCGCATTCACAAGGGTTTGACAATTTACTATCATTAGAATCATTGGCTATATTTGGCTGATTGTCATCGCTAAGATTTTTATCGGATGAGGAGTTTTTTCATTTTCTTCTAGGATAGGATACAACTTATGTTTAACTTCTTCTTCTAAATCTAACATATTAATTTTGTCTTTCTTTTTAATAGTGGTACGGCAGTCTTTGGCTCGATGACCCTTTTTCCACAACCCCCAACACTTGTCTGTGTTGTTTGGTTTAAATCTATTGTTATTAGGGTCATGGTTAGATTTTTTGAATCTCTTTTTGTAATGATGGAATTTTTCTGATTTATGGTCATTCTTATGGCTTCTTTTAATTCTTTTAGAAACCTCTTTTAACGGGACAGATAGTTTAATATAATTGAAGTCTTCACAAAAATTTCCTAGTTCCTTTTGTGATATTTTACTATTCTTTTTTAGTTGATTTTTAAGTTTCATATCTGTACATAATTCAATCCAGTAATATTTATAAAACTTATGAGGTCACCATAGGTTAATTGATTATAAGGAATTTTTCCTTCAAATCTATCTTTTAATTTTATTCTAAAATTTTCAGCAAATAGTGTTGGTAAACCACTAATAAACAAAAAATTCCATAGTCATGATTGCTGTCTTTGCAAATCATAACTTTATTTATGAAAACATCTTTATACCACCTAAAATCATCTAAATTTGAACAAGATAGATTAGATAATATTTCTAAGCTTCTATCTTGAAAGCATTAAGGTTCACCTATAAAGTGTTTAGTTATACTATAAATTAAGCTAGCAGTGACATCTTCTAGAATTTGATTTTCTATAGTTTGCCTTCCAAGCTCAATTTTAATTATAGATATAATAGTAGTGGCATTTACTACCTTTCTCTGTTATCTTCGGTGAGGTAGTTGTCCCTCAATGTTTTTAATGTGCCAGTAAATTCGACGGTAATTACAGTAGCAGTTTGTTTATCGGATTAATTTTTTAATTTATATGTTGTAACGGCCATACCCATGTCATGTAATTTATTGTATATTTGATCTTCCACAAGTTCATCAATATTTCATTCTGTAATCTCACTTCGATAGTGTGAAGTATGAGATAGAAATTAATTTTCTTCATACTGCATATCCGGAAAGGAAGGTCTCTTGTAATAATTATTTTTTATGGAATAATTGCAACCTAATTTATTAATTTCATTATCATTATCTTTGGACAATGTATTTATGACCTTGAATTTTAAATTTTCATTAATTATTCCTATAAGTTCATCAGTAATTTCAAGTTTCTCTTGAAAGTTAGGAAATTTATCTTTGGGAATTTCATGTAATTCAAATATTGGGTGGATTTCTAAATCATTATTTATACCCTTATAGGAAGAGCTTGGTTTATCCTTAATATCTGATTTATTATCAACTCTTAGGAATTTATTAGATACTACGCAATGTAGTTGATTTGTATAATTATTTTGTTGCAGTATTTCATTTATATCCTTATTTATAGGATCACCTTTTGTGTACATTATGTACATTTTAAAGGGTGAGGTAGTAATTATTTTATTCTCTATTGGTAAAGTAATTCTTCTAACGGGGGATTGTAGATTCAACTACTTTATTATTTTCAATAGTATACCATTTATTAACAAGCATGTTTAACGATCCTTTTGGTCGTCTAATTTTTTGGTGTATTCAAATCATTTAAAATGCTATGTTATATTTTAATCTTTTCATATCACTGAACCATTTATTTCTAAACTTTATTCTTTCTAATAAAGAATATCTTTGTACATACCATTGTTTTTTAATGGAATTTTCTTAAATTGTCCAAAATTTATCTAAATATTTAATATTTGATTCAAAAGGTTCATCTAATCTTATCGTGCATAAAGCATCTTTTATTTCATGAATTTTACTAGCAGTGAGACTAGTAGATTTTATGGGTTTAGAATTATTAAGTTCATATTCTACTTTGGAAATAGTTTTGAATAAATCTACCTCCTTTAATTTTTGATCTATCTCTTCTAAGGATATATCGTCTTCCTCCTTTGTTATGGAGGAAGAAGGTCTAGAAAATGATATTCTTTTACTTGAAGAGATTTGATCGTAAGATTGGGATCTTATAAATATTATCTATGGATCCATCTGGAAATTGAATTAATCGGTCAATGTGGGTTCTCTTCTTTAATTTCTTGCTCCGTTATGGAGTCAAAATGTCAAACATCTTTTGTTAATACGTCATTCCTTTTTATCATCTTTGAGAAAAAGGTGTTATTATGGTTATGATTTGCTTCCATGAGCATGGTAACTCCTTTATTACTTACCATTTTAACTTTAGGGGCTAAGGTAACTTTCATTAATTTTATTATATACTCAATATATTATGGCTGTTTCTCTAGTATTTGCTTTACAATTCATATTTTTAGTTTTAACATTTAATGTTGAATAATTAGGATAACAATTAAAGTATATCTGGTCATTGATAAGGTTACTTTGTAGTACTGCTAATAATGAGTCATCAAAATTTAATAACCTATTGTCTCTTAACAGAAGACATATGGGTACATCTAAATCCAATCTATATAACGGTTTGACTGCTACTTGGACAAGTCCTATATGAAGGAATTTATAATTTTTCTTATACCTATTAATATCGTTAGCGTCTAATAATTTAATAGTCTCAATATATTTATTAATAGCAATAGTTGACTCATAAGTCTTAATATTATAATTTTTTATAAAATGAAAGTGTCCTGTTTTATAAACCTTATTAAAGTGTTCTTTAGAAATATTCTAATTTCGTAGATCACTTTCAATTTTTGCAATTTTATTAGAAGTGGCAGAGTTTTCAATACTATTTGAAATATTTTAATAGGTAGGTGAATTCATTTTAAAGGAGATTCTAGCGGGGAGAAGAACACTGTCCTTGGGCTTAAATGTCTACTTTAAAGATTATTATATCGGAATAATAAGTTCTTTATGTAGTACTTGTTGTTACCTTTTTCACTAACATTCTTTGATTTTATTCCTCTAGACTTGGCGAGGGGAACACCCTCCGGCTCTACGACACACAGTTTAAGCTAATCCGATGAAAAAGTACGGACTTGCCAACGTCTAAATCAGCAATTATCCAGTTGCCCCACTTTAAAGAAAAAACTAAGAACATAAGTGGAAGAAGAACATAAACTACCAAACTCCGAACATATCATGCCGACCGCAACCTAAGTTTCGATGTTTCCCACCCAAGGACAGCGTTGGGACTTAGCAAATCCTACTCACACCCTTCCCGGCAAATTTGGCTCTAATACCAATGGAGGGAACGGATCGAGTTTCGGGACAAAATCCTAAAAAAAATTGGACAAAGTAACGAAAGGGAGCAAGAACAAGCAAAACTTAAAATAAAACTTTAAGAAAACTTAAACAAAAGAGAAGAACAAAGTAACAAAGGACTTGATATCAAGATACATAATTTTCAGCAATCAACAAAAGAAGATATTCATGCAGTAATACAACGTGTACAACTACGTGGAATATATCCTTTGCCAAGAAAAAATATTATCAGATATGTGTAATAGTTAGTAGATACGTGTAAAAATACTCGAGTGTATTAGTGTATGCACACATGTAAAGTAGATAGCATAATAAGTTAGATTAGTCAGCACTATTAAGGCATATAAGGCAAGCAAACTCGATAGCATAATAAGTTAGACTAGTCAACACTTTTGATGCCTATTTAAGGCTTTCAACTTGTATCAGTAGAGGGCATTCAAAATCTTACGACTTTGAACCTCTCTACTTTCTCCCTACACTTTCTCCCATTTTCCCATCTTTCAATGTCCATTTCCCATCCATGTTCCCTAATCAATAAAAGTTTTTATTGTAGGTATTCTCTCTACTATTTTGATTATTTATTTTATGTTTTAAAATTTAAGTTTTTACTACTGTTTACTTGTTCTTCTCTTTTCTTAAAATTTTATTTTAAAGGATTTGCTTGTTCTTGCTCACTCCGTTACTCTGCTCAATTTTTCTTAGGATTCCGTCCTGGAACTCGGTCCGTATCCTCCCATTCGGTTTAGACGTTGGCAAGCTCGTACTTTTTCATTGGATTAGCTCAGAATGTGTGTCGTAGAGTCGGACCCGGAGGGTGTTCCTGTCGCCAAGCCTAGAGGAATAAAATCAAAGAAGGTTAGTGAAAAAAGTAACAACAATTACTACACAAAGAATTTATTATTCCGATAGTAATTTTCAAAGTAGACATTTAAGCCCAAGGATAGTGTTCTTCTCCCCGCTAGATTCTCCATCAACTTAAAATGAGATCACCTACAAGACACTGTAATTTTATTAAAAATTATGATATTAAAACTTCTAAGTCTATTATGGCCATTAATAAAAATATTGAGACTATTAAATTGTTAGCAGCTAATGATATTAATAGTTATAAGAAAAAATATAAATTCCTTCATATAGGACTTGTCCAAGTGGTAGTCAACCCATTATATAGATTGAATTTAGATGTGTACATATGTCTTCTCTTAAGAGACAATAGGTTATTAAATTTTTTTATGATTCATTATTAGTAGTAGTACAAAGTAACCTTTCCAATTGTCCGATATACTTTAATTGTTATCCTAATTATTCAATAGATATTAATGACAAGAACATAATTAATACATTAATATTAAATATTAAAACTAAAAATATAAATAAGGCTAATACTAGGAAAATAGCCATAATATATAGAATATTATAAATTAATGAAAACTACATTGGCCCCTAAAGCTAAAATGGTAAGTAATAAGGGAGTTATCATACTCATGAAACCAAATTATAACCATAATAACACCTTTGTCTCGAGGATAATAAATGGGATGACGTACTAATTAAAAGTAATTGACATTTTGATTGCAAACGGAGCCAGAAATTGAAAAAGAAAATTCAAAAATTGACCAAGTATTTCGATTTTCAAATGGAGAAATAGATAAAAAATCAAAAGGGGTAGATTTCTCATAAACAATTCCCGAAATAGATTATAAACATAGGAATTCTAAATCCACAAAATCTACAAATTTCACTACTAGTAAAATTCAAGAAATAAAAGATTCTTTATGTATGATTAAATTAGATGAACCTTTTAAAACATATATTAAATATTTACATAAACTTTGGACTAGTCAAGAAAATTCCATTAAAATAATGGTATATACAAAGATATTTTTTGCCAAAAAGAATAACCTTTAGAAATAAATGGTTTAGTAATATGAAAAGGTTAAAATGTAACATAGAGTTTTTTAAATGGTTTGAATACACAGGAAAATTAGACGACCAAAAAGAATCGTTAAATATGCTTGTTAATAAATGATATATAACTAATAATAAGGTAGTTCAATCTATTGCATATCCGGAAAAGAGGGTTTCTTATAATAATTCTTTTAGTAGAATAATTAGAACTTAATTTATTAACATCATTATCATTATTTTCGGACAAGGTATTAATATTTGTAAAATTAATTTGTATTTTAGTTTCTTATTAATTGTTTCTATAAGGTCATCCGTGATTTCAAACATTTCTTGAAACCTAGGGAATTTCTCATTAGAAAATCTGGTAGTTTAAATATTGGATGAGTCTCTAGATTTTTATTTTTATCATTGTAGGAAGGATTTGGTTTATCTTTAAAAACTGATTTATTCTCGGCTTCAAGAATTTGGTTAGAGACTACATAAAATAGATGATTTGTATAATTATTTTGTTGTAAAATTCTGTTTATATCTTTATTTTTAGGATCTTATTTAGTATCGACTATATCTATTTTAAAAGGTAAGGCAGTTTCAATTCTACCATCTACGGGTAGACTAATCTCTTCTAAAGGAGGAATTTTAGATTCAACTATCTTATTAGTAGTAGTATACCACTTATTAACAAGCATATTTAACGACTCTTTTTGGTCAATGAGAATTGTAAAAACATAACCATAAACGAGTCAAACGAAAAAGTTGCTCCAAATAAGAAGTAATACATGTCAATAGTGTTACAGGTAAATACTATACTTGATCATATGTAAAAATTATGGAAGCCCTGCTACACCAACAAAAATTATGTAGAGACGGAAGATCCCCGCAGGACCCAAAGGTATTATGAATTTATCTTAATGGATACATTCAGTAAAAGTTGAGCATATATTTGAGAAAATTAACAAGTATTATCAACTCAATATGAAAGGCAGTGTGAAAAATTTCAAGTAGAAAGGAATATATCTACCTTATAAGAAGATATTAAATTATGCAAGTTCCTTATTGCCAATAGGAAAACTTATATTATTAGTTGGTTCTTATATTATTAGTTGGTCCTTCGACATTCATGAATTTGAAAGGATCAAATACTTAATCAAGACAGTTAAAATTCGAGCGTCAACTATCAGCAAGATAAGTTAATTTCAAGTTCATCACCCCGAAGGAATCATGACAACTACAAATGAAAGATTAAAAAGAAGGCTCAAGGAAGCCTTATTAAACCTCAACACTGAAATTAAAATTTGAATTATTAGATATTCCTGCCTCACTGACGAGCTTAGCAACGGAGATATGTTAGATCTACAAGGAATAGCATAAGCATACCTCCTTAATTAAAAGAAAGTGCGAACACACTTTGATGATAAACAAAAGAAATATCAAGAAAGCAAATATCAAGGAGTGGATTCCACATTCAAGGATATGCCATACAACTTAATGGTGAAGAAATAACAAGTTTCAAGACCACTATGATAAAATTCAGCATAGGACAATGTAAGCACATGTTAACATTTACTATGTCAACAATTCCAATAACACATGGACCCCCCAAGAAAAAAAGTCCAAGCCACAAAGTGACAAAGGACTTGATATCAAGATACATATTTTTCAGCAATCAACACAAGAAGATATACATGCAGCAATACCACAGTTTTTAATACAGTTTGAAATTTTTCAGGTAGAACAAAATATCTCTACACTCCCGGAAAATATTAAATGGTGTAAGTTCTTTATTTCCAAAAGAATATATTATGTTATTAGTTAGTCCTTCGATATTCATGAAATTGAAGGATCAAGTATCTGAGCAAGACTATCAAAATTAAAGGATGGACTCCGGAAGATCATAATGATAGGTTAGTTGTTGGCTCTTTATCACGAAGGAAATCTGACGTTTCAAAAGAAGAATTAAAAAGAAGTCTCGAAGAAGCCTTATCAAATCTCGACAAAAATACCAAATCATATTAGAATGATACTTAAAAAAAAATTATAGTACTATTAAAAAGAAAATTTTGCTACAGTATTATGTATTACCAAATTTCAAGATGATTTAATAAATAAAGCGTTTCTATTAAGAGACGGCAGCAAAGCAGCCAAAGATGTTTTGAAAAAGAATGTTAAAAATTTGGTTTTAAACAAATATTTATCAGATGGCAAGCTTTATTATCTAGCTTTAATCTTGAAATAGAATTTATAAAAGGAGAAAACAATTCTCTCCAAAACATTTTGACAAGAGAATTTTTAATGGGAAATAATGAGACTAGGAGTACTGGGAATAAGACACCCGAGACTCAACTGCTTTTCATTTGTGGTGAGGTGAGGTATTTCTATACCTACCTTTTGTGTATATATTGTGTTTTGCGTTTCAAACTGTGTTTTGATCTTATCTTGTGGATGTTTGAGCTTATGGCTCCTTGTTTTAAGTAGAAATGGTTTTTGACCCATAAAAAAATTTCCACCTCTTGTTGTGTGTGAGTGGTTTTTTCTTGTGTAAATTTGAGTATCGGTTATGATCAATACCTATGACTTGAATTGTGCTCTGAGTCAAACAAAATAAATGAGTGACAACGATGAGGCCAAATGAAGTTACATAGACAATATAGGAACTTTTTGCATCTCACTGTGACTAGACGGTTATCGAATGGACTCTCTTGTGATGAACATCACACACTATCGAAAGTATGGAGTATCGTTTGATATTGGTGTCAATGCCTTATGTGATGAGCCTACCGTGAACCTTTTATGATGACACCTAGAATTTGCCCCGTTGGTATGGTTGACTAAGTGATTCAAGCTCTTGAAATGATCTTAGGAAACAATTTTGAAGAGTAAAACAATTTGACAATATACCTCTTTTGTGGTCAACCTTGTGAGATGTGTGAACTTTGCTTGAACCCCTTTGAGACTTATCCTTTTCTTCGAGAAACTTGATGAAATTGTGACCCCACTTTATACATTCACCCATAATCCTCATGAAGTGTGGTTTATATGAATAGTCTACTCAGGTCAAAAGCCTAAGTTGGGGGTATGGTGAAAGGAGAAGTTAAATAAAAAATGTGAAATTTCCCCCTTCTAGCAATGGCCTTGAAACAGATGGAACCCCTCCATATAAAAAAAATAGACAGAAAAGAATAAATCAAAAGAATAAGATGGAATAGTTTTGAAATTAAGTTTTGAAAGTTGCAAAAGAACTGTAGTGTCCGGTATTCTATTGGAAGTTGAATAATAGGGTGTATGTTAAGCATGATTCAAATGTTGAAGGAAAGGAAAAAATGATGTTCAGACCACATTTCATGAGGGTAGTAGCCAAGTGATGTTCAGACCACATTTCATGTGGGTAGCAGTCACTAAGCCTAAATGATCATACATTTACACTCAACCCGTTACAAGGCTGATAAATGAAGATGGGTGAGCCTTAGGATCGCCAAGAGAACTCGGTGTGTTATTGAGTGTCTCATCAGACCACCTAAAGTTCCAGTATGCCAAGCCCTGAAGGAAAGAACCAAGTTGGAGATGAAAAGAATTAGTCGGCGGATAGACGAGCGAATTCTGCGAAGCCAAGATAGATCGGCCAAAGTTACATACCTTGAGGATGCTGAATGACAAGGCAAAAGGGCGATGGAAGATACCAAAGGGCAGCTCGTCGAGTGGTTCGGCGAGCTTGACTTACTTCGCCAGTTGAGTTTCGTAGCTTATTTTCGTGACTATAAATATGTTTTTAAACATTTAGTTTAGTATCAAATAATCTTTAGAAAAATTTATTATTAAGTTTTGAGCATCTGGAGACAATATTCTCTAGTTATCCTTAGTTTTGAGGGATCGAAGAAATTCACTTTTGAGAAATTGGAAGTGGGTCTTTGAAGTTCATAAAATTGGAGCATTGTAAAGACGAAATCACTCTTATCCAGTTGATGGATAACCAATTTGGTAACGGTTTTTACTTTTTTATGATGTCTAGAAAAAAAAACAATTATTGGGGTGTGATTATGGATTAATTTAGCTTATGGTATTCCTAATTGTTAGTTTAAATGCTATTTAAAAGTTAGTTCAATCATTAATTGTGGTTTGACTTAGGAATTGTAGTTGCAAATGAAGTTTTATGTTTGTGTTTTTGGCTTGCTAGAGAGACAGGACTTAGAACTAAGGTTTTTGATTGATCATTTGTGGGTATTGGGTTGGTCTGGGTTCAGCTCGAGAGAGTGAATCCTAAACCCATTCCCACACTTTCAGCTTTAAAGAGTGAATGCATTAAGGTGTGGTTTGCTCTTAATTTGCATGTTTGTTGATGTTCGAGACACATCGCTTGATTTGGGGTAATGGTTAGAGATAAAATTACCTCCCTTATAGTCTAGTCTATTCACTAATATCTAGTTATTTACTACTAGTTTCAATTAACCCTATGACTATATTAAACTATAATCGATCACATCCAAAGAATCCATCTCATTATTATTAATTCTTGTTGTTTGTGGTTGTTGTTTGTAGTTGCTAATCAAACCAAAACTCTCATTTGACATTCGTGTCAACCTTTGATTTGAATGATATCTTTATTTGATAATTTTTATTCCTATGACTAATTTGACCACATTTATACGTTCCAATTGTATCTGAAACACGCACCGCTCCCTGTGGAATTTGAGCTCAACTCATTTAATTGAGTTTTATACTAATTTATGACGTTGAACACCTAGAATTGGATGAGGTGTTCTTGAAACGTTAAAATCAACAGGGTGGTTGGTCAGAGGTTGAGCAGCTTGCACTGTGGGAAGGACTCCAGGATCTACCAACCCATTAACAAAAGTCATGATTGGCTGAGCTAACACTTGCTCGAAAGGAGGAATATCGGTATTCTTAGCATGTGCATCCTCCTCTTATTCAACATCCTTCTCGTTTTCGATCTCTACATTCTCTTCGAGCTCTTCTTGGGTTGTAGGAGGGGCCTCTTCCCTGGTAACATTCTTTACTGGGGCTCCACCCTTGGCAGGTGTTATCTTTCGTCGTCCTCTGCCCCTTCCTCTTCCTCTACCCCTCACTTGGCCACGACCTCTTACTGTGGGCTCCATTTCTAGCTCATAGATGGAAGCTAGGGGCCTGATGTCATTGTATTGCGTGTTAACAATTTGTGGACAGAAGAGTGAAAGAGATTAGATACAAATTTGGATTACCAAATACCAATTGAAATCAAGTCATGGCACGAAGGAAGAAGAAGACAAACAGATTTCCTAAAGTCTTGTAGCCTCTCAAAAAAATACAGACGTCTCTGTACCATTTCGCAAGACTCTACTAGACTCGTTTTGGTACAATAAAATCAATGAACCTAAGGCTCTGATACCAACTTTGTCATGATTCAAATAATCGTGATTGGCACCCATACCAACCCTTTGTTGGGAGAACCACTACTGAAACCCGACTAAACACATTAAAGGAACTAAACCATTTAAAATTACAGAAGAAGGTTTAAATGGTAAATTATATAAGTTCCCATAAACTCCGAAAGTCTGACAAAACAACTATACATAACCCTCACGGAAATTCAACCCCTAGACCTTAAAGTCATTGTACCATACCTCGACTAATCAACAAGTCTAAGAAAAAGGGGATTCAACCCTGAAATCTAAACATAAGTAAAATGTTTAAGTAGCTAGTTTGAGTCCTTAAAGAATGGACTAAAACAATGGATGGATCCATGGCAGCCTCAGACAACTAGCTTACCCTCGAATTTAATCTCGGACAATGATCTCCTAGCTGGGGTCTGTCATTAGCCGCTTGAAGATGTCCTGTACTCAACAAAAAAATAGAAAGTTTAGTATCAGTACACGAAACTACGGTGTACTGGTAGGATCATATGACTAATCATAGTCAGTAAAATATAGAGAAGTAATTACGATACAGTAAACACACATATACAAAATGCATAATTCAATCATCACTTTAGGAGAAGCATACAATTTCCCAATATCATTGAAAGGTAAAAAAGAATGAAATAATCAAAAATGGTCTTCTCATGGAACCCACACCCAAACTGTTAGTGTGTTGAAACATGACACCCAATCCAATATACATGTATTGGAACGTGACACCCAATCCAATATACATGTGTCGAAACGCAACACCCGATCCAATATATGTGTGAGAATATGGCATCCAGTCCAATATATGTGTTAGAACATGACACCTAATCCGGTCAGCACAACCACAATCATAATAACACCCATAATGAACAGTACTTATAGACACACAGTCAAGTAATAGGTTCATGACATGTAATTGTTCTGACATAATCATTTCATTAGATTCGATACATGTTTCCCTATTCACATACATGTCTGCATCACATGGAGCAATTAACAACCATATATGATACAGCAGGAAGTCGAACCATCACCTACCTCAAAACCAAGCCTGAATACTCTAAGACACTTGAGACTTCCCCCTCTAGAGTCTTTGATGAGTCTGAGATTTGGACTCATATGGGCTTTGTTTATATAGTTTTAGTATCCTCAAATGCCTAATTTGTGCCATAAACTGATGTTAAATGCTTGATTTTCAGGTATATGGATTGAGGATCTAAACAGAGACACTAATAGGCAAAAAGAAACAAAACAAATTGAAGAAGTGGAGAAAGGTGAGTCTGATGATCGCCAAGTGCACTTGGCGAATCGTCGAGTTGCTATTCAGTCCGCCTAAAGTTCTAGTGTGCCAACCCTAAGGGAAGAAACCAAGTCAGTGACAAGAATTGGGCATGCAACGAGTCGACTATTAGTTCTGTGATAACAAGATTGACCGCCCAAAGTAACAATACTTGAGGATGCTGAGAGCTAATGCAAAAAGTCAATAGAAGAGAGCAAAAGACGGTTCGTCGAACCACTCGGTGAACCTGACTTACCTCGCCTAATGTCCCTTCGTGGATAATTTTTGGCGACTATAAATTAGATTTTGAATTATAAATTCAGGGTCGGGAGTTTAGTTTTGTGACCATTTAGAGTAATTCTCTTTTGAATTTTTAGCGTTTCCTAATAGACTTGAAAGCTTCTTGAGACTCAATTTAGAGATTTTGCGAGTGGGTTACTAATTTTCTTCAATTTGGGACATTTTAAAGGCTCGAATACTCTTACTCATATGATGGCTAATTGATTTGGTAACCGTTTTCCTTTTTATTATGTTTGGATAAAACCCCAATTCTTGGGGTGTGATTGTGTTATTATGGGTTGAATTAGTTTATGGGTATCGTCAATTACTAGTTTAAATGTTATATTTAAGTGGGTTTAATCATTAGTTATGGTTTAATTTATGAATTATAGTTGCAAATGCAGTTCTTATTTTGTGTTCTTAGCTTCCGGGAGAGAGAGGTTTTAAAACCAAGCCTATTGATTAATGGTTTGTATGTATTGGGTTGATATGGTTTTAGCTCGAGAGAGTGAATCCTAAACCCAATCCTACCCATCAAGCTCGAGAGAGTGGATAAATGAAGGTGTGGTTATTCTTAATTGCTATGCTTATTGGTGTTTGAAAGGAAACACCTAATTCGAGATAGTTATCCGAGAGAAATTATATTCCTTATAGTCTAGTCTACTCACTTATGTTTAGCTATTTATTACTAGTTTCAATTACCCACATAGAAAAATTTTCCTATAATTGATCGCATCCCGAGAATTCCTCTCCGTATTGTTATTTCAATTGTGTGTGTCTGTATTGTAGTTGATAATTGCAAACAACCCCCTCCCCCTCCTATCTGACATTCGTGTCACCCCTTTTGATTTTTTCATGTCTTTTTTTATAAATCTATTGTTATAGCTAGTTAGATCACATTTGTACTTCTTAATTGAATTTGAACACCTATCGTTTCCCTTTGGGATTTAACCTCAACTCATTTGTTGGGTTTTAGACTATTTAACATTCGTTTTCACCTAGAATCGGATGAGATGTGTTTGAAAAGTTAATCAAAAAATGGTGTCATTTCTGGGGAGTGGTGTTGTTTAAAATTCTGTTAGAGAAGTTGAATTGTGATATTTTTGGTTGTAGTTGAATCTACTTACTTTAGTTTTTGGTTTTTGTGTTGCTTATGCTGAACAAAGGAAGAGATGAGGGTAAACGAGAGCAACGGTAGCCAAGTGGACCACCAAGATGATATTGGTAACCTCAATGATGTAAATGACCCAATACATTGGGTGGTGTGGGTGCAATGTACCTGCCTCTAATTGAAGGAAATGTCGTCTTCCAATGCAAAACACAATACTACAGCTCCTCCAAATGAAAGGATTATGTGGAGGATTGGCTCACGAGGAACCGCATGAACATATTTGAAACTTCGTGGACATTTGTGATCCGTTCTCATTCAAGAACGTATCACAAGAATCAGTTTGTCTCAGATTGTTCCCATTCCATTTGATGGGTGAGGCTTGTAATTGGCTGGCTGAGTTTCCAAGGGATTCCATCGCTTATTGGGATGAGCTTACTACCGCATTTCATGTGATATTCTTCCCCCTATCAAGGATGATAACCATTAAGGATAGTGCCCAAGGTTTCAAACGCTTGGAAGGTGACATATGCATGAGACGTGGTAAAGGTTTAAGATATTGGTACTTTAATGTCCAACTCACGGGCTGCTGAATCACATATTGCAGCAGTACTTCTATTGGAGCCTTGATTCAGTGAACAAAGGAGTTGCTGATTAACTTGTTCCCGGTGGTTTAATGCAACATCCCTATAAAGTAGTGTCTCAGTTTCTTGATGGTATGACATACCAAGTCTCTCTTCTCACTTTTCGAATGACAAAAGAGTAGATTGAAAAGGATCGAGAGAGACCAAAACATGGCCAAAATGATGACCCATCTGGATCTATTGGCGAAAAATATGATGGGTAGGTATGAAGAGTGCTAATGCTATTGGTATTAGTGGAGTGAATGCGGAGGATGCTCAATTTGAAGCATTTTACAGTGAGAAAAGGAACTTTTTAGCTAATCAAGGAGGTGGATATCAGCAAAACTATCCAAGGCTGGGGGGTAACCCAGGTTGGGATAGAGTTGAGGGATGGATATACAGTGATAGAGAATGGCGTGATTGTAATGCCATTTGGAAGGAAAAAGAAGGTGATAAGGACAGGTACGTCCCACCTCATGAGCGTCAAAAGCCCAAGGAATCTGAAAATGTTTGTACGGAAGACATGCTCTCACGCAATCTCAACAAAGTTGAAGGATAGCACAAGGTGTTGAAAGATATGAAAGAGGATGTCTCTACACTTAAACATATGGTTTCCTCTTATTCTGTGTCAATCAGGCAATTGGAGGCGCAAATGGATCAAATTTCTTCTCATTTGAATCTAAGGCCAAAAGGGAGCCTACCAACTGATACCTTGTTAAAACTGATGAATGATTCGTAAATGGGTGTTTTTGCCGTGCCATGACATTAACTAAGGCGCTTCTTGGGAGGCAACCCCAGTTTTAAATGTTATAGTTTTAAATTTTTGAATAACGGATGTTGATTGTGCATGTTGAAATGTGAAAATGTTGGGAAATGGGTAGTTTGGTGAGCCAAAGTCAAGTTGGAGACTCGCGTAAAAAGTCACCGAGACCTAATTTGGACCGTTGTTGGACCCACCAAGCTTGAAGTGGAACTCTGTAAGACTCGGCAGGCTAATTGCTTAATCGGTGACTCACCGAATAGGTCGGCGAGCCCGATTTTATTCGGTGTTTGCACCCTGAGAACTTCTAGGTGTCCTGTAAAACTCGGCGAGGTAAAGTACCACTCGGCGCATCGCAGACTAGGCCGTCGAGCATGACTTACTCTGCTGATGATGTCGCGAACGGAAAGATTTTAAAGGCCAAACGGCTTAAAAATTTTAAAATCTTTCATATTCTCTCATTTTCAACTCTTCTACCCTATCACCCAGTACTTAATCTCTCTCAGTTTATTGTTTTTACCCGTATTTTTGTGTGAAACCGTGCTCAAAATTGGGGAACTTTGTCGTCTAGCTATTCAAACTTGATATTTGGCATTAAGGTTGGCTTTTCGAACCCCATACTTTAATTTTATG
The DNA here is from genome assembly GCA_016801875.1 of Solanum sitiens. Taxonomy (NCBI): domain Eukaryota; kingdom Viridiplantae; phylum Streptophyta; class Magnoliopsida; order Solanales; family Solanaceae; genus Solanum; species Solanum sitiens. Next base: position 117,187 of record JABWTJ010000760.1, on the reverse strand, counting down.
GTTGACTCGAATGCAATAGGTAAATTTAGTGTTGTTTTATGTTGGGAAATTAGTATAATCATTTTTAATATGTTGGATTTCTAAATTGTTGGGTTGTGGTTTATTTGTGTTATATCTAGTGGGGTGATGTTTAAGTAACCCCAAATTTTACTAAATGATGTAATTTTTCCAATGATGGAGCGGTTGACGTCATTCTTAATGGCAAAATTTGTCATATGGCCTATTTTAGCCAAATCGGGGAAGTCTGAGTACCCCGAGGGCATAGTCGTATGGGTCTACCTTTAATTGAATAGTTTGGTGTTTGATTTTGAAGTTTGGGGTTGAAAACTCGCTAGTTGGGCCGTTTGGCGAGCTACGTCGAGCTCGCCAAGTGGTTCGGCAGTTTGCCAATGTCCCCCTCAGATCCCCCTTAATTTCACAATTTGGTTTAGTTTGTTTAATAACTTTTGGCGAGATGCCTCGTGACTCGCCGAAAGGTCTTCTTGATTTCCATTTCTATTCCCCTAACCATTAAAATAGACTATAACTTTCGGTGGGCTACTCCTAGCTCGCTGATAGGTGTTGGCAATTCACCGAAGGACCCTGTACATCATTGACCTATCTTGATTCTGGAAAATTTTCACAGTACGTGGTACTTTTGACAAGCCCAATTTGGCTCGCCTAAGTGACTCGACAACCCATCAATTGGTTCGGTGAGTCTTTTTGCAGTTTAATTTCTGCATTTTTATTGAATTATTTCTAACATGTGTCTATGTGTTTTGCATAAATGGCTAGAAAAAACTTCGATGATAGTGGCATGTTTCCCCAAAAGCAGGCACGAGAGATCGTGATAAATGAGGAAGCAGTTGCTTCCGGTGCAAAGGGTAAGAAGTTACCTCCAAATGAAGGCAAGTAAAAGGGAAAAACGCCCATAGATGATACATCAGAGCACAACTCTGACAATGAGGGAGAGTCATTTGATTCTCAAGCTTCATTCCTTGAGCCCGAGGATAATTAGTTATTACATGCACGACCAGCAGAGTTCGTTTGAAGCTCGTTATTATGCGTCTAGGACTCCAGAGTCGACCCTCTTACTTTAGATTTAGTGTCAGCTCCAGCACAAATGGTGGTTCCAGCACCACCAGTTCAAGGTCCTCCCCAATTATTAAATCAGTTAAAGGCTGATGGATTGAGGACCATCTTGGAAGAAAAGTGATCGTCCCAAATGTGTAGTGGATAGATACCTAGTTGTGTGGGGCACTCTCCAGTTCCACCTTTTCGGGATCTTCACCAGGCCCTGTGGCTCAAACATTTCCACCTGGTTCCAGGAATTCTACTCAGCCTACGGTGATCTAGTACCTCAGGGAAGAAGAAGGCTAGTGCTTTCAGGCCAATAGAGTTTGTGATGGTTCAAAGGAGGAAGATCAGATGTAGCAGCAGTGATATAAACGTTGTATTTGAGAGGGCCACAAAATTCATGCATGAGTACCAGAGTATGACTACTACACAAACTCTAGATGATCTAAAGAGCTAGCTAGCTCCCATTATTTCTGACACCACCCCGAGGTGGATTGAGGCTGGAGCGCCTATTGAGAAGAAGAACCTAAATATAGCAGCTCAGTACTGGTTGGGATTCATCAACAACAGAATCATGCCATCGCAGAATAATGCCATTCTCCGCCACCCAAAGGCGATGTATCTTGGATCTATCATAGCAAAGAAGCGGCTAAATTTGGGATTAATTATTGATCAGGATATGGTCATGAGGGCCAAGCAGTGCCAGACGTCCCTTCCATTTCTAGTACTTATCACAGAGTTGTGTCGTCGAGCTGGAGTTTCTCATGATGAGAAAAGGGATGTCGAGATTACCCCTACATATTCTACCGACATCTGACACATAGAGTTTGAGTACACACGGGACGAGGTTGATAGGAGGAGAGCAGCTCTAATGGAAACATCATTGGAGGTCGATATTGATTAATTACCTGTAAAGGCAGCATATACTACTCCGGCCTTGGGGCCTTCAGGTACTTCTAGTTTACTCCCTCTCAAACCCCAAATTCTTCTGCTACTCCCCCACCCTCTAGAACTGTTGTTGGTTCTACTGCCTCTAAGCCTTCGATCACCCATGTCATGCTTCTCAAGATGGGGCACATAGCCCATTCTGTCGATGTGTGGGCTTCCCGGATAGAGTCCAAGGTTCCATAAGGTGAAAACCGATGTTTCAGAGGTGAGGAAAAATGTAGACCATCTGAAGTCCATAGACTTCACTTCGCTATTTGAGACGGCGGAGATCCCAGATGTCCCGAGTGCAGATGTTACAACCTATGTTGAGGTGCGTCCGGCTACTACCCAATATGATACTATAGAGGATGTTGTTGTTGTTGAGTCTAAGGCCGAGATAGATGAGGAGCATCTTGAGGTGCATAATGCGACTATTTATGAGGATCTGGCTGACTTAGGGTGTCATGTTCGAGACAGCTAGACGGGCCTCCTTAAGAGATACTAATATGGCAGGATCCAGTGCAGCTACAGTTTATGAGACACCGGGCATTGATGCCCAACCTTAGAGTGTGACCCCGACATATGGAGCAACTAAGATGTAGACTTCACCCAGGATTAGCCTGGCAGGATGATTTTTCCCCTCCCTCTTTGTTATTTTGTGATACTTTTTGTTGTTTTAGTTGCATTTGAGGACAATTGTATCTTTCTATTTGGTGGGGTAAGGTATTTTCATACCTACATCTTGTGATTTTGATATGTTTTTTAATATTGGGCTTATTTTATTGATATGTATATGTTTTGATCTTGATCTTGTGGATGTTTTATCTTGTGGTCCATTGTTTTGAATGAAAATGGTTTTGAACCTAATTTTGCCACCTCTTTTGTGTGTGATTGTAGTTGCTCTTGTGCGAATTTCAGTGTCGGTTATAATCAATACCAATAACTTGAATAGTTCTCTTAATTGAACGAAATTAATGTACGGCTACGATGAGGCAAATAAAGTTGCATAGGCAATGTGTAAACTTTTAACATCTCATTATGACTAGCTGATTGTTGAATGAGTCTCTTGTGATAAACATCGCACACTATCTAGAAGAGTGTGGAGTCTTGTTTGATATTGGTGTTAATAACTTGTGTGATGAGATTACTTTAAACATTGTGTTTGATGGCACCTAGACTTTTCCCCGTTGGTTCGGTTGATCTTAGGCAATAATTTTGAATAATGAAATAATTTGACAATATACCTCTTTTATGGCCAACCTTGTGAGATGTGTGAACCATGTTTGAAACCTCTTGAGCCTTAACCTTTTCTCAGAAGAAACTTGAGGAGTTGTGACCTCTATTTATCCATTCGCTCATAACATTCATGAAGTATGGTTTTTTTGAATGGACAACTTAGGACAAAAGCCTAAGTTAGGGATGTGGTGAAAAGAGAAGGAAAGTCAAGAAGTGTGAGAGATCCCCCTTTGAGTGATGGTTTTGAAAAAAGAGATGGAACCCCTCCATGTAAAAAATGAGAAAAAGAAGAAAGAAAAGAAAAAGATTGAGAAAGTTGTCAAATAAAGTAGTGGAAATTGCAAAAGCAATGGGGTATTCGGTAGTTAATGAAGTTGAATAATCAAGTGGATTGTGAGCATGTTAATGTTAAAGAAAAGGAGGAAAGTGATGTTCAAACCATACTTCTTGAAGGTAGAAGCCACTAATCCTAAATGACCATACCTTTACACTCAGCCCTGTAACAAGCCTTGAAAAGACCTTTGTTATCTTGATTGAGGTGAAACGAATGTTGATTGGAAAATAAGGGCAAACTTATGGGTGAAGTAATAATAGTGTTCACCTTTTTGTGAGTGTGAGAGTTGTATGTCATTCCGGAACTCCAAATTGTTGAAGAATTTTGTGTGAATATGGAATCATCTTTGCTGTGAGGGCATTTGAGTACATTTGTTGAGCTTGACCTTGCATTTGAAGCAAGTATTGTGAACTTGAGCATCTTTGATAATGGTGAGTCACAATTTGAATCTTTGAGTGCACAACTGATTATTGCATGACTCATTTGAACCTCGTTGTGTGCATTCATGTTGAGTCTTATGCAGCTCTATTTGAGACATCCTTTTTCAACTGCTAATGTTGAGTTTACTTGAGGATAAACAAAAGTTTAAGTTGAGGGTGTTGATGAGGTCGAGATTTGGACTCATTTGGGGCTTTGTTATATAGTTTTAGTTTCCTCAAATGCCTAATTTGTGCCATAAACTGATGTTAAAGCCTTGATTTTCAGGTATGTGGATTGAGGAATAAAGCAAGGACACTAACAGGCAAAAAGAAATAAAAACAAGCTAAAGGAGCGGAGAAAGGCGGCCCTCATGATCGTCGAGTGGCTATTCAGTCCGCCTAAAGTTCCAGCATGCCAGCCCTGAGGGGAGAAACCAAGTTGGCGTCAGGAAAGGGGTATGTCGAAGAGTCACCGTTCATTTTTGCGATGACCAGATTAATCGCCCAAAGTTACAGGACTTGAGGATGTTGAAAGTCAATGCAAAAAGGCGATAAAAGATAGCAAAGGGCAGATCAACGAATTAATTAAATATAATATGAATAAAGCTCAATTTTGTTGATCATCAACTCTGAAAAATGAAAATAAAATTGACCCTAAATATTCTGATAATAACGACATTGATATTAATTTGTTTGGATCAAACAAATGACTTACAAAAATCATATTAATTGATTTGTTGTTCTATATATCTTTGTTTTTTACATTCATTTAATCTAATTGCGAAGTCACCTTTTTTATCTAATATTGTACATATCACCGGCTGTAAATAAAGTTTTCATTTCAAAAATTTACTATGCTAATAAATCAAGAAGATTTACAAAAAAAAACATGTGTCGTATAAATAGGAAAAAACTTGCAGAATAATATAATATTCATTAAAAGAAAAAAGAGGACCATCAACAAAAAAATAATTAGTAAAAATAGAAAACTTAGTAGCAAATAACCTAAAAGACCATACTAATAAGAGGTAGTATTTACGTATACATATATATAAGAGGTTAATAGAACACACCATTTGTATATGTGAAAGAAGTCGAAAATGAATATTTTGACAAAAGTGCACTATAACCATCAGTAAAGAAAGAAGAAGCGTTGCATGTGTATTTTATTCACATAAAATAATGAACAATGAAAATAAGCAATTTTTAAATAATTTTTTAAGGCTCTACTCTAATGAAAATAAAATCTATCTTCTATCTATATATAATAGGAGAAGAAAAAGTTACACGTAATAGTATAGAAAAAACTCAAAATTGTTAAATTTCAAAAAATAATTTCAATTTGTTTAAAATTTGTATTTAAAATTAACCAAAAATTAAATAAAAAGAAGTAACCAACTAAATCCTTGTGTGTTTCTTTTTTTCCTAAAATTAAAATTGGCTATAGTTTTTTTAAATTTGAATTTAAAATATTTAAAAAAAGAAAACTGAAAAGGTTTAGACGACTCATTATAAGTAACCAACGAAATCATTATTAGTTTGAATTTTGAGTTTTTTAAAAATAATTATATATATATAATTAAGTATTGATTAACAAAAAAAATTCATTAATAATAATAATAATAATAATAATAATAAGCACAACAAAAACCCTTATTTTTGCATTTCTTGATCGGTCGCTCAAGAGACTGACGTTCGTTCTCTTCCTCTGTGCATCTATGTGATGGACTCATCATAAGCTTATTTTATTCTCCTCTTACCGGAATTTCTATCATATCAAGATTTCTTTTTTGAGTCAACTAAAAGCCCATGTATGGCTCGTTTAACCCGTTGAAGGGCTTGACTCTTGTGGTATGGGATGTGCTCAGCCGCCTCCAACTCTTTCTGTGGGTCAGACAACTTCCCTTATGCCAGCAGACATCATATTGATCTCTCTATTCAACAATTTTAAAATTCAAAAAGTAATTTTCAATTAGTTTAAAATTTGTATTTAAAATTAACAAAAAAATATACAAAAAGAAGTAACCAACTAAATCATTGTGCGTTTCTTTTTTTTCTAAAATTAAAATTGGTTGATGTTTTTCTAATTTGAATTTAAAATATTTTAAAAAGAAAACTGAAAAGATTTAGACGACTCATTATTAGTTTAAATATTGAGTTTTTTAAAAATAATTAAATATATATAATTAAGTATTGATTGACAAAAAAATTCTATTTAATAATAATAATTATTGTTATTATTATTATAATATTTTTTCACAAATGTTCCAAATGACAGACACACCAAATAATAATGTAAATAAAGTTCCACCGTTTCAAAATATAAATATACACGTCCTTTTCCTACCAAAAAGTTACGAAAATATTAAAAATATATTTTAAAAATTATATATATATATATATATATTTTAATTTGAATTTGAATTTATTCTAATCCTTATCTGATTAATATTTTTTAAACTTCAAAATGATTTATTAACTTCTCATGATAAATAACTTCTTACTGCATTAATCACGATCAATTTAAAATTGAATTAAATTTTTTAAATTTCGATAAAATTCTTAAACAACCATTATCCTATAAATAGACTACTCCACCAAGTTCTTCTAAAATATGAGATGTAAAAACAACGAGTGCGGAGTTAAAAGGATAAAAAATGTCAAAAATTTTAAAAGGGCACATTAATTTTCTTTTTAATCAAAAGAGTAAAATTGCTCCTGACGGATGATTTCCTTTTGACAAATTGATGCCGTTACATAAAAATCGCTGTCCCAATAACAATTTTATCAATTTTTTCTTTTAAATATCACTGTCCTTGCAATATTTTTCTCAAAAAAAAAAACTCTTTTAAATTGAAATCGCTGCTGTAGCAGCAATTTTCTTTAAAAGATTAAATTTATTTTTTTGTTAAATCGCTTGCCAAGCAGCGATAACATTAATTCTTTTTTTTTATTTTAAACATATTGCTACCTTGAAGAAAGCAGCAAATTTTTAAAGAAAATCAGTAAAAAAAAAAGTGAAAGTGAAAGGCAATTGAGCATATTAGTACATTTTCTCACTTTTTGGGTATAGAAATCGCTGCCACAGCAGCGATTGAGCAAAAAACAATTTGAACGAAATCGCTGATAGGACAGCAATTTTCGTGTTTTCTATTTAAGTTATGGTGTCAATTTTGTCAAAAGAAAATCGCTCCTGATGGAGCGTTTTTGCCCTTTTGGTTAAACAGAAAATTGATGTGCCCTTTTAGAATTTCTGACAATTTTTTTTTGCCCTTTTGACTCCGAACTCTAAAAAAAATTTTTGCTTCAATTGTTATCCAAATTTTTCTTAATTCTTTTAATTATTTAATATAAACTCAATTTAATGAGAAAAATTATATGAAGTTTATCTCAAATATATAAGTGAGATTTTTCTTTTTCTTGATTAATTTCAATCCTATTACTTTGAAATTTGGCAATGAACAACAAAAAGCGATTTACATAGAGTAAACTACATGATGCAAAGAGAAAAATTGCATATATTTATGGAAAAATTAGCAAACTAGTCAAATAACTTAACTTAATTAGTAAAAACCTCCATACTTTACAAATATTAGTAAAAATGTCAAAAATATCATTATTTTAGAAAGGATTGTGTATTCTAATTTACTTCCTATTTTATCTCATTTTAATTACAAATTTTCCAATTAATCCTCTCTCTTATGTTTTTTTTAAAAATGAAATATTTTCTCTCTATCATATTTTCATCTTCCAATTCTTCTCCATTTCAAAATTTGTCTCTCTTCTTCTTCTTTTTTCCAGAGAATATATTTATAAAGATATTCACACAATCCCTTTTATTAAAATATGAGTTTTTATCCGTTTTTCAATATTTGTTTTATGATTTTATTTTTGTATAAATGTTCAAAAGTGTTGTTTGTAGTTGAAATCACTTTTTGGGTTTGATAAACTCTAGATCACTCTCCAATGGCAGAATCTAAGAGAATTACTAGAGGTATTCAACTTAATCAACAATGTTCTATTTTTCAAATATCAAATTGAAATAGAACACAAATGATGATAATTTTGTATTTTAATTTGTTTATTTTGTATTTCAATATCACTTTGTATACAAATAAGTTCTATCTTTTTTTATTTTGTATTTATCATAATGGTATACCAACAAAGTCACATTTGTATTTCAATTGAAGTGAGTATTTATTGTGCTCATTTTATATTTCAATCTTAATTTTCAATGACAACAAGTTTGTATTTCTTTTTCATCATGTTTTCATCATAATTGTATACCAACAACTTTTATATTTTATGTGTTAACTTTACAATTCAAATTAAAATTGAATATCAAATTGTGGTGAGTATTTACTGTGATCATTTTGTATTTAACTCTCACATTGTATTCATAAAAGTTTGTATTTTTTTGTGTTCATCATAATGATATACCAACAAAGTCAATTTTGTATTCCAACTGATGTGAATATTTATAGTGCTCATAACGTATTTTAGTCTCAATTTCAATGACAACAAGTTTGTATTTCTTTTTATTATGTTTTCATCATATTTGTATATCAACAAATTTTGTATTTTATGTGCTCACTTTACCATTTAAATTAAAATTGGTGTTTTACTTGCATAGTGAAACTTAAATTGTATCCTAGTGATCAAAATTGTATTACATAATTGCCAAATATATTTTTCTTTTATTTGTATTACAAAAAAATTACGAATTGTATTCCAATATAATCTAGTCATTACATATGAATACGATTAAAGAAAGATACATGATTCTAGAAAAAGAATAACATACATAATGAAAATACTACAATCTGTTGAGGTTGATACAATATTCTAAAAAATATAAATTTAAAAAACGCGATTTAATCGAATTTATTTCAACATAAATTGAGTATTATCAATGAAAATTTAAAAATCGATACTAGAAATTTGATGAACAAGTGGGATGAGTTCTTTGTGTTTATTTTTTTGAATTTGTGTTTACTTTTGAATTTTTGTAACTGATAAGACTTTTAAGCAATTGTTCCTATTTTAAAAAATTATCTCCCCTAAATTTCTCCTTTTTGTTAGTTAAAAATTATATTCTTTAAATAAAATTTAAACAAGATACATAATAAACTAAAAATTTGACATTTTTACTAAATATTAAAAGTGTTGACAATGAATCCTATTAAATGTTAAAATATTGACATTTTAAAAAATTTCCTATTTATTCACTACTTTTAAGATTAAATACCAAAGAATATGAGATGCAATTTGGTTTTATTACAAGTAAATGTAGTTTCTGATCTTTCTTTGTTAAAATGTTGTTATCCTCGATTTATCCTTAATTTGAATGAATTAAATTAGTGTTCTTTTTCAAAGTTACTATAATAAGTATTGTCAAATTAAATTAGTGTTCTTTTTCAAAGTTACTATAATAAGTATTGGATTTTGTACGTCTTTGAGTACTTCCTCTTGTGTATTAAAAAATGATTTTTAAGGGAGGGGGGGAGGGGGGGCGGAAACATGTGATAGAATTGAGAAATCAATATAGAGGATCAAAAATTATTTATGTCAGATTGATATATTTGAAAACTAAACACAAAATAATTGTATTTATTGGCACTAACACAATACATATATACACACAATTGTATGAATTAAATATATATAAAGAAAACTATAAAGAGAATTTACATTTCAAGACTATACTTGCAGATTCACAAGATTATCATGGACAAGTCACGACGTCCATCATTTAGGTATTTAGAAATTAGCAGATAATCACAAGATTATCATGGACAAGTCACGACGTCCATCATTTAGGTATTTAGAAATTAGCAGATAAATAATACATTTATTCTAGAATTTTTGATAAATATGGAAATATATCAATTCCACTAGAATTAAGATAAGTATTGTATTTTATTATTGTAAATGGAGAGTATTTACTTATAGGTAGGGGTGTACATAGGTCGGTTCGGTTTGAATTTTTATTTTAAAAAATTTAAACCAATATGTCGGTTTATCAAATCTAAAAATCAAGTCAAACCATATGAAGTTGCTTTTTTCGGTTTCGGTTTTAGTCGGTTCTTTTGTTTTTTTGATTTTTTTCGATTTTTACAACTGTTTCGTATTTGAAAAAGCGATCAAATATTTTTTCACTTACCTGTGTGATAAACTAAACTTAAAAAATGTTAAGTGAATAGAAATTTTCGAAAAGACTGTAAAATTCACACAAGTACAAAATATTTTTTTTAAAATATCAACGTTCATTATGCTAAACTAATAAGATTAAAGGCTACATGCAAACTGAATACAAAAAATAACATTAAATATTTTGAGGTAAACAATTTACTTTGTAAATATTTAGTATTTGTTTTCGACAAAATATAATATTATTCACTTTCTAATTTTTTTCAAAAAAAGAAATCGGAAGCATGAATTTTCAAAATACACAATTAGTATCATTGTAATAGTTAATTGACCTTCAATATTATTGATTCATTATACAATTTATGATTAATTGATGTAAACTAGCGCTCAAGAGTGATTTGTATATCAATATTTTTTTTAATGTATGTGCTTATAAGTATTCAAAAATGATGCATTATAATATGTTTTAAAACCTATTCTTTATAACATAAAAAATAAATTTAATTATGATAAAAGATACTTAAGTATGGAAATTTATTCTTAATAAAATAATATATTTTTTAAAAAAAAATTGATCATTTTTTAGTTAAATGGTTTTAATGAATTAAATAAGTTTATTATTAAAAAAATATTTTAATGACATGTCATGCCAACTAGGGGAGAATGAGTCTTTGAAGTGTCAAGTATATTTGGAGGAAAATAGTGATAGTTGAGTAATATTTTGATACTAAATAAAACATAATGATATTTCAAGGCAATTCCCTAAACTTGAGTGACCATTTAGGGAATTGACTCAAAAAATTATTAAAAGAACAAAGACTTATAAATATTTGAGCTATTCGATATTTTATGTAATTAGTTTATCTGCGCAACGCGCGAAAACATATACTAGTAAATAATTAAAAACTGAAACATTTGATTTCGGGTGTGTTTTGGACTTATTTTCTCATGTTTAGTTGGTGAGTAAAAAATATTTTCCAGAAATGATTTTGTGTTTAATTTATGTATGAAAAATATTTTTGAGAGATCTTTTAGTTTTAATAGAGTAAAAATAATTTATGAAATTGAAAATATTTTTATAAAAACAAAATTATTATTTTTTGGGGGTGGGGGTGGGGTGGTGGGGTGGTGGGGTAGTGGGTGGGGGAAATAGGTAGGAGTGAAAAAATAAAAATTTAAAGTTGATAGTATTTTTAAAAAACAAAATTAATTTTTTAGGGGGTTGGGGTGGGCGGGGGGCTGCACAGGGGGTGGGGGGGTAGGGGTTTAAAAATAAAAATTTAAAGTTGAAAATATTTTAATAAAGCAAAATTAATTTTTTGGGAAGAGGGGGGTGGCCGGTGGGGGGGGGGGTCAGGGATCGGGTTAAAATTGAAAATATTTTTTTTAAATTGATTTTCCAAAAAAAAAAATGTAATTTGAAATTGGAGGAGAGTTTTGGAAAATGTTTTCCTTAATTTTTGAAGGGAAGTTATTTTCCTTAATTTTGAGGAAAATGAGTTGATTTGGAAAACATTTTTCAAATTTTTATCCCAACCAAACATGGAAAAATTGAAAAACATTTTCCAGAAAATATTTTCCTCCGTACCAAACACACTCTTCATGTAAACTTTATTTCTCTTAAAAGTTGTTTTCTCTCTTTTTGATTGAGCAGTGACTGTTAACTATCATAAATATTTTGATAAAGTAACTTTGTTTTTCAGCTATTAGTATAAGAAAAATATAAGAGAAAATGTCAAAATGGATACAAATAAATAAATATTTTGAGTAAGAAGAATGTCACATCACCTATAGTTTTAACTTTATTATTACAAAAAATATATATATTACAATATTGTTTTAAGGAGAAGAAATGATTCAATTTTTATTTTTTTAAAACAAAAAACAGATGAACGATTCTCTCTCTATATATATAATCGATTTTTGATAAAATTATAACATGTAATTCTTATAAAGTTATAACAATTAATTTTTAAAACAAATAAAGAAGTATAAAGTAAAAACAACAAAGAAGGGGGGAAAGTGATTGAAGGAATTATATACATAACATTAATGATGAAATTAAGGAAATGAAATCAAAAAAATAATGATGAAATTAAGGAAATGAAATCTAAAAAATTAATAGGATCAATGATGAGAGAATTTTAGTACGGTTATATTTGATATTCTATAAAGTTATAAGATAAAAATTTTAGTCTTTTAAAATTTAGGAAAAATACAAAAATAATTAAAATAAATAAATAAATAAACTTCCAAACACGTCTTAAGCAATTATTTTAAGAAAATGTAATAATAAATGTCATTTTTTATAAAAATAAATAAATATCTAAATTAAGAAAGGTGTCATCCTTTTTTAGTTTAAATTTTATTAGTATATAGATATGGATCTTTAGCAAAAACAAACTATCTAAATTCAAAAAAAGAATTCAAATTTTGTAAGAAGAAAACTTGATTCTTACATAGTTATAATAATAACTTATTTTATTAAAAAAATAAAAAAATAAAATAAAAGGTAAAAGAAGTACTTTAAGAAATGATATAAATGAGAATAATAATCAAATGAAAGTAGGGAAGTAAAAAGAAGTTAGAGGGATGAATGGAATTAAACGTGGTCACCTTTAATTTTGATATTCAATAAAATTTGAAAGCGAAATTTTCAGCCTTTTAAAATTAATTTTCTTTTATAAAATTTAAAAACTACAAAAACATATATATATATATATATATATATTGAAAACATAAACTTTAAATAAAGATATATTAAAATAAAACAAACTTCAAATAAAGATATATAAAAGAAAATAAAATAAACTTTAACTAAAGATAGATAAGAGAAAAGGAATTTAAGAAAAAAAACAGAATTAGAAATAAATAAAAAATTAAATTTCTATATATAAGTTGGTGAATACCTTTTAGTTTGACCATATTGTTTGAAATATTCTGTGAGCAGAGTAGCTACTCTACTTTTTATAGACTGGTATATTCCAAATTAAACTTGTATGCAGAAAAGATTACTTGTGTAAAAACTTTTCAAATACTATAATTAACTGGTAAGGAATAAATCATCTTAAATCTTATAAATAAGGAAAATGTCTTTTATGAAAAAGAATTGGTAACTGAAGCTTTTATATATGTTTATGTTTTAATGAGGAGGGAATTAAATACCATGCTTCAATATTCTGTAAAAACTTTAAATAAAATTTATGTATTTAAAATGAAGGACAAGTTAAAAAAACACATAAAAATGATAAATAAAAATTCAATCCTTAGAGGCATGTCACATCAACAAGTCTAACATTTAGATTAGTCAACCTCTTAGATAATTAAAAAACGTAGAATTTAAAAATTATTCTCTTCGTTTCACAAAGAATAACCTGGTTTGACTTGGCACAGAGTTTAAGAGTATAACGAAAACTTTTGTATCTTGTGGTCCTAAATTAAAGTTAGGTTAAATGTACAAATTACCCTTTGATCTTGTGGTCTTAAACATGCTACGTGAAAAGTTAAAATTAAAATATTACCAAAAAAAGAAAGAGATCATTCACTTTGAAACGAATTCAAAAAGAAATGAGGTTATATTTTTGAACGAAAGAAATATTAACTAATTAAGTGTAGACAAATTAATTAGCAGTTTGTGTAAGTGAAGCCCAAACAACACCAATAAGAAAAACTATATAAAAACAAATAAATGATTTTCATTTCCCATGAAGGTTTTTAGTTATAAAATATTGTACAATTTAAGTAAATAAATAACAAAATTGTTTTCAATTAAATGCTTAATTTTCTTTCTTGGAATCTATAAAACTTTTGTTATTTTTTCGTTTCATAGTACCTAAAAGTCTTTATACTTAATTTGTATATAAGAGGAAAAATTCACTTGAATGTTAGAGAGAACGTCAATCAAGATAATTCTAATGAAAAAAATTACATTTTTAATCTACATTTGTGATTCGTTAAAATATATATTTTCTTATGTGATTGTTTGCAACAAATTTTAAAAGTGACAGAAAATAAATTAGAATCACAAATAAAATATGAAGAAACATGATTTTATTGATCAAAATAGATTGCAGGTACAATTCTGTTGTCCCTTGATTCTACTCTCCTAGGATTTATCCATGATTCGAGGGCCGTTAGTGGCGTATTTCTCGAACTAGGATGATTTAGATTTGACCTCTCTATATGAATAATCCATCAATTTGTGGAGTATTCGAGATCTTGATCTCTTTATGGAACTTCTGAGATGTCTTTTAAGGGAATTTAATACCCTTTATATAGGCATAAACTAGAGTTTAGGGTTGAGTAGCCTCCAAGAATTCTTATATGAGTTGAACACAATTTGTAAAGTCCCAATTCGAACTGAACGCATCTTGTAGAGTCCCACAAAATTTTAATGTCTACAAATGCCCCCTGCTTCAAGTCTTGTCGGAGTGTAGACTTGATGAAACTCAAAGACGAGACTTGAAGTACTCATTCTTCCACCTTTGCAGCTTCAGATTTTCACGTTTGATTTAGGATAGAAGAGATGAAGGGCAGATTTGGTCCCACTGGGCGTGCCAATTTTGTTTGCAACAAATTTTAAAAGTGACAGAAAATAAATTAAAATCACAAATAAAATATGAAGAAACATGATTTATTGATCAAAATAGATTGCAGGTACAATTCTGTTGATCCCTTGATTCTACTCTCCTAGGATTTATCCATGATTCGAGGCCCGTTAGTGGCGTATTTCTCGAACTAGGATGATTTAGATTTGACCTCTCTATATGAATAATCCATCAATTTGTGGAGTATTCGAGATCTTGATCTCTTTATGGAACTTCTGAGATGTCTTTTAAGGGAATTTAATACCCTTTATATAGGCATAAACTAGAGTTTAGGGTTGAGTAGCCTCTCAAGAATTCTTATATGAGTTGAACACAATTTGTAAAGTCCCAATTCGAACTGAACGCATCTTGTAGAGTCCCACAAAATTTTAATGTCTACAAATGCCCCCTGCTTCAAGTCTTGTCGGAGTGTAGACTTGATGAAACTCAAAGACGAGACTTGAAGTACTCATTCTTCCACCTTTGCAGCTTCAGATTTTCACGTTTGATTTAGGATAGAAGAGATGAAGGGCAGATTTGGTCCCACTGGGCGTGCCAATTTTGTTTGCAACAAATTTTAAAAGTGACAGAAAATAAATTAAAATCACAAATAAAATATGAAGAAACATGATTTATTGATCAAAATAGATTGCAGGTACAATTCTGTTGATCCCTTGATTCTACTCTCCTAGGATTTATCCATGATTCGAGGCCCGTTAGTGGCGTATTTCTCGAACTAGGATGATTTAGATTTGACCTCTCTATATGAATATTCCATGACTTTTGTGGAATATTTCGAGATCTTGATCTCTTTATGCAATTTTTGAGATGTATTTTAAGGGAATTTAGTACCCTTTATATAGGCATAAACTAGAGTTTAGGGTTGAGTAGCCTCCAAGAATTCTTATATGAGATGAACACAATTTGTAGAGTCCCAATTCGAACTGAACGCATCTTGTAGAGTCCCACAAAATTTCAATGTCTACAGTGATATCATTTTTTTTTGGTCAGTCCCAAAAAGAATGTCACATTTTCTTATATGACAAGTATTTAAAGATATCATTCCTCTTTTATCCTTGTTGATGCCACTTAATTTTAAATATAGTAGTACTTTAATACAATTATGAAGAGAGAGAAAAGTGAATTTACTTTTTTAAGGGCAATTTGATAAATATTTCAAAGTCTTATTTATTTATTAAACTTTGTGCTCGATCAAATATTGTCACATAAAATAGAACGAAGAAAGTATTAATTTGAGAAGAAAAATACTAATATATACTATTAATAGTAGTATTTTTATAAGTGCGATGTTCACTTGTCAATCAATATTTTAAGAATATTTTGGTCATCCAATATTGAGTACTTTAAATATTTGTGTTTTTATTTATTTATATATAATACTAATTAAAAATATAATATGTAATACTATAATTAATTTGGGAATTTGAGGAGAAGAAGCATAGCAAAATGGCGTTTAACAAAGGACCAAAGTAAAAAACTAGGGATTTTTAAAAAATTGTGACAAAATAAATGAGTGGTGACATAAGTCTTAAGTATTGGGTGTAGGTGACAATTATGTGTTTAATGATTAAGGATTGTGGAGTTGCCCTCAAGTTTATAAGTTAACAGTTTGGTCCACTGAATTAAATGAAGGGTAAAAGAGTAATTTCACAATAACTAATTTAACCAACTTTTGTGGGAATTAAATGAGGGGTAAAAGGGTAAATTGACTAAACCAAACCTAATTTAACCAATTTTGGTGGGAAATATCGAGCCAAAAGGGGATATAAAAGATTTTTCCCCCGCCTCCAATCGTCGTATTCGTCCTCTTTTTCTTCTTCTTCTTCTTCTGCTCTCGTATTTGCTAGCTTGCTTTTCTTTCTTCCTGCTCTTTTCATCTTCTTTTCGTACACTGTGGGTCTTGGCTGCTAGTGCTTGAGCTTTCTTCTTCTTGAATCAGATTACCTAATCTGTAATTTGAGGACCAAATTTCATTTTGTTTCAATTGGAATTTCTTCATAAGCGATTGGATCACACATCATTGTTTCTGGTAAGTATAATTCATAGTTATTTGAAATAAATTCATTATCATCTTAGTTGGGTACCTGCAATTTTTTTAATAATTCACATTCGCGTTTCCAACATATTGTTATCTATGTTGCAACAGTTGAATATTATAACACATTATGGTCATATATAGCAACATAAATGTTATTTCAACAGCAACAGAACAGTAATATATAGCAACATATGACTTACATTTCGCAACTGAAAAGTCATATGTGTCAACATATGATATAATATAAAAATATTGCAACATGTGATTTGTCTGTCACAACAAAACAGTCATATGTAGCAACATTTGATTTACATTTTGCAACATAAAAATCATATGTGGCAACATATTATATAACATAAAAATGTTGCCACATGTGATTTATTTTTCACAACAGAACAGTCATAGGTAGCAACATATGACTTACATCTCGCCACAGAATAGTCATGTGTTGCAACATATGCTATAATATAAACATGTTGCCACATGTGATATAATATAAACATGTTGCCACATGTGATTTATTGTCACAACAGAACAGTCATATGTAGCAACATATGAGTTACATTTCGCAACAGAAAATCCACAAGTTGCAACATATGATATAACATTAAAATGTTGCCATATGTGATTTACTTTTCACAACAGAATAGTCATATGTAGCAACATATGACTTACATCTCGCCACAGAATAGTCATATGTTGCACATATACTTATTCTTCATAATTACTAATTGTTTTTTTAATTAATTTCTACAGGTGCACTGTCATTATTTGTAGGGATTGATTGTCGTGGTGAATGGGTCGAGAAGAAAAATCGATTCATATGGCGTTAGGAGGATACTAAAAAATAAGGAGCTGGTTCAGTAGGGATGTATGTCGAAAAAAACATTTTGTATGATGATTTCTTCAATTTAGTCGTGCAAAAGTCTGGATACAATTGTAAACCGCAAGATCTTGTTATGAGTTACATTCCCCATTTTTTTCATAATGAGAATATTTTACCTTTTAGAATAATCGATCAATCTAGTTTGATTGTTTATTTGGGAGGAGCAGAGAGACCGCCCATATTAAGAGTGGAAGAAAATCGTATCGAGGAGGATCATAATGTAGACGAAGGCGAACAAGATATGTTTAATGATGAATTTCATCCTGCGGACATGAATAATCTTGATGATGAAATTGAAATAGGTGAAGGTGATGGTGAAGGTGTAGGTGAAGGTGAAGGTGAAGCTGAAGGGCCGGACCTTGAGAGCAAGTTTCCTCCTACACCTATAGCTGGCAGCAACAATCCATGTGATTCTCAAACTTCACATCTAAATAATGTTCGAGATGATGAAACAGGTTTTATAGGGGAATGACATTCAAGAACAAGCAAGAACTGGCAAATTCATTGAAAATTGCTTGCTTGAAAAAAGATTTTAGACTGAAAAAGGTGATCAATTTTCGTAATATGTTTTACTTTAAATGTTCATATCCGGATTGCAATTGATGGCTAAGGGCTGTGAATTTACAAGTAGTGACAGGTTTGCCATTAGAATCTATGAAAAGTACCATACGTGTGGTTCAGAGCATCTTACAAGCAATAATCCCCACGCCACGACAAAAGTCATAGGTAAGTACTTTGAAAATAGGTTTTCCAATGATTTATAAGGGCATGGAGCATGCTAAGTCTAATGTCAGGGGTACACATGAGCACATGTATGCAGTGCTTAATGCGTACCGTTATATGCTTGAAGTTGTCAATCCAGGAAGCAAGACGACATTGTCGCTCGATGAAATGGGAGGTTTCAATACTTCTTTGTATCATATGCTGCTTGGATAATTGGTTTTAAAGAGAAAAGTAATAGCCGTTGATGGCACATTCCTAAGGAGCAAGTATGGAGGAGTTCTGCTATCGGCGGTGGCACAAGATGCCGAGAATCATATATTTCCAGTGGCTTTGTATTATCTCTGATAGACATTCAAGTATTGGAAAGATGGTTTTGACAATCTACCCTCCATCTCATTATGGTTGTTGCATGAGACACCTTGGGTAAAATATTCGAAATAACTTTCACAATTCGAAAGTAGTGTCCCATTTTTATAAAGCAGCAAAGGCGTACGATATGTAAGTTCACTGACCATTTCAATCAAATAAGAGATTTGGTACCAAAGACGGCTGAAGCTCTTGAACGTATTGGATTCCACACATGGAGTAGGGCATATTGCCCGGGAAATAGGTACCATCTCATTTTAGTTTATTTTTACTTTATGTGCTTTGTTTGATTTTTATCTTTTATTGTGTAGATATAACATTATGACGTCAAACATCGCGGAATAGGTGAATGTTATGTTTGATGTTGAAAGAGAATTTTCCATTGTCTCTCTATTTGATGCAATAAACAGGAGATTTGCATTGTTATTTCACTAGAGGCGCATGGAACTGGTGCACTCTGCAAATAGATTCGTTCCTTCAATTAAAAAAGATATATCAGAGTATGTCAATGCGTGCAACAAGTTATTGGCCCATCAAATCGCTAACTACAAGTTCAGTGTTACTGGTCATGGAGATGTTGCTAATGTGGATCTACAAAGAAGATCTTGTACTTGTAGAATTTTTGACTTGGACAAAATACCTTGTCTACATGCCATGACAGCGTTTCGATCCCAACATGGAGCCGATTTTGGAAATCTGATTTACCTGTACTCCTCTTCATATTATTCGGTGGAAAAATATATAATGTCATATTGTCAAAAAATTCACCCGGTGCCACCTGAAGATTCTTGGATTGTCTCTTTTGATATCATTCAGAGAGAAATACCTCCACCATATGTTGATCCAAGTAAATCCGGAAGGTAAGAGACGGCGTGGAGTTGGTGAATCATTTCCAACAAGAAAAAATAAATGTTCCGTATGTAGGGACTTTGGCCACAAAAAGACTACATGTCCAAATCGAAATGCCCCATAAGTAGTATTGTGTTGTTGAATATTAATGAATGTTTTTCTTATTTGAGGATGATCTCTATTATCTAATCTTATTTATAATCAACTTATGTGATGTTATTTATATATAATGTGTGATTTATTTAATTATGTGTTGCTACTTATAACAAAATATGCAAAATAGTGCATCTGTGGCAACATATGCCACTTATGTTAGATTTTACAATATAAAATTGCATCTGTGCCAACATATGTGAATTATGTCAAACAAGTACCAAAAAATAAATATGTGGCAACATATGCCACTTATGTGTTAGATCTTACAAATTGCCATATGTGGCAACATATGTAATGAACTTGCAAATTAATTGTGAAAAATATTGCCCTTCTTTGTTTTGTATATGTTGCGACATATGTCAATTATGTGTTGGATATTACAACAGAATATTTTAGATGTGGCAAAATATGTCAATCATGCCTTATATATTACAATATAACGTATCTGTGTGAACAAATGTCAAATATGTTTTAGATATTATAACAAAATATTTTATATGTGACAACATATGTCAATTACACATTTAAAAATTAACTACGAATCTGTCCCAATATATTTTTAAATAATGATTACGTGTAAGTGTTGTGTTGTGATCAATCAAATCTAATAATTATTGATATCTCAAAAATAGGTTTTGTTTAATAATTACGATCCTTCAGGTCTTTTACTTTGTTCAAACGTCATCTCTTGCAACTTTTCAAATTTGTTGGCCTTTTATAAGAACACAACAGAAGGGATGGATAAGTCAAAAGTTGTCTTCTCTTCGTCTTCATTCTCAAAAATGGTTTCAACTAGAAAAAACTTCATTGAATCCCTCCCGAATGAACTAGTAATTCTCATCGTTGAAAGGGTTGCTTGCTACTCCGTACAAGATTTAGCGAGTGCTAAATTATGTTCCAGGTTTCTCAGTGCAGTCGCTAATGAACGTTCTGTATATCAGAAGGTAACATTGGTCAGCTTTCCCCCTGAACCTACATGGACGATGAATCAACATGCCATCTATTTCATGAAAAATTGCATAGAATCGGAGAACTTAGAAGCCTTATACAGAAAAGGCGTGGTAATTTTAATGTGTTTCATTTCTTTTCACATTTTAATCAATGTAATTTTGTATTCTTAATGTGTTGTTTATTTTATAGTTCGATTTTTTCAATCGTAATGATCCAACTGCATTGGGAATGGTTAAAAAAGCAGCAGAAAGTGGTTACCATGGTGCAGAGTATGTGCTTGCCGTAATTTCAATATTTGAAGGCGGTATATCCATGAGAGAAGGCTTGATGTGCATTGCCAACATGAAAAAAAACATGTCAGTAATAGTGAGAAGATGTCGACACCATTTGCGATACATTTAAAATCAAATGTGGGTGCGAGAACCTAATATTTTGGGAGAAAGACCCATTTGTTGCACTGTGCATCAACCCCATCAAATCGCCCGCAGGAATGGTTGGCCCAGGGGAAGTAACGATGAAGACGATATTCATTGTTAATTGTGTAGTGATTTAGAACTAGATTATCTAGTTAAATTTTTTCCTCATACGAGTGTGTGAGATTAGTTTTGTACTTATTTTGGAATTAAATATGTGCAAACATATGACATATGATGAAAATGTTGTCTTTTTGTCTTTTGTACTTATTTTCGAATTATGATATAACATATGTACTTATTTTGTACTTATTTTTGAATTAAATCTGTGCCAACATATGCTGTTTCTGTTGTCAAAATGGCAACATAATATCATTTTTACTAGTTCGTCCTACAATGACCTAGTAAATCCATATGATAGTTATATAACACCCTTCTATGTCGTTAATTCAAATGTTATAAATTATTTTTATTGCTTAATTGTGGTCTAAATCACTAAAAGTTTGCCCAAATTATCATTTTTACATTCCTAAATCGATCAATTCATCGATTAGTGCCTACTTGTTGTTTCATCTGTGCCAACATATGCTGTTTCTATTGTCAAAATGACAACATATTCGTAATCTGTGGCAACATATAATTATAAAAATGAGTCTTTTGGGGGTTAATTCAATTAAATTGTCACCCAATTCGATATGTAACACCAATATATAGTCCTACAATATGTCTAATTAACAAATTATGGTCCTAAACAACAACCTTCATTCGATTATATCAATTATATTTAGAAAGACTATCATCCCACTAGTTCGTCCTACAATGACCTAGTAAATTCATATGATAGTTATATAACACCCTTCTATGTCGTTAATCCAAATGTTATAAATTATTTTTATTGCTTAATTGTGGTCTAAATCACTAAAATTTTTCCTAAATTATCATTTTTACATTCCTAAATCGATCAATTCGTCGATTAGTGCCTCCTTGTTGTTTCATCTGTGCCAATATATGATGATTCTGTTGTCAAATGGCAAAATATTCGTAATTTGTGGCAACATATAATTATAAAAATGAGTCTTTTTATAATTGGCCTAATGATAGGAAAAGCCCATTTTGTTAAACTAAAACTAAAATTGGTCCAATCATATTCAAGAAGGATATATATATATATATATATAAATTAGGATTTCATTTTCATTTCAAGAATATGGTTTTCAAATTTTTCATCCTTGCCGCTTCAGTTTTGGCGTTTTTTTTTCTCTCTCTCTCCGATACGACCTGCGATGGATGTAATGATATTATTTGCTTTTCATCAGTCTTTTTATCTGTCAGTCTTTTCTATTCTTTTTTAAAGACACAACTAATTTGATTGGCCTTTGGTTAAACCAAATTTCGGGGCTCACATATGCAATACTAAATCGATTTTCATCAGCTCGACTTTTTGTTAATTGGTAAGATATGATGTCAAAAAATGCGATACTAAATCGAATTTGTGATGATGAAAATGATAACATGTTGGGTGTGAAAATCTATTGCAAACACGGAGACCTAGTTTCAATGCAAACTTCATGGTCAAAGAATAATCCAGGTCGAACATTTTGGTCTTGTCCACGTTATCGTGTATGTTCATTTCTACAGCCTTTGGAGACTTCAGATCTTTATTTTTTTAAAAAAAATTAAATTTATTTCTTTTTTGTGTGTATTGTAGGAGAATGCATGCAACTTCTTTAGATGGAGGGATCGTAAAGATGTTGATTTATGATCCAAGTTCGTTATTCTCAGATTGGCGAACAAAATTAAGAAGTTGGAAACTGTTGATGAAAGTCATATTAAAAGAAGTACCGAATGGGGGATGAAGGAGAAGAAGAAGACCAAATGCTGTAGCATGTGGAAGCTAATCTTGGTGTTGTTGGTTTTTTTTTCTTGTATTATTAAGCATTACCAAGAAGAATATTGAAGAGGATAGAAAGTTCTTATGTAGTTGTGTACAACCATTAAAATTATCATAGTTGTGGAAATAAATAAACATAGTTTTGCACTCCTATTCAAATGCCACAAATGTTGCTACAGATGACCATACGAGGCGAATGTTGCTATATTTGAGGCGAGTATTGCTACATATGATACATATGTTGCTACATATGAGTCCTATAAAATAGCAATTGAACACATATATGTCATTTGTTGATACATATGCCTCAAATGTTGTCATAAATGTGTCATATGTTGCTGCAGATGTCTGATGGGTTGACACTCTGTTGCAATATTTGTGCCACATGTTGCGACAGACGAGTCATTTGTAGCAACATATGCCATAAATGTTGCTACAGATGACCATACGAGGCGAATGTTTCTACATTTGAGGCGAGTGTTGCCACAGAAATGTCATATGTTGCTACATATGGGTCCTATAAAATAGCAATTGAACACATATATGTCATTTGTTGCTACATATGCCTCAAATGTTGCCACATATGTGTCATATGTTGCTGCAGATGTCTGATGGGTTGACACATCTGTTGCAATATTTGTGCCACATGTTGCGACAGACGAGTCATCTGTAGCAACATATGCCACAAATATTGCTACAGATGACAATATATGGCTGGAGCTAGATTTTTCAAGAAGGGGTTCAAAATTTGAAGAACTACATTGATAAAATAAAACAACATAATTTATAAAATAAAATATTATCTTTATTTACAAACACATTGTCAAGGCTTTAAGCTCCGAGATACTATCCCATAATCCCAAATATATATTGCATCCGTTCAACTAGATTGTCACACAACAGGGTGTTGGGAGGTTGAATTTCTATCCCGCTTACCAAATGCTCAATGAATGCAAGGGAATGTGACCCGCACGCCGCTCTACTTGTATTTTTTACCATGGGTTCCATTCGACCTGTAAATTCCCATGGTTCATTGAGAAACTTTTCTGGCAAATGTTCCATTATTCCACTCTGCTTCAACAATTTAGGCAGCAACTCGAAGACAGGTTGTATGTATGTCAAAAACTTGGCATGTTTCGTAGCCATTAGGTTGCAGTCATAACCATTCATACGACCCTCGTGCAAGAGAATCGCGAGAGTCACAAAATGGGTACTGTCCATGTTCATGACTGTCAAAATCCTTTTTGCATCAATCCAATCCATGCCTCCAGGATATGGCCTAATACCCCTGACATAGTCAATCATATCTTCATCCCATACAAAGTCATCTACTAACTGTTTAATGCTTCTGCCACCAACAGTTGTTGCCTCATCGCTCATTTCATTATATCTTTTTTGGAAGTTGGTACAGAAGTTGAGATCCAGGATTCTATCGCCAGGATTCATCGATCTTAGCTTTTTTGGGTCTAGGCATCTTTGGGTCTTCATTATTACTAACGTAGCCATTTCGAGCCTTTATGATCCCATAATTCCATAGGAGTGAAGCATATCTCAAGCGAAGAGTGTCAACACTAATTCCACATGATAGTACTTCTAATCTATCACTCAAAAATTCAGCGTATGCAGCAACAAAAAGTCCACAATCTCTGCATGGTATATCATCAATCAGAAAATATAATAACAACACAATTCGATAGTCGTAAGACAAAAAAATAATGTAATACTTACAGACTACTGCTTTCTTGTTGGGCAATACCAGTAACTTGTCTGATTTCGAATGGGTGAAATTTGTTCTTTCTTGGTAACATTCAAGAGCTGACCAGTTGGTTCGCTCTTTTTGATAAAAAAACCCACTTAACTTAATGTACTTTGGCAACATTGTAGACAACTTTTTAAGCTCGGCGGATAATTTTCTATTAGACCTAGTTGAGGTCATGGAATCATAAACTTTTATGTGCCTTTCCTTCAATGCAACTACTATCAATACCCAATGGAATTCCCCATTACTATTTACAGGGACATAAACATCATTTGTCAAGTGCCAAGGCAGTCCACAAGGTATAGCAAACCCTTTCATTATGCCAACGATTGTATCCTCATATTCACTAGCATTTTCAATGTATGTTTTGAAAAAACAACTAGTGATGGTATATTGATATTTAGAATCTGTTGCTTCGACTTCTTACACAAATAGTAAAATATGACCACATACTGCACACATCTATCAAACAAATGTATCAATTAATTGTATATATTCATCTACTACACAATACATAAAAGTGGGCATGGATTTACCTCGTCATTCCAACACTTATTAGGTTGAGACATTACGTAGAACCAGTCCTTATTGTTTGGAAATGCAACTACAAAATCAAGTTGGTCAAATTCAAATTTTAAGCAATTGGCTAAGTAGCGATCTTCCTATTTCCTCTGTAATTGTGTAATCATTATAAATAATTAATTAGTGGACAACAAGAAGAAACACTAATAATAGTTGAATGACCTTATTTACTTTTTTGCATGATGCTTGTAAAGATCCTCGTTTATCCGTTGCGAGAAGGATGACATTAGTTCAGTTGGACCCTCGCCGTCAATGTTAAAACCTTTAAATGGATATTGTCGCTTCACATCACAACTGACGAATTTGACTTTCTTCTCTTTAATTTTCGCTTTCGCTTTTTCTTTCTGCTTCTCCTTCTCCTTCTCCTCCTTTTCTTTCTGCTTCTCCTTCTTCTTTATCCTTCTCCTTCTCTTTCTCCTTCTCCTTCTTCTTATCCTTCTCCTTCTGCTTCTCCTTAGCCTTCTCCTTTTGCTTCTACTTCTCATTATCCTTTGACTCCTTCTCCTTTTCCTTCTTCTCCTTCTCCTCCTTTCCTTCTTCTCCTTCTCTTTCTTCTCCCTAATTGTATAAAGTGTTTGGGAAATACATTTTTTCAACCTCCTACACTTCAGAGGCTGTGAATTCTTCTTGGATCTTTGGACATCAATATTATAAGACTTTTTCTTAACAATATCAGTGAGATTTTTAACACGACTAATAAAATAATCATATTGCTGCTCACAATCTTCGCATAGACAAAAAGAGCATTTGATGTTAGAAGATTGATCTGTTGTCCTGGATGAAGCTTCTTGTATCAAATTAAAAAGATTTGAGAGTTTACAATTCATTATAAAATAATATTAACATTATGTTGCCACAGATGGTTAGTCTGTTGCCATAAATTAACATTATGTTGCCACAAATGTATCTACTGTTGCCACAAATTAACATTATGTTGCAACATATATATCTACTGTTGCCACACATGAAATTCTATTGCCACAAATTAATCATATGTTGACACAGATAAATCTTATATTGCCATAGTTGAATCTTATGTTGCCACAGATGAATCCTAAATTGCCACAGATGAATCTTATGTTGCCACAGATGAATCCTAAGATGCCACATATGAGTCTTATGTTGCCACAGATGAATCTTAAGTTGCCACAAATGAATCTTATGTTGCCAAAGATGAATCTTAAGTTGCCACAAATGAATCTTATGTTGCCACAGATGACCATTTTGTTGTCCTAACGCATAAGTGAGATGTTACAACATATAATGAATGTTGGAATATGCACCAACATATTACTAAAATGTGGCAACATACGATACATCTTTCAACCAATGAAATATATGTTGAACAACTCAACAAGACTATATTTCTAAAATCATATCAACAAAATGGCCACAAAAAGAACAAGAAAAACAATAAAAAAACGACTTTTCACTGAAATGTTAACAATATAATACATATACATGGGTTTACTCAAAATTAGGGTTTTTTGGGGTTGGTTGATTCAATTTTTATATCTATAGAACGTTTTATTGTTCATTAATCAAAGAAAAAATTTCGAAAATTGTAAAATCTTTCAAAACAATAACTTACCCATTTTAAGACGAACACGATTTCAGTTCAAAAAGAGGACCGAGTAACGACTGGAGATGAGGAGGATGGAGATAGAGATAGTCGGGGAGGAAGATAGTGGAGGAGAGATAGTCTAGTCGGATTTTCGGATTTCTAAGGAAAAAGAAGAAGAACAATCCCAAGAGAGAAGAGAGAGAACGCTGGGAGAAGAAGATTAAAAGATTTTTTTTTTAAAATGATTTGAATTGAAGTGCTTTTTTGTATTTTATAAAAGATTAGAAAGTTTTAGAAATGTAAATTTGATCCCATATTTACTTAATTATATTTTAAAGAGGATTTGACCAGCTCTTGGTCAATCTGTCACCAAAAACAAAAACGAGACTTATTTGACACCTTTCTCTTAATTTTCTCGAAAAACTAAAGGTGCATTTATTTATTTAGAGATAAATAAGAAGAAAGAATTAGGTCAGAGATTTATAAGAGGTATATGAAAAAGAAAGAATGTGAAAGAGGCGATTCATGGGTTATTTAGAAATTGGAATTTGAGTAGCCGCATAGGTTGTTTGTTTAAAGAAGAATATATAATGCTCCATTTACGTGCATGCTGCTGTCAATTTCCCTCAGTTACAAAGGGTATGTTTATATCATATATTCATAAATGTATAGATCTATTTGCCCAGATGTACTAACAGTTGGTGTGTATAATAATATAGGAGTTGAATTTTCAAATGGTAGAATCATTCTTCCCAAATGGAAGTTGTGTTTTCCAACGCAGAAATGGAGTGTATCAAAAAGTTACGTAATTGCAGCCTCATCACCACAATGTGAAATGGAAATGGATGGTTTATGGACGACACAACTCAATGCGTTCTATCAATTTTCTCGCCCACACACTATATTTGGAACTGTGAGTATTTTCATTTTCATTTTCATTTTCATTTTCATTGTTGCTACTTCTTATTATTATTTGTTATATTCCCAGATCATAGGGATCACTTCCGTCTCTACTCTACCAATTAAATCCTTAACAGATATTTCTCCCATATTTTTTCTGGGACTATTAAAGGTAAAATTTGGTTTAACTTTTATCAACATGATCCTCATCTATGTAACGTGTTAATTTGTTTCTTCTGCTCTAGGCATTAATTCCGTCGCTGTTAATGAACATTTATGTGGTTGGGTTAAATCAACTGTTTGACGTCGAAATAGACAAGGTAATTTATCTTTTTTTTTTAAAAAAAAATAATAATTTCTCATACCATTCTCGTTGCCCAAAACAGACGAAGTAATATTACTACTGGATTGAATTGTCCCACAATTTTTCCTCTTTTTTTATGTCAGGTGAACAAACCAAGTCTGCCACTGGCTTCTGGAGAAATTTCAATGAACCGAGGCGTAACAATAGTCATCACCTCCCTACTCATGGTATGCAATTTTTTCCTTGTTCCATATACTTTGAATCTTTCGTGTTGAGTGATCGTACTCTATTGTCCAAATTAAATGAATTTATCAACTTAAACAAAGTATACATTAATATTTTGCATGTATTTGGAATGCAAATTTTGTCTTGTACCAATTTTTCTATAGTTAAGTAATATATTTGCAGAGTTTTGGTATGGGAATTAAGTTTCAATCTCCACCATTGTTAGCTGCTCTCATTGTTAGCTTTCTTCTTGGAAGTGCATATTCTATAGAGGTAACTCTTTTCCCTTGTCATTTGATTATTTTGAACAACAACTTGGTATCATTTCTAACTCAATTCAGTATTGTTTTAAAGTTACCTTTTCTTAGATGGAAAAGAAATGCAGCTCTGGCTGCAATATGCATCATGGTTGTGAGGGCCATCATTGTTCAGTTCGCTTTTTTCGCACATATACAGGTAGGTAGCTAGCTATACATGCCTTTTGTAATGTCTTTATATACCGAACCATTAACTTTTGCGAAAATTTCCTGTAGAAATATGTGTTGGTGAGGCCTATTCTCTATACAAGATCTCTGTTTTTTGCTGTCACATTTATGAGCATCTTCACTGCTGTCATTGCCCTGTTTAAGGTAATCTTAATTTCAAACTATTTGGGTTACACCAAATAATTTTTCGATTAAAGCTTTGTCACTTTCACAGGACATCCCTGATGTCAACGGTGATAGAAATTTCGGCATCCAATCTTTCAGTGTCAGCCTTGGACAAGAACGAGTTAGTCAAATTTTACTCAATACATTAAGCTCCGTTATATTGCAACTAGTTGTATGTTTTTGAGTAATCTATCTCAGACACAGGTTTGCAAATCTGCAATGTCCAACAAGAATAAAAGAATAACAACTACAGCAAATACTTTTTACTGTGGAGAAATATAAGCAAATGTCATACCCCTTTAGTCAAAATTTCAATACTTGATAATATCAAAAGCTAACTCATAATGAACAAAATATCAGTCCACAACCATAAATTTCACTACAAACTTAAAACTTCTTTTATTTCACTGTGATATTATGTACCCATTCTCTATTTCCTCGTAGACTATATAGGATTATTCTCTCTACTCTCTATTTGTCACGACTCAACATCCACAAGATGTGTACATGCATTGCAGAGACTGTTGGGAGAGCATAAGGTAGAAGGAAGACAGTGGTCTAATATTTTTCATGTCTCTAATACTTTGTTATTGGAAAATTACAATCCACCAAAAAATACCATCCATATTAAGTAACAAGTAAAAGAAAATAACAAAGACACCAAATACTTTTAGATGTGAAATATCAATACAATACTCTATTTGAGCAGTATAATAATACAACTATAATGAGGAAACCTATAATCAATTTTATTTTATTTTATTTTTTGCTCTTCTTAATTTATTTATATGGTCCCACATCGATCTAAGTGAATTTGTGCAATGCTACAATAATGTGTCAACATTGAATCAAACTGTTTGTTTTCATACAAACAGGTGTTTTGGTTATGTATAAGCATGCTTGTAGCTGCATATGCAGCTGCTATGGTGATTGGAGCTACTACTACTACTCTTTCCAACAAGCTTGTCACTGTACGTAGTGTCATGACCCGCCACCTTATCTTTAAATTTTTGAGTGAAACTTTAAGTTCATGACACTAGGCTTACATTTTTTTTTCCCTATATACATTGTTTTATTACTCGTGAACACGCATTGCAGGTTTTGGGGCATTTCTTACTTGCTTGTTTTTTATTATTTAAAGCTCAATTGGTCGATATATCAAGTCAAGTATCAATAACTTCTTTTTATATGTTTATATGGAAGGTGACTTACTCTCTTTCAATTTTATTTTCCTTTCTTTTTCTACTCCTACTTTTTTCAATAAAAGGAAAACTTTAGTTTATTTTTTGGCAAAAAGGACAAATATATTCTCGAACTATCTAAATGGTATCCAAATACCTTTCCTCATACTTTTGAGACATCGATATCCTGACCGTCCAAAATTTAGAACATATATACCCTTTATACTAACGGAAATACACGTGTCATAATCTTATCCACCGATTCGACATTTGTTGAATATCGGATTGACGGATAACATTGTGCCACATACCCTATTTAGCTTCCGTCAGAGTGAAGAGCATATTTATGCTCTAGTTTTTGGACGGCAGGAACACCAATATCTCAAAATTATGACGGAGCGTATTTGCATATCATTTACGATAATTTGAGAATATATTTATCCTTTTTCCCATTATTTTTTTCAAAATCTGAAACTTAGTTTCTTTTTATGGCTGCAGCTTTTCTATGCAGAATACTTTCTGATTCCGTTTGTTCGTTAAGGTGGCAGATTAAAAATGCATGGGTGATTAAAAGTTCTTTGAATTGATAGGGAAATGTAACTCAATTAGAATGTGATTTGCTTTATCAAATTTTAAGTCTTAATTTTCCGAATTTCGATTTAGTAAAGGTTCAAGTGTGTACAATACACTGGTTCCCCGCGTCATCCTAGTCTTAGGCTAGAATTACATTTCCCTTTTTTTGTTTTGACTAGTTGAATATTAAATCATGTGCTACACTATTTTAAAAATATAATGGAAATTCATAATTGTTGCTTCATTGAAGTCCCTTATGGAAGAAGAATTGACTGATTTAGAAGGATTATTTGTTATTTATCCACCAACCCACAAGCAAGGGCACGTTGCGCGGTAGTAGCCAGTTCAAGGAAGTGAAACTAAGACAGAAAGCTCTTTTTTTTTTTTTTTTTTTTTTTTTTAAGTAAGACCCTGTCCTCTTCCCTTTCAACATCAAGATAATTGACGAAGATTGTGCTTTGAACATTTTCGCAGTCGAAAAGATAAACATGCGACACTTTTTCTTTAAAACATCCTAAAATTAAAGGCTTATAGAAAGCACTTTAATCTATAAGGCTTTAATGAATGACGTAAGATGATGCTCGAAATAAGTGAACTAACCTAGCATTTAATGTCTTTTGTCAGAGTTTTTGGGTTATTGCTTACAAAGATGTGTACACAAAGTAGCCAATTCCTAAGTTGTGACAAAACTTTGGGTTCATGACCTGCTTTACGCCTATAGTTTAGAAGTCTCTGACTAAAACATAATGAATTTGATCTGGAATAAAGCTCCTTACACAGGGAAGTACAAGTTGGTATTGGGGAATCAGAAAGAAGTCACAGTCTGAATGGGAAACTCTTCTCTCTCTATATAAATATATATATTATGGACCAAAAAACATAATTTTCAGATTCTTACATTATTAAAAAAAGAATGTTCTTGCGCACACTTCAAATTACAATCACGAATATATTCAAACAACATGAAGTTAGTGACACACATTTATACTGTGAATGAATGACATTTCTAGAAGAGTTGCATCTTCAAATGAGTTCCTCCAATTTAAGGAGGATGAGACGTTTGTTAGGGCAAAGGAGAAAAACTTGAAGAAACAATCTTGCACTTCAAAAGTTGTTCATTTCCAAAGTGTTGACATCATGAAGGTCACATAACCAATAGTAGTCATGGTTATATTTATGAAAAAGTATGAACAAATAGTAATAACGAAACAACGGGGAAGTTATGTTATTAGAGCAACTTACAAAGATAACTATATTTATAGGGTTAATGAATACCAATAGCTATAAGTATGTTATTTGCAATAAATGACTACAACTTATATCACTTTTTAGTTGTATTTTTGTATAGTTTTTTATCTTTTTATTCATACATTAGTACATCTTTAAGTACAACAAACTAAATAAGGAATTGACTCTAAATATAACACACTATCCTTACATTATGTCCATACAATGAGCAACTTCCATAATTAACTTTATAACTAAATTACTTATTTAAAGACATATGAGATCATATTCTTTATCAGTTTAACAAAAATTATGATACATCATAATCAATTTTCTTGTTGTCTCCATATTTCTTATTCTGGCGTCGTAAAGGTATTAATATTTTTTTTTGTTAATTCAAGTTATTGTATGTAAGCAAATTGTTAAATTTGTGAATGAAGGTTAAGTATTTCGATTTTGAATAAGTGAACTATATGGCAATAGATATACTAGTTGTTAAACAAAAAATGAATACTCTAATATAGAATACAATGAATACATTGTTGTTAAACACAAAAATGAATACGTTGGATACAACTATACTTGTATTCCCTAATCAACTTTTTATCTTCGACATAGTACTTATCTATCTAGATATAACTGTAGTCGCAAATCAATATTTCAACTTGTGATATAACAATACAAGTATCTCTGTATATAAATATGGATACACTTCAATATTGTTGTTAAGGAAAAATATGGATACATTAGACAAACGAGCAAAAAAAATACAATTTGTGGGTATCGAACTGTATAAATATGAATACATTAGACAAACAAGCAAAAAATATATAATTTGTGGGTATCAAACTTTATAAGTATACTTCTAAATAAAATTTTGAAAAGGCCAATAATATAGTATTGATGTATCCAACATACTTGAATTTCCTAATCAACTTTTTAAATCTACAGAGTACTTATGTATTCAAATATAATTGTATCCACGGATTAACAGTTTAACTTGTCGTTATATAATAATACAAATATCTATGTATATAAATATGCTACTATGTACAAAAATTGATGATAGAAAAACCTTCAATTTCTTTTTTGTTCATGTTCTTCTTGTACTCATTTTTTAACAATTATATACATATAAAATCAAATTTTCTAACAATTTCAATACAAGAGTACAATCCATAATGACAATGACACACAATACATGTGTTGCGATATATAAGTAAATGACATTACAATTAAAAGTAAAGCTTAGAAATCTCAATTTCATTTTCCTCTTGTTCTTGCTTGACGCTCTTTTTTCACACCCACTTGAATCAATATTGTTGACTTTTCTCCGTTTTTCAAGATTAATTTTCACTTTTGAACCTTTATTTCCTCTTTACCGATTTTGGATCGATTTCTTCAAGTAGATTTAATGGTATATGGTCATTAATTTTTTTTGTTCTACTTTCGTCCTCTATTGTAACATTAATTAGAGCCTGAAGTTTTGACTTCTTGTTGAGTAATACACAATCAAAAGTTTAAAGTTCATCCAACAATTTGTCAAAGAAACGTATACCTTTCGTAACCCTCCTCGGAGTATCAATTTCAGCCATTGAAATGGATAAACAAATTCTTGAATCAAAAGCCTATGAAAATAGAAGAAACTGTAGATGTGTATATATATAATGCTCGTAAAAATGAGATAAATATGTAATTAGAAGATACACGATGGATACAAAATCACAAAAGTCACTCCTGCAGTGATGTAAAAAATCTTGAATTTGGATGAATTTGAGTGGAAAAAAATCAAAAAATATGTGATGTATATTATTGATGAAAGAGAAAAATTTGAGAATGGTAAACATGGAAAAAAATCACAAATGTGCCTCCCATAATCAATTAGGCATTCAATAGTTACTTTCCTATTTAATATTTATTTATTATATTGAATATATATAAAAAATTATTTATTTGTATATAATTAGCTTTGTTATTTATAGTCTAATTATATCGATATACTATGAAAAAAATAAAACATAGCTATTTTTCTTATTGCCATATTCCGAAGTTTTTCCATGTTATTATGCAGATAACAAATAAATTAATAGCATACAAAAGACGAGACATTGGAATATATCATTCTCTCCGTCCCAATTGCTGTCAGTCTTCCTCTTGATAAACAAATCTCCTCCCTACTAAACAGGATAGACTGAACTCCAAATTCATTAGATGCGAAAATAACAAAGAATCAAAAAGTACTGTTCAAGGGAAAATAAGAAAAGAAAAGCAAAAGACAAAAGTAACAGCAAACGCAAGGAAGAAACCTATCACTAACAACAAAGAGTGGTAGATCATGTAATGAAGAAGAAACTAAGAGATGTAACCTTAACGTGCTACTCCGAAATATGAAGCAGGACAACCTGCTAGAAAATGAAGACAAAATTGAAAGAATAGAGAAATTCATATAAGTTCCCTATTTATATGTGCATATAAAA
Organism: Solanum sitiens; assembly: GCA_016801875.1. Taxonomy (NCBI): domain Eukaryota; kingdom Viridiplantae; phylum Streptophyta; class Magnoliopsida; order Solanales; family Solanaceae; genus Solanum; species Solanum sitiens. The sequence goes on along the minus strand of JABWTJ010000760.1, from coordinate 82,743 downwards.
TTGATTGCAATACCATCAAATAATTATTAGCTTATGATACGACAAAGAATTAGTAAAAAGATTACAACACATTAACAGATAAAAGAAAAAAACTAAGAAGCTACATTGGATAATTGAAATGAAAGAGGTTGTTTCTTTGGAGAATTTTCACAAACAGGCAGAGGGCAAAAGTTGTCTCGATTAACAAATTTTCAAAAAGTCAAAATTACAAGCATGTTGATATATATATATATATATATATATATATATATATATATATAAATTCAATGCATCTTATGCCATGTCTGAAAATACATATTACTACAAATTTTTGGTGCAACTAATTACACACGAAACAATATAATAGACTCATTTATTTTTGGGGTCAGACAATACATATAATCATAAAATATAAATGATAAAATTTCAGAAAAAAATTGACAACTAAATTTACATGAAAGAACATAGATTTTTTGTGTGCATATTTAATGGAGATGGTCATATCATCACTTATTCATCAAACCTATGAAGACTACCGAAGAAAGTTTGACTAGACACATATAATTTATTTGATTATTTCTGATTGTTTAACATCAAAGATATAAAAAATTAGAGTCCGAAGTTAAAAGGGTCACTTTTCTTTTTTCAAAATACATAAAGGGCCACTAATTTTTTTTAATACCAGTACGAACAAATCGCTGCCCCATTAGCGATATCCTTGCACATTTTTAACCCCGTTAACTCCGTCAAAAATGATATTTCCTTAAGAAAATTGCTACCTGTGTAACATCTTGCAAATCAAATTAACTAGGAAGAAACTAAGAATTGGAAACAATCACTTTTGGAAAGAATGAAAGATCTGAAAATTTTCCTAACTTAGGAAAAAGTTGAGTTTTGGCCAACTTCAAGCAATAATGACTCCTATCTCAAGATGAGTTAGGTGTACTTCCAGATATAATTGGAAAGCTCTTGGAATCCTTTCCAACGCCATCGGTTTTGTGCGATTCCGAGTTCATGAGTGAGTTATGACCTTTGGAAGTTGGACTGTGCGATTAAGGAAAGTCTAATCCGGATTTTTGAAGGGTCAATTAGTTTTTTCTTTACCAAATTAATTTAATTCATTTTAGTGAATTAATAAAGGGTCAAATCAGATTTATATCAGTTACGCTTTTACCAAAATACGGTAGGGCTTGGAGAAAAGAGAAAAAAGAGAAAGGAGAAGAGGAAAAGCAAGAATTCACCAAGAACGATCGATTTTGGTTGTGGATTCGCCAAGGAATTGATCTTACAAGGTATGTGAGCGTTTCATAGCGTTGGGTTAGTTCACCCACGCGCCAAACATGTTTGGTTCAGTGACATTCCTCCTAAAAGAGTTTGAAAATTGTTGTTCTTGACATGCATTCTTGAAATTTGATGTCGTTCTTAAATTAGGCTGAATTGTAGAGTTTTTGAGATCTTTATGTTAGTTCTAGATTTGGTTTGAGTTAGGTTTTTGAGTACACATGCTGGGTATTGAAATCTAAAATGAATTTGAGAAAAATATTCGAGTTTAGGAGAATTGGTGTTGTAAAACGAAAAAGGAAAAAGTCGAGCGCGATCTGGCACACAAGTCCACGTCGTGGGATTGATCCCCTAGTGAACAAAAAGTTTCTCCGCGTCGTGATTAAGACGCGGAATCCTCTGTCTTAAAATTAAATTCCGCGAGTGATTCTTTTAAACATCTCCGAGTGGAGGACTTGTTCCAAGACAGTAATTTCGTAACTTTTCTCACGTTTAGTTATTCAAAATCATTCTAAACATCATGTGACCTTTTCTATCACAAATCATAATTCTTTAATTTATAATTCAATTCAAGGAGAGCTAAGAGTCATGTTTAGAAGTTAAGAAGTAAGTCATGTTTAGAATTGGAATTTTTTTTACTTTATTTTAAGACTTAAGTTCAAGTTAAGCAAATAGTAAAGTTTTGAAGTTTATTTCTTCAAAGAAGTATATGGGAACTAAGTATTCCCAAGAAATTTAATTCACATTCGAGAAAGAAAAGGAACATCGATTCCACGAGAGCTTTTGATGTATGTTTTGAGTAATTATCTCATACCAAAAAAAGAGTTCTGTTTTTACAAACACATGAGCTAAGTATATTTTGGAAGTTGTATTGAGCATCGATATAGGAATGCGAGTTCATATTAACTCAAGTCTCCATAAACGATGTAGCCATGATGGATAGTAAAGGATCATACTTTTTAGTTGACTCCTTAAGATACTTTTAGCATAAGCTAGTGGATCCACTAAGTTAAGTAGTTTTATATGACGACAAAGTATAGGAAAATTCTGGTAGCGTGGGTAAGACGCTGTATCACCACTTAAAGATCATAGTGGTGGTTGTCGGTTAGAAAAACTCCCACAAAAACTATATTACTTTATTATATGAGAAAAGTTGAGTTTGTTATATCATTTTCTCTAACGAACAAGTTGATTTTACTGTTTTATAAAGCTTTTCATATATTGCATGTGTTTCATTGCTTTATTTTGAGTTAATTTATCCATGAGTTGAGAAGAGTCAATGTAAGTGTTTCTTTCAGAATCTTTTCAAGCCTATGTAATGTTTAGCATTCCAACTTGCATACTCGTACATTTAATATACTACTGCCAATTGGCCTTTATCGTATTATGATGCAGACGCAGATAACCAAGATCATCATGCAGCGCCTCGTTGATCCAGTTAAGCACTCTAGAGTTAGTTGGTGAGCCTCCTTGCATTTAGAGGACTCCTCTTTATTGTTTTCAGTTATTTTGTTAGTTCATATGGATGTCGTGGGGTCTATCCCGACACGCATATCAGTATTTAGAGGCTTCATAGACAGTCTGACAGATAGTATTAGTTCTTTAGTCTTTTTGCATTTCAGTTGTAAACGTTTAAAACTTGAGTTGCCATTTTGGCCAAGTTATTATATTTTAAGTTATCGTGTGAGTTGTATGTCTTATGTTTACGTATTCTACTAAGTAAGCAAGCCAGGCCAAGAATTCACTTAGGTACAACAATGGTTCTCCAGTGCCGGCCATGCCGAGGGTGTAGGCTCAGGCCGTGATAAACTTGATATCAGAGCACAGAGTTCAAGAGTCCTATTGAGTCTATGAAGTTGTGTCTTAGTTATCGGTTTGAAGGGCCCCACATCTATAATTAGGAGACTACAACACTTAAGAAATATTCTCACTTCTTTCATAATCACTTCGTGCGTTAGAGTTTAATCTCTAAAAAGTTTCCTTCTAATTCGTGTTTGCGCGTGTTTCCTATAATCATGCATATATAAAGAGATGTCAGAGGTCGTCCTGCTAGGCGTCATGTTGAGGAGAAAGAGTTACCAAATGCACCTGAAGTGCAACCTCAAGGGGAAGTCACTAATGCTGAGGTCAGGGAAGCAATAAAGTTGCTCAGTCAAGATGCGCAACAGAGAGGAGCTAGACAGGAAGTGCCTGATATTTCTAGGATCCGAGAGTTCTAGAGGATGAATCCTCCAAGCTTCACTGGTTCAAGCACTAGTGAGGATCCGAAGAACTTCATTGAGGAGTTGAAGAAGGTATTTGACGTGATGCATTTATACTGAGAGAATTGAGCTAGTTGCATATCAACTGAAGAATGTTGCTAGGACTTTGTTTTATCAATGGAATGAGGGTAGAATTGAGGATGCACCACCGACAAGTTGGGCCAGTTTTGAGGAAGATTTCTTAAGGAGTCTCTTTCCCCGAGAATTGAAAGAGGACAAGGTACGTGAGTTCCTCATGCTTAAGCAGGATTCTCCAAGTTTTTATGAATATGGGATGAAGTTCACCAAACTATCCCGTTCTACCCCGGAGATGGTTGCGGACATAGGATTAAGATGAGCTTGTTTGTTGCTGTGTTGTCTCATCTGCTGAGTAAGGAAGGTAGGGCTGTGATACTGATTGGGGACATGGATAGATCAAGGTTGATGCTCTATATGCAGCAGGTTGAGGAACAGAAACTGAGTGAATTGGAAGAATTCAGAAATAAGAAAGCTAAGACAATAATGAGTCCGGACAGCAGAAAAGTAATGCAAACTGGTCGTTATTTCAGCAAAAGCAAAAGGGACCCACTCCATCATCTTCTAGTGCACCTGCACCTAGAAACAAAGGTGAGTATAATGGCCAAAATTCACAGAACTTCAGAGCTAGACTTGCACAGTCTCAAGGTAGTGTGGAGCAAGGAGGTAACTAGGCTTCTGCATGTGCTAAGTGTGGTAGAATTCACCTAGATAAGTGTCGTGTTTGCCATATATGTATCTTCAAGTGTGGAAAAGAGGGTAACTTCATGAAAGAGTGTCCAAATAACATGCAAGGTAGTGGGAATCCGGACAATAGATCCCAATCTTCATCAATTGCTCCACCAAAAAAGGATGCACCTAGAGGAGCTACTTCCTGTACTGGTGGAAGATCAAACCGGCTTTATGCGATCACTAGTTGCCAAGAGCAAGAGAACTCTTAAGATGTTGTCACTGGTATGATCAAAGTCTTTGCTTTTGATGTTTATTCTTTGCTAGACCCAACATCAAGTTTATCTTTTGTAATCCTTTATGTTTTAAATAAGTTTGATGTTCTTCCTGAGGAACTTTGTGAACCATTTTTGTTTCTACACCTGTTGGGGAGTCTATTCTAGCTGAGCGAGTAAATCATGATTGTGTATTTCCATCAATAAAAAAGACACCATGGTTGATTTAATTTAGTTAGAAATGGTAGATATCGATGTCATTCTACATATGGACTGGATTCATGCATGTTATGTGTCCATAGGTTGTAGGACTCGAGTTGTCAAGTTTTAGTTTCCAAGTGAGCCAATCTTAGAGTGGAAAAGTAAATCAACAGTGCCTAAGAGTCATTTTATCTTGTACCTTAAGGCAAAAAGTTAGTTTCCAAGGGGTGTGTCTATTAATTTGTTCGAGTTAATGACTCAATTTTGAGATACCTCCTATTTAGTTAGTTTCAGTAGTAAAAGAGTTTTCAGAAATCTTTCTAGATGATCTACCCAAAGTCCCCCTGAGAGAGATATATACTTCAGTATAGATATCCTTCTAGATACTCTTCCTATCTGTATTCCTCTATATATAATAGCTCCAGCAAAGTTGAAAGAGCTTAAAGAGCAGCTCGAAGACCTTTTTGATAAGGGTTTCATTCGACCAAGTGTCTCACCTTTGGGCTCTCCGCTCTTATTTGTGAGGAAAAAATATGGTTCCCTAAGGATGTGTATAGATTACCGTCAGTTGAATAAGGTTACCATCAAGAACAAGTACCCTCTTCCAAGGATTGATGATTTATTTGATCTATTTCAGGGTACCACCTATTTTTCTAAGATAAAACTTAGATCTGGCTACCACCAGTTGAGAGTAAGGGAGTGTGATATTCCCAAGACAGCATTCAGGACCCGTTATGGTCATTATGAGCTTTTGGTCATGTCCTTTGGTTTGACCAATGCACCTGCAACATTCATGGACCTTATTAATAGAGTTTTCAAACCTTATTTAGATATGTTTGTTATCGTCTTCATTGATGACATACTAATCTATTCAAGGAATGACGAGGATCATGCTAGCCATCTCAAAATAGTTTTTCAGACTTTGAAAGATAAGGAGTTGTATGCTAAGTTCTCTAAATGTGAGTTTTAGCTTGAGTCTGTGGCATTCTTGGGCCACATAGTTTCCGGTGATGGGATTAGAGTTGATACCCAAAAGATAGATGCATTGCAGAGTTGGCCTAGACCAACATCTCCAATTGATATTAGGAGTTTCTTAGGCTTGTCTCGCTATTATAGATGGTTCATAGAGGTTTTTTTTATCTATTTCGTCTTCTTTGACCAAGTTGACTCAGAAAATAGTGAAGTTTCAATGGTCTGAGGCTTGTGAGAAAACCTTTTAGGAATTGAAAAAGAGGTTGACTACTGCCCCTGTTTTGACCTTACTAGAAGGCACTCAAGGTTTTGTGGTGTATTGTGATGCATGAAATGTCAGTTTAGGTTGCGTGTTAATGCAAAAGTGTAAGGTTATAACTTATGCCTCTAGACAGTTGAAGGTTCATGAGAAGAATTACCCAGTCCATGACTTAGAGTTGGCAGCTATAGTATTTGCCTTGAAGATATGGCATCATTATTTGTATGGTGTTGTAACGACCCTAATAAATGAACTAGAGAAACTAGAGCCTAACTTGTGCTCGTTTGTGTTCGTCTTGAGTTTTGATGGTGTTTAGTATTGTCCTGAGCCATGGTTGAGGTATTTAGGGGTTAGATGTCAAGGTACGAATCCAAAAGGACCACCCTAAGATTCCTTGAGGAGGACCCTAAGTTTAACCCCAAGGCCCCAAGGAAAAACCTAGGATGCCCAAGAAGTGGTGAACCATTCGTAGGTCTATCCACGGTCCGTGGGTGGCCTTCGTGAGTCAAGGTCCCATTTGGTGAGTTGTAGTCACGAAAAGCCTTTCAACAGCATGGTCCGTAACCCCATCCATGGTCTGTGGATGAGGTTAATAGATTGGACCTCCAATCTATCAAGGTGCACGACCAAGCTAAGGGTGGGTTGGTAAATTCCTCCCTTGTCTAGTAAAATGTATAGACGGTTATTTTAAGCCATTTAAGGTATTTTAAGAGTATTAAAACATTAAAATGATATTTTTGATTTTATTTGTCACTTTTTTCCAAAACAAAACCCTCTCTCCCAAAATATCTTCTCTCGAGAACTTCATGGGAGATCAAGGTCAAGTTCAAGCTAGGGTTGATGATTTCAAGATTATTCTTCATCAATTTCGTCGAATTCTTCAAGTTTAAGGTATGGTGATCCTTCATCCTTGATTAATCTTCCATTCAAGGAGTCAATCCAAAATAGATTTCAAAGCTTTTCAATGATAAAATTATCCTATTTTCGGATCTAAGCATTGGTTCATTGATAAAACATTTTCAAAGCAATTATATTGATTAAGTTTTTATTGATGATTATAAGTTAACTTTTAATTCCTCCAAGAACCCACGTTTTCCCAAAATCTCTTTATTATTGAATTTGATTGGGAACCGATTTGTTGTGGAAGTATAATGTATAGAATTTGATTGTATGATGTTAGCTTGGAAAATGATGTCAATTGTTATGTCTTATTATGGTGAAATTATTGAAGTGTTTATCATGTGAAGTGCATGGCCTTGACAAGTAAAGTATGAATGAGATCATGTTGGATTGCTTATGAGGATGATGAATTGTTATGGAATTATATCAATTTCCTTATCTCTTGTAGTATGTTGAATCTATGGGTTGAGATTAATTTTTAATTATATAGAATTATGACATATTGATGTGTGATCCACTTATGGTGGAGTTTTTTTCTTACTTTGTACATTGTGATTATGACCTTGACGGTATTAATGTATTATATGAGGAAATTGAAGTACTGTCATGAGGTTGTGTATATTATTGTGATGTGAAGGTGATGCATATGATTTAAATGGTAGAATGAGGATCCTATATAAAACGTTAATGTATTTTTATTGGAATATATTTTCTTAATACTTATGAATGTTGATGTAAGAATGTGAAGGGTTTCTATAATGTAATGTTATATCTTTGATTTGGTAGACTAAGATGCCTTCTCCTTTATTAATGAAAGATATATTGAGTTTTATATCTTGATTTTGTAGACCTAGGAGCCTCTTTTTGATACATGAAATTTTATTGAAGGTGGTATCTTGACTTTGTAGTCATAGGCATTCTATTCTAGAGTAATGAATGTATCTTGACATAAGTGTCTAAATGAGCACATCTTGGTAGACCTTAGGTTGGTAGACTTTTTGTGAATGGATGAATGTCTTGGTTGGTAGACCTAATGTTCGTATCCTCCATATAAATGAGTAATGAGGTATTTTAGACTATGTCTTGAACTGGTAGACCTAAAAGTGGTGCGCCTTTCTGATGAGTCTAGAACCCTGTATGACTGTAATACCTTGAAGAGGTAGACCTAATGGTGGTAGCATCCTTCTTGTGTAAAATGATAAATCTTGGATTGGTAGGCTGATGGCACCCTTCCATGAATGATAATGATGAACCTTGAATGGGTAGGCTTATGACACCATTTCATAAGGATTCAATGAGCTATCCTAATAATTAACCTTGATCGGTAGACCTATTGGGGGTATCTCTTCTTGGTAGAAGTACTTTGGGTCGGTAGACCTAATGTTGGTGCCCTCTCTAGTACAAAAATGTGAATGAACTACTCCATGAGGACTAAGGCTAAGCACCGAGTGAATATGGTTAAGATGGTGGCTCTTCCCAATGTTAGGCTATAGTCTAATGAACATCTTTGGATATCCCCTATACTATGTACCTACATAGGATGTGTATTAGTTCTACCCTTAGCAAGTAGAACACCTGCCAAGGTGTGGAGTCTTATTACACCAGATTCCATGTCTCGCTCGCATGGTCTATGTTGGTTAATGTCTATTCCCATCACGTGGGATGTGCACTCTAGTTACTTGGCATATGCTATCTACACATGGCACGAGTAGGCTTTGAAAGTGCTAAAGTGAGTTCCCTAAGTCTTAATGACTATTGTGTGAAGTCTCGTAAATGTATAAATGTCCTCTTATGTTAGAGTTAATGAGAATGAAGACTTAAGGTCTAATGTAGGAAAGTAAAGTGATTGAGTAATTTTGACTCCTATATGCTAATATGGAGATACATACTAAACTTAGTTGTATTAAGAGTTACTTCCTTGTCATGTCTTATAGTATATGAATGTGATTGCCTAAGGTGACTTCGAAGGATTATTTAGTATGAGTAGTATTATGGGATACTACTAGTAGATTGTACAAGTATGACTTAAGGGTTGTCTTAGGCAATGCTTTTAATGTGTCAAGTTGGCTTATGTAGTGTTCATGTCTCTCTTATATTGATGAAATGAGTTGCTTAGCATTTGATGTGGAAAAGGTAAAGGTTCTTATCTATTGTAGCCTTGAGGAATACTTAGGTATGGCATGAAGAGGCCGTATAGGCTTCCACTTTATATCTTACTTAAGTGTGTCTTAGGGTAGCTTTGGATAGAGACCCTAAGATGATGAAATGATTTACTTAATACATGTGCTTATGTATTTCATGTCGGTACTTTTTGAAAGCATGGTTACTTGAGGTGAAGATTAAAAGGTAAATGTAATGGCTTAAATGAGATATTGTGATTTATTATGCCTCTTTACTCATGTTCATGAAGTTTTACTAAAATGTCATAAAAGCACGACTTTCAACTCAAATGTCCATTTTAAGCATGTTTTTGCATGGTCATGATACTTAATACTTAATTTTGCTAACCCCATTTTTATCCTTTTACTAAAGTGTAGGGTTTGGAGATATTTGTGTTCTATGCTTGAAGGATTGGTTTTTAAGGTTCTTGACGATGAAGACTTGGTGAGTCCTTATAGTTCGAGGACAAGACGCATTGTGTTCCTTTAAGTATTTTTGTTTTGTTAAAGTTTTTTATGGGCTTATTCCCAATGTTGTATTCAAAGTCTTAGATTGTTTAAGACGAAATGTTCCATGTCTTGAAAGTCTTCTGCTTGCTATATAATGAAAGTCTTTTCGATTGTAAAGGAATATTTTTAATTCTTATCTATTTTCAAGTATCTTATGAAATGAATGATCTATGAGGCTTGTATAAGACCCCTTCGAGGTCGAGTACACCGTGTTGCGACTTGGGGGGGGGTGATCTCAGATCATGACAAACATGATATCAGAGCACAAGATTTTGGAATGGTCTTAGGTTATGCCAAACCAAATCTAGTAGAGTCTTGTTCATGATGTGAAGAGCGCCACATTATGAATAGGAGGATGTTGGGTGTCACGACTGAAATCTAGACCCTAGACGAGACCGGCGTCGTTGACCTCTCAGAGGTCGCAAACAAGCCTACTTACGTCATACTTACTTTACATAGGTTAATTTTAGCGGAAAATTTGAAACTTTTTGTTCTTTAAACATGCTTGCCAAACATTCTTAAAATTTGATAATCGTTCATCATCAACCATCTAACATTAAAGAGATAAACAACTGAAAGAAATAGTTCATAAGTCTTAATTGTATAATTGCCAAAATGGCCCAAATACAAAATCTGAATAAAGAGCAGGAAAGAAACGCTTGTGGAACATGCTCCACTAGCTCCACTCTAAAACTACGCTAGAATACAAAACAGTAGCATCCTCAAAAGCATGAGGACCTACCAAACTCCGGATGAATGCTGACGTCCGGATAGCTGCAACAATGATCCTGCAACTCTATCGACCACCTGTGCCTGCACCTAAAATAGTATAGATGTATAGGGGTTAGTACACACTTGTACTAAGTATGGGTACATGCAAGCATACACCACGGACATGCATGAGAAAGAATAGCTCTTTCCTAACAACATGATTTTTGGAAGTCAAGTCAGTGGACTTGCCAATTTGAGATTAGGAAGGTCATGCCATGAGAGTAACATGCATTATATTAAATATCGCATTGCACACAACACATATCATCTTCATATAACACATATCATAACACATAGCACACAACACATAGCTTCGTTCGTATCATTCATTCATATGCCATGAGACCTTAGAATCATGGACTTAGTATTAAGACTTTCCAAAATGAGGGCTCAACATATGGGACCTCAACTAGGGAGTCTTCATTAGCAAACACAGAGTCTGCTTCATTCATTCATACGTACTTCATTGCATTTCATTCATAGGCCAGTGTGAACACAGCTATACCTAATGTCATTAGCAAACACAGAGTCGGGTTTGCTGTGCAATTATCAGGAATAACCTAATGTCATTACCTGAGTCTAGCTCACCTCTTGATTATCCTATCCTAACACCTTCGGTATCATTCAATTCTTTATGTGCTTCATTTGAGGCTGACCTCATTCATTCATTGGGAACATTAACTTTAATCGACATAGATCATGTGAGCATCATGAAATCCAGTGACTCCCCCACACCGAAAAGAGGTGGAATCACCAGCCAAAGTGACCCAATAACATGCTAGCGTACATGGGAATTTAACCCCGCCAGATCCCTATGTCGGCAGTATAGGTTCAAAGACTAGGAGATATATGGAGACCCATACCCGGCAGGACGGACAGTCTCATCTCATGAGAGTTACGTGAACCTTCGCCCTTCCCGAAAGAAGGCATCACCGCTCATAGCTAGTCTATCGGTGCTCAGTATAAAGTTCCATTTCATTCATCTCATACGTCATGGAAGCTGGCTTCTAGTATAAGGACATTATAGCTCATTAGATGATTTCTCATCTCATAATTAGTATTAAGTGTGTTAAGCTCAATACTTTCATTAGAGTGTTCATAGAGACTGGTCTCTTCATTATCTTACACTCTCATAGGTGAGTCCGCTTTAATAACATTTACTTAGACCCATTTGAGATTGCTCTCATCATTTACATTAGCCTCACATCATGTTGTCACCACATTCTTCATTATTAGCACCTTACTTTTCATAGTTACTCACCTCGTATTACGTGAGTGTTCATTTCATCATTTCATAGTTCATCTCATCATATTCCAATGCACTTGGACACTTAGTGTATCTTACACTCATGCTTAACCCTCCTAGGGTTCATCATTTCATTACATACATCTTAGGTTCACTTATTTTTAAACGTATGTTAGACTTATGTGTCTATACATACAAGCCATGGGGCTTCATTCATAGTTCGTTAAGTGATTCTTACTTTCCTAAGATTATGTAGTACAAGACTTATGTATCTTGTATATGCCAAGATCTTGATTTTTTTTGATCCAAGTAGATGGCATTGTTCTTGGATATTTTACTCACGTATGACTTATGTATCAATACGGAAGTTCGGGCAAGGAAACCCCAAATCTTGAATCACTTGGATATCATTTGTATTTTTCATAAATTTTATTTTCTAATATTCATAACATTAGACTTTAAATTAAATCTCGCGCTTATATTGAAAGGTAAATTTTTTTCTATTTTAATTTCCCTCTTAATTAATAAAAGTGTTGAGGGTTCAAGCCCCCACACCTCTTTAATTTCTAAATTAATAAAAGTTCAATTCAAAGGGGGAGGTTGTGGGTTCGAACCCCCACAGCCCCCTTTATTTTAGTTGAATTTCGCTGGAGGAGGCTGTGAGGTGGCGGGTTCGAACCCCAGTGACCAAGCGGTCACGAGTTCGATCCCCCGCTCCCCCCATATTTTGTTTCCGCTTCTCTTCTTGCGACGACAGGGGCTGGGTCGGGAGTTCGATTACCCCAGCCCCCATTTTTTTTTCTTTTTCTCGCGAAGTGCAGCACTAGAGAAGGAGGTCACAGGTTCGAAACCTGGTGGCCTCACTTCTTTAAAAAGTGAAAATTTTCCAGATTTCTGCAATTTGTTTTATTGTCTTTCACCTATTTGTTTTGTCACATCTTTCGTACGTTTACCTAGCAAAAAGGGTGTTATTCAACCATACATATTTCATTATAATAAACATCACATTATACGCATAAACTACACCAAAACCTACGAATTTTCAAGGCCAAAACAGTGGCTACAACCACTGCCCACAATGCACATACAACATCAAATATTAATCGTATTTTGAATATAGTTTTCGTAACCTCTTCACATAAACACGTTCGCATTTAACATAAATATGTAAATCATGCCTAATTTTAACAGCACAACATACCCATCCTACGAATTCGTTTGGGAGCTAAGGACAAGGACATACGAAGGGGAACAACCTTAGTTTCAAGAGTTTAAGAACATTCGAAAGAAAGTACTCTTGGAGAAAGAATTCCATGAGAGAAACCCATACCTTTTTACGTTGTTCAAGCTTGAAGCTGCTGCCCGAAAACTCCTCCAAACCACGATCAATTCACTTCAAATTACCCCTACTCGATGAACCTCTCCTAGCCTTGACGTTTTGATTACTTTATCTTTTACTAAAAAAAATTCTTGTGAGTTCTTCAAGTGTGAAGAACTCTTGATGTATTTCTGATTTTTGTTGTTATTTTGGAAGAACCAACGTGAAAGAGATTGAGAACGTGAGAGAGTTGAGAAATGTGAGGGAGAGAGTTGTCTTAGGATTAGGAGACTAAATTTAAGACTTAGTCAAAAGTTAGGATTTTTAATTAACTAAAAATAAATAAAGAAAATCTGATTTTCCTTTTTATTAATCAAATTAATAATTATCAATTAATTAAATTAATTTATCAACCTTAAATCTTGACACCCTAAGTCTTGATCCTATTCATTTTTTTTTAGGATTGTTACATTACCCCCCCCCCCCTTATGAACATTCGTCCCCGAATGACACTACCACTTCACATTGTAATTCCCGTCAGATCATAACAAAATCACTATACAAAGTCAATCAATAGCAGCAAAATACGGAGAGATAAGGAAACATTGGTTTAAGAGTAGGAAGTCTAACCTCAAGAGATGAAAAGGTGAGGGTAGCGGACTCTCATGTCGGCCTCAGCCTCCCACGTAGCACCCTCAACAAGATGATTTCTCCACAATACTTTCACTGTGGCAATTTCCTTGTTCCTCAGCCGCTTGACCTGTCTGTCTAAGATCTCAATAGGTACTTCCTCATAAGACAAGTCCTCACCAACTCCCAAACCTTCAACAGGTAAAATTGATGCTGGATCACCTAAGCACTTCTTCAACATAGAGACATGAAAGACTGGATGAACAGAAGCTAGCTCTGCAGGCAATGCTAGCTCTGCAGGCACCCACACGCTGTAGGATCTCATATGGCCCAACATACCTCGGACTCAGCTTCCCTTTTCTACCAAATCTCATTACCCCTTTCATAGGCGATATTTTCAAGTAAACCTGGTCACCAACATCAAACTCTAAGGGCCATTTTCTGTTATCAGCATAGGATTTATGCCGACTGTAAGCAGTAGTCAACCTGTCCCTAATCATTCTGACCTTCTCTAAGGCCTCCTGAATGATCTCCGGACCCAAAATGGATGACTCTCTAACCTCGAACCACCCAACTGGAGATCTACACCTCCTACCATACAGTGCCTCAAACGGTGCTATCCCAATGCTGGAGTGATAGCTATTATTATACGAGAACTCTATCAAAGGCAGATGGTCATCCCAGTTACCCCTGAAGTCAATCACACACGCTCTCAACATATCCTCCAATGTCTGTATGGTGCGCTCGGCCTGCCCATCTGTCTGAGGGTGAAAGGCAGTGCTAAGCTTCACCTGCGTGCCCAAGCTCTTCTGGAAAGATCTCCAGAAATGAGAAGTAAACTGAGCTCCTCTATCTGAAATAATAGACAAGGGAATCCCATGCCATCTCACAATCTCATCAATGTAGAGTCTCGCTTCTCGGCTCTGTAAGTAGACTTCACAGGGATAAAGTGGGCAGACTTAGTCAATCTATCCACAATAACCCATATAGAGTCATGCTGCTCCTAGTCCTCGGAAGCCCAACCACGAAGTCCATATTAATGGCCTCCCATTTCCAAGTCGAAACCTCAATAATCTGAGTCAGACCACCAGGCTTAAGATGCTCTGCCTTAACCTGCTGACAATTAGGACACTTGGCCACATATTTTGCAATGTCCTTCTTCATGCCATCCCACCAATAAATCTGCTTGAGATCATGATACATCTTGGTGGAACCTGGAAGTATAGAATATCTGGAACCATGGGCCTCTGCAACAATCCTGGTCCACAAATCATCCACATCTGGCACACACAGCCTGTCCTGATATCTAAGTATGCCATCACCTCCCAAAGCAAAAGACTCATTCATCTTCAACAGCACTGAGTCCTTCAGCTCCATCAACACAGGATCTAGATGCTGACCCTGCTTGACTTCAACTACCAAGGATGATTCAGAACTAGGATGAAATGAAACATCCCCACTAGTGGAGTCAACCAAACTCACACCCAGTCTGGCCAGTCTGTGTACATCTTTCACCAGCTCCTTCTTCTCATCCTCAACGTGAGCTGTACTTCCCATGCTTATCCTGCTCAAAGCATCAGCTACAACATTAGCCTTACCTGGATGGTAGTGCACATTCATGTCATAATCCTTCAACAGCTCCAACCATCTCTGCTGACGTAGATTCAACTCCCTCTGTGTGAACACGTATTGGAGGCTCTTATGGTTTGTGAACACATCTACATGCACTCCATACAGATAATGCCTCCACAGCTTCAGTGCAAATACCACAGCTGCCAACTCCAGGTCATGTGTGGGATAATTCTTCTGATGAACCTTGAGCTGTCTGGATGCATAGGCTATCACCTTACCAACCTGCATAAGAACACAACCCAAACCAACCCTAGATGCATCACAATAAACAGTGTAATTCTCACCACACTTAGGCAAAGTAAGCACCGGGGCTGACGTGAGTCTGTCCTTGAGCTCCTGGAAACTCTTCTCACAAGTCTCCGTCCATTCGAACTTGGCTTTCTTCTTAGTCAAAGCTGTCAATGGGGCAGCAATGGAAGAAAAGCCCTCCACAAACCTGCGGTAGTAACCAGCCAATCCCAAAAAGATACGGATGTCAGTAGGAGTAAGAGGCTTTGGCCAGTTCTTCACAGCCTCAGTCTTCCTGGGATCCACCTCCACGCCCTGATCGGACACAACATGACCCAGGAAGGTCACTGATCTCAGCCAGAATTCACATTTGCTAAATTTGGCATACAACTGATGTTGTCTAAGTACCTGCAAGGTTAGTCTCAAATGTTGTTCATGCTCTTCCTTGGTCTTAGAGTAGATGAGAATGTCATCAATGAATACTATGACGAAAGAGTCAAGGTATTCACGGAAGACCCTGTTCATGAGATCCATAAATGCAGCAGGTGCATTCGTGAGACCAAATGACATGACTAAAAACTCATAGTGACCATAGCGGGTACGAAAGGCTGTCTTTGGGATAATCGATACACATTCTAAGGGTTCCATCTTTCTTCTTTACAAACAACACTGGAGCGCCCCAAGGGGATATGCTCGGCTGAATGAAACCCTTGTCAGTGAGATCTTTTAACTGCAGCTTCAACTCTTTGAGCTCAGCTGGAGCCATTCTGTAAGGAGGAATTGAAATTGGTTTAGTATTGGGTTCTAAATCGATACCAAAGTCAATCTCTCGAAGGGGAGGGACTCCAGGTAAATCATCAGGAAACACATCTACAAACTCATTCACTACAGGTACTGAGTCTATGGAAGGAATGTCATAATCTAAATCATTAACACTCACAAGATGACACAATAACCCCTTGGACATCATTTTATTGGCCTTAAGGTTAGAAATCAAGGGGTTAGGACGACTCGAATTGTACCCCTCCCAGACTAACTCTTCTTCATTAGGAAGCGAAATCTCACCACTCTACTACGACAGTCCAAGCAAGCATAACAACTGTGAAGCCAATCCATGCCAAGAATAACATCAAAATCATGCATGGGTAACTCAACCAGGTTTGCACACATAGTTTTACCACTCACAACTATTGGGCAATCCTTGTATACTCTATCAGTTCTTACATTCTCTCCTAAAGGTGTACTAACCACAATAGGATCATGTAAAACTTCAGGCAATATCTCAAAAGTAAGAGCAAGCAGAGGAGTTACAAAGGAAAGTGTAGACCCTGGATCAAGTAAAGCATAAACAGAAGTTGAGAACACTTGCAGCATACCTGTGACCACATCAGCGGACTTCTCCTGCTCCTCCCTGCCCTTTAGGTCATAGAACCTGTTCCTCTTAGGAGGCTCGGTTGCTGCTGCACCCTGTGGATTAGGCCTAGGCTGAGCATTACCTCCAGCCTGACCTCTGTTCTGTGGACAGTCTCTGACCATGTGTCCACTCTTACCACAACCGAAGCAGGCATTAGTGCCCTGTCTGCACTCTCCACTGTGAGCTCGGCCACACTTAGCACAATTCTTCTTAGGACGCTGCATCTCACCTCCATTGCCCCTCTTGGGCTCAGGTCTGCCTCTTGTAGTTGTAGCACCTCTCTGAGGATTAAAATTACCAGAACTCTGCTGCCCCCTTTTGAACCTTGGCTGCTCACGGACTCCAAAGTTGTTCCTGTGGCCTCCATGACTGGGTCCTGCCTGATCTTAAGGCCTAGGACTCCTAGCATCACGAACACCTCTCTTTCTGCGGCTGTCCTCTACCTGCTGGACATGCACCATCAACCTGGAAAGATCCATATTATCATGGAGCATCGCAGATCGACACTCCTCCTCCAGGTCTCCATTGATTCTTGTGAGGAACCTACTCATTTCATCCCTGCTGTTCAAAACCAGGGAAGTAGCATACCTGGATAGCTCAACAAGTCTCAGTACTCTCCTAAATATTGCTATTAAATACTAAGGAAAGTAATATACCTGGATAGCTTAACAAACTTCAGGGAATACTCCCTGACTGTCATGGATCCTTATTTAAGGTTGATGAACTCTTTAACCTTGGCTTCCCTCATCTCTCTGGGAAAGAATCTCTCCAGAAATGCTGTCTTGAACAGCTCCCATGTGACTGGCACTCCACCTAAGACACGACTATCTTGCCACATCTTGCACCAAGTCTGTGCAACATCCTTGAGCTGATAGGAAGCCAGCTCAGCCTTCTCAATATCAGTGGCCCCCATAGCCACCATGATCTTATGCACCTCATCCACAAACTCCTAGGGATCCTCTGCAGTCCTAGACCCTGTGAAAATAGGAGGATTCATCCTCGTTAAATCCCTCAGCCTATCAGCCATGCTACGAACCGGTGGGTTCTCCCTCTGAACATTCTGCCGGTTGACCTGGGCAGTCATGGCCTGGGCCTGCATAGCAATGGCCTGTGCCATCTGGGCCAGAGATGCCCTCACCTCAACATCAGTCAACCCAGCTGGATTAACTGGCACAGCCACTCCTGCAGCTGGAGCCTGGGGTGGAACTCGATTGCCCCTAGTAGCTGCTCTTCCTCTCCTCTGATCAATAGCCCTCCTAGGGTCCATTCTCTAAAAACAACAAAGATTGATGTTAGATACGCTCATAACACCAAGAAATTAGACATTCAGAAAAGCACGATAGGATCAGAAGAAGGGAAATTTTCCTACGCATCAGGCAGTCTCTAATTCAGGATAGTGGTGCACTTCACTACCATGACTTAGAAACTACTCAATGTGGTTGATGTGAACTTAATATTTTTGGAATTTAACCTAGTGCTCTGATACCAACTTTGTCACGACTGGAATCTAGACCCCAGACGAGACCGGCATCGTTGACCTCTCAGAGGTCGCAAACAAGCCTACTTACGTCATACTTACTTTATATAGGTTAATTTTAGCGGAAAATTTGAAACTTTTTGTTCTTTAAACATGCTTGCCAAACATTCTTAAAATTTTATAATTGTTCATTATCAACCATCTAACATTAAAGAGATAAACAACTGAAAGAAATAGTTCATAAGTCTTAATTGTATAATTGCCAAAATGGCCCAAATACAAAATCTGAATAAAGAGCAGGAAAGAAACGCTTGTGGAACATGCTCCACTAGCTCAACTCTAAAACTACGCTAGAATATAAAACAGTAGCATCCTCGAAAGCATGAGGACCTACCAAACTCCGGATGAATGCTGACGTCTGGATAGCTGCAACAATGATCCTGCAACTCTATCGACCACCTGTGCCTGCACCTAAAATAGTATAGATGTATAGGGGTTAGTACACACTTGTACTAAGTATGGGTACATGCAAGCACACACCACGGACATGCATGAGAAAGAATAGCTCTTTCCTAACAACATGATTTTTGGAAGTCAAGTCAGTGGACTTGCCAATTTGAGATTAGGAAGGTCATGCCATGAGAGTAACATGCATTATATTAAATATCGCATTGCACACAACACATATCATCTTCATATAGCACATTTCATAACACATAACACACAACACATAGCTTCGTTCGTATCATTCATTCATATGCCATGAGACCTTGGAATCATGGACTTAGTATTATGACTTTCCAAAATGAGGGCTCAACATATGGGACCTCAACTAGGGAGTCTTCATTAGCAAACACAGAGTCTGCTTCATTCATTCATACGTACTTCATTGCATTTCATTCATAGGCCAGTGTGAACACAGCTATACCTAATGTCATTAGCAAACACAGAGTCGGGTTTGCTGTGCAATGATCAGGAATAACCTAATGTCATTACCTGAGTCTAGCTCACCTCTTGATTATCCTATCCTAACATCTTCGGTATCATTCAATTCTTTATGTGCTTCATTTGAGGCTGACCTCATTCATTCATTGGGAACTTTAACTTTAACCGACATAGATCATGTGAGAATCATGAAATCCAGTGTCTCCCCCACACCGAAAAGAGGTGGAATCACCGGCCAAAGTGACCCAATAACATGCTAGCGTACATGGGAATTTAACCCCGCCAGATCCCTATGTTGGCAGTATAGGTTCAAAGACTAGGAGATATATGGAGACCCATACCCGGCAGGCCGGACAGTCTCATCTCATGAGAGTTATGTGAACCTTCGCCCTTCCCGAAAGAAGGCATCACCGCTCATAGCTAGTCTATCGGTGCTCAGCATAAAGTTCCATTTCATTCATCTCATACGTCATGGAAGCTAGCTTCTAGTATAAGGACATTATAGCTCATTAGATGATTTCTCATCTCATAATTAGTATTAAGTGTGTTAAGCTCAATACTTTCATTAGAGTGTTCATAGAGACTGGTCTCTTCATTATCTTACACTCTCATAGGTGAGTCCGCTTTAATAACATTTACTTAGACCCATTTGAGATTGCTCTCATCATTTACATTAGCCTCACATCATGTTGTCACCACATTCTTCATTATTAGCACCTTACTTTTCATAGTTACTCACCTCGTATTACGTGAATGTTCATTTCATCATTTCATAGTTCATCTCATCATATTCCAATGCACTTGGACACTTAGTGTATCTTACACTCATACTTAACCCTCCTAGGGTTCATCATTTCATTACATACATCTTAGGTTCACTTATTTTTGAACGTATGTTAGACTTATGTGTCTATACATACAAGCCATGGGGCTTCATTCGTAGTTGGTTAAGTGATTCTTACTTTCCTAAGATTATGTAGTACAAGACTTATGTATCTTGTATATATGCCAAGATCTTGATTTTTTTTATCCAAGTAGATGGCATTGTTCTTGGATATTTTACTCACGTATGACTTATGTATCAATACGGAAGTTCAGGCAAGGAAACCCCAAATCTTGAATCACTTGGATATCATTTGTATTTTTCATAAATTTTATTTTCTAATATTCATAACATTAGACTTTAAATTAAATCTCGCGCTTATATTGAAAGGTAATTTTTTTTCTATTTTAATTTCCCTCTTAATTAATCAAAGGGTTGAGGGTTCAACCCCCACACCTCTTTAATTTCTAAATTAATAAAAGTTCAATTCAAAGGGGGAGGTTGTGGGTTCGAACCCCCACAGCCCCCTTTATTTTAGTTGAGTTTCGCTGGAGGGGGCTGTGAGGTGGCGGGTTCGAACCCCCACAGCCCCTCTATTTTTGTTTCCTTTTTTCTTTTTTGAAGCCTCCTTTCGCGCCTACATGGAGGTCGTGGGTTCGAATCCCACGCCTCCCCTTAATTTTTCTTCTCCTTTTTTCGCGAGGGTAGTGGCCCAAGGGTCACGAGTTCGATCCCCCGCTCCCCCCTTATTTTCTTTCATTTTTTCGCAAACTCCAGTGACCAAGCTGTCACGAGTTCGATTCCCCGCTCCCCCCATATTTTGTTTCCACTTTTCTTCTTGCGACGACAGGGGCTGGGTCGCGAGTTCGATTCCCCCAGCCCCCATTTTTTTTTCTCTTTCTCGCGAAGTGAAGCACTAGAGAAGGAGGTCACAGGTTCGAAACCTGGTGGCCTCACTTCTTTAAAAAGTGAAAATTTTCCAGATTTCTGGAATTGTTTTTTATTGTCTTTCACCCATTATTTTTTGTCACATCTTTCGTACGTTTACCTAGCAAAAAGTGTGTTATTCAACTGTACATATTTCATTTCAATAAACATCACATTATACGCATAAACTACACCAAAAACCATTAATTTTCGAGGCCAAAACAGTGGCTACAACCACTGCCCACAATGCACATACAACATCAACTATTAATCGTATTTTGAATATAGTTTTCGTAACCTCTTCACATAAACACGTTCGCATTTAACATTAACATGTAAATCATGCCTAATTCTAACAGCACAACATACCCATCCTACGAATTCGTTTGGGAGCTAAGGACACGGACATACGAAGGGGAACAACCTTAGTTTCAAGAGTTTAAGAACATTCGAAAGAAAGTACTCTTGGAGAAAGAATTCCATGAGATAAACCCATACCTTTTTAGGTTGTTCAAGCTTGAAGCTGCTGCCTGGAAACTCCTCCAAACCACGATCAATTCACTTCAAATTACCCCTACTCGATGAACCTCTCCTAGCCTTGACGTTTTGATTACTTTATCTTTTACTAAAAAAAATTCTTGTGAGTTCTTCAAGTGTGAAGAACTCTTGATTTATTTCTGATTTTTGTTGTTATTTTAGAAGAACCAACGTGAAAGAGATTGAGAACGTGAGAGAGTTGAGAAACGTGAGGGAGAGAGTTGTCTTAGGATTAGGAGACTAAATTTAAGACTTAGTCAAAAGTTAGGATTTTAATTAACTAAAAATAAATAAATAAAATCTGATTTTCCTTTTTATTAATCAAATTAATAATTATCAATTAATTGAATTAATTTATCAACCTTAAATCTTGACACCCTAAGTCTTGATCCTATTCATTTTTTTTAGGATTGTTACATTGGGTGTTAAGAAAGTTTCACTTCTTCATCCTTCAAGTCGTGCCATAGAGTTTAACTCTATAACGTTTCTCTCATTTTCCTTATATGACCTCTTGAATGCCGTATGTTCAAAGGTGTGAGAGAGAAAAGTTGGGTGTGATGCCAAATATGGCTTTGTGACTTGCTAAATGTGAGATGGAATATGGTGATTTTTACCTTATGTTAACCTTAGTTGGGTTCACCCTTAAGTGGGGGATAACATGTTTAATAGTAAGGTGTTGAGGGTTTCGGTATCCTTGCCTTTCCCTTCTATTCTTGTTTAAGCATGAGACCTAGAATTTCATTGTAGCTTGCTTCATGTTTTGTAGTCATGAATGTCAATGCATTTTCCATGGCTTTTTGATGTTATGCATATTTTAGTTGAATTCTTTTTTAATGAGAAAGATGAGTTTTCATGAATCTGTTCCTCATATTGATGTGGATCTAACATGATTTGCCTAATCACTTAATGAGAATAAATGTTGAGCATGCTTAAAAGTGTTCTTGAAAGATTTTCATATCTTGCCTAATAAGGTTGTAATGAGCATAATGTGATTTGGAGAAGGAAGTTCCTCCAATAAAATGAAGAATGTGAAGTTTTGATGCATAATGAGTTTGTAGATGTAGTTCCTACTTGCTTGTTGTATTTTGAGCCTATGAATGTGGAGTTGATGTTTCCTTCTAGTTTTGTGCATTGTTTATGATTGTGCATGCTTGATTGTGGACTATTTGTCTTGATTTGTTACCCCTTAATGTGTTTAAGTATTATTCGAGAACGATTGTTCCTAAGTGGTGGATAATGTAACGACCCTAAAAAAGGAACCAACGAAACTAGAGCCTAACGTGTGTTCGTGTGTGTTCGTCTTGAGTTCTTATGGTGTTTAGTGTTGTCCCGAGCCATGGTTGAGGTGCTTAGGGGTTAGACGTCAACGTATGACTACCCAAGGACCACCCTAAGGGTCCTTCAGGAGGACACTAAGTTTAATGTGAAGGCCCCAAGGAAAAACCTAGGTTTCCCAAGAAGTGGTGCACCACGGATGGGACCTAGGCCCCGTAGGTCGATCCATGGTCTGTGGATGTCCTTTGTGGGTCATGGTCATATTTGGTGAGTTGCAGTCACAAACCACGCTTCAAAAGCACAGTCCATTACACCATTCACGGTCTGTCTGTGGATGCGGTCCGTAGATTGGACCTGTAATCTATCAATGTGCACGACCAAGCCAAGGGTGGGTTGGTAAATTTCTACCTTGGCTAGTTAAATGTATGGACAGTTATTTTAAGTCATTTAAGGTATTTTAAGAGTATTAAAACTTTACAAATGGTATTTTTTATTTTATTATTCACTTTTCCCCAAAACAAAATCCTGTCTCCCAAAATATCTTCTCTTTAGAACTCCATGGGAGATCAAGGTCAATTTCAAGCTAGGGTTGATGATTTCATGATCTTTCTTTTATAATTTCATGGGATTCTCAAAGTTTAAGGTATGATGATCTTTTATCCTTGATTAATCTTCCATTCAACGGGTCAATCTAAAATAGATTACAAAGCTTTTCAATGATCAAATATCCTATTTTCTAATCTAAGAATGTGTTCATTGATAAAACATTTTCAAAGCAATTATATGGATGAATGAAGGTTTGATTGATGACTATAAGTTGATTTTACATTGAATTACTTCAAGAACCCATGTTTTCCCCAAATTCTTTTTATTATGGAATATGATTGGGAATTCGTTTGTTATGGAAGTATAAGTATAATTAGTGATTGTATGATGTTAGATTGTGAAATTATGTCAATTGTTATGTCTTATTAGGGTGAATTATTGATGTCTTGATGATGTGAAGAGCATGACCTTGAGAGGTAAAGTATGAATGAGATCATGTTGAATTTCTTATGAGGATGATGAATTGTTATGAAATTATGTCAATTGCCTTATCTCTTGTAGTATCTTGAATCTATGAGTTGAGACTGATTCTTAATGATATAGAATTTTGATATAGAATTGTGATAGATTGATGTGTGATTCACTTATGGTGGAGGTGTTTACTTACTTTCTACATTGTGATTATATCCTTGAAGGCATTATATGAGGAAATTGAAGTATTGTCATGAGGTTATGTATATTATTGTGATGTGAAGGTGATGCATCTGGTTAAAATAGTAGAATGAGGATCCTATATAGAATGTTAATGCATTTTTGATGGAAAGTATACTCTCTCTTAATGTTTATGAATGTTGATGTTACATTGTGAAGAGTTTCTATAATGTAATGTTATATCTTGGATTTAGTGGACTTATGTTCCTTCTCCTTTATAAATGAAAGCTATATTGAGTGTTATATATTAAATTTGGTGGACTTAGGTGTTTTTTCTTAATACATTAAAACTTATTGAAGGCGGTCTCTTGACTTGGTAGGCTTAGGCATCCTATTCTTGAGTAATGAATGTATCTTGACTTAAGTGTCTAAATGATAAATTCTTAGTAGACCTTAGGTTGGTAGCCTCTTTTGAATGAATGAATGTCTTGGTTGGTAGACCTAATGTTGGAAGCCTCCCTATGAATGACTAATGAGGTATTTAGACTATGTCTTGAAATGGTAGACCTAAGAGTGGTGACTCTTCATGATGAGTCTAGAATCCTATGTGAATATAACACGTTGAAGCGGTAGACCCAACGTAGGTAACCTACTTCTTGTGTGAAATGATGATTCCTGGATCGGTAGGCTAATTGCACCCTTTCATGAGTGATAAGGATGAACCATGAATCTTTAGTTTTATGGCACCCTTTCATGAGGATTCAATGAGCTATCCTAATAATGAACCTTTATTGGGAGACCTATTGGTAGTAGCCCTTCTTGCTAGGAGTACTTTGGGTCATTAGAGTTGATGTTTGTGCCCTCTCTAGTACACAAATGTGAATGAACTACTCTATGGGAACTAAGTCTAAGCCCCGAGTGGATATGATTAAGATGGTGGCTCTTCCCAATGTTAGGCTAGAGTCCAATGAACATCTTTGGATATCCTCTAAACTATGTGCGTACATAGGATGTGTATTAGTTCTACCCTTGGAGAGTAGAAAACCTTCCAAGTGTGAGGTTTCATGACACCGAATTCCACGTCTAGCTCGCATGGTCTATGTTAGTTTATGACTATTTCCATCATGTGGGATGTGCACTTTAGTTACGTGATAGGTTCTGTAATGTGTAGGTAGTAGTATGGGATGCTATGTACACATGGCACGAGTAGACTTTGAAGGTGCTAAAGTGAGTTCCCTAAGTCTTAATGACTATTGTGTTAAGTCCCATAAATGTATAAATGTCCTCTTACGTTAGAGTTAATGAGAATAAAGACTTAAGGTCTAATGATTTAAAGTGAAGTGATTGAGTAATGTTGACTCCTTTATGCGAATGTGAAAATGCATGCTAAACTTGGTTGTATTAAGAGTTACTTCCTTGCCATGTCTTATAGTATATGAATGTGCTTGCCTATGGTGACTTTAAAGGAGTAATTAGTATGAGTAGTATTATGTGATTCTACTTGTATATTGCACAAGTATGACTTACGGGTTGTCTTAGGTAATGCTTATAATGTGTCAAGTTTGCATATGTAATGTTCATGTCTCTCTTATATTGGCTAAATGAGTTGCTTAGAATTTCATGTGGAAAAGGTAAAGGTTCTTGTCTATTGTAGCCTTGAGGAATACTTAGGTGTGGCATGAAGAGGTAGTATGGATGCCACTTTATGTCTTACTTAAGTGTGTCTTAGGGTAACTTTAGATAGAGACCCTAAGATATTGAAATGATTTACTTAATGTATGTGCTTATGTATTTCATGTCGGTACTAGTTAAAGCATGGTTACTTGACGTGATTGTTAAAAGGTAAAGGTAATGGCTTAAATGAATTGTGACTTGTATATTGATTGTGACTTTTATTATGCCTTTTTACTCATGTTCATGAAGTTTTACTAAAATGGCATAAAAGAATGACTTTCAACTCAAATGTCCGTTTTAAGCATGTTTTTGCATGGCCATCATACATAGTACTTAATTGTGTTAACCCCATTCTTCTCCCTTTTTACTTAAGTATAGGGTTTGGAGATAGTTGTGTTCTATGCTTGAAGGATAGGTTCATAAGGTGCTTGAAGATGAAGACTTGGTCAGTCCTCATTTTTCGAGGACAAAATCTGTTGTGTTCCTTTATGTATTTTAGTTTTTTTTAATGCGTTTGTATGAGATTAGTCCCAATGTTGTATTCAAAGACTTAGATGGTTTGAGATATAATGTTGCATGTCTAGAAAATCTTCAGCTTGGTAATTAATGAAAGTCTTTTTCGATTGTAAAGGAATGTTTTTGATTCTTATCTATTTTCAAGTATCTTATACAATGAACGATATATGAGGCTTGTATAAGATCCCTTCGGGGTCGAGTACGCCGTGTCGTGACTTGGGGGTGCTCTCTGGTTGTGACAAATATGGTATTAGAGCACAAGACTTTGTAATGGTCTTAGGTGTCTCAGACTACATCTAGTACAGTCTTCTTCATAATGTGAAGTGCACCGCATTATGAATAAGAAGCTATTGGGTGTTAAGAAAGTTTCACTTCATCATTCTTTAAGTCGTGCAATAGAGTTTAACTCTATAATGTGTCTCTTTTGTTCCTTATGTGTTGGTCATGTCACATCCGGGAAGTACCTCCTAGACGTAACTGGCATCATCGTCCTCGGAGAGGACTGGGACTAGCCTCTTAGCATCATCATTACATTCATAGGTTAAAAATGTAGAAAATTTAAAACTTTTCATCTATATCTACTTCATGAGGTTTACTTAAACCTCTCGCTTACACATAATATATTCATATCGAGTATACATAGACCCTTCATATAAGAAGATTACATAGTCTTGTATTGTTATGTCACACACATATATATATATATATATATATATATATATATATATATATATATATATATATATATATATATATATACATATATATATAAGATACCATTGTTGACACTCAATTTTGACCCTCCCCAGTAAGAATTAATTCATGAGCTTCTTAAATTCTCAAACAATTTAAAATAATTAGTTTTTAAATTTAAGAAAAATATAAAGTTTGCGTTATTTTGAATATTTTTTGCCATTTCTTATAGTTTTTAGATAATATATATATCTTACATAATTATGTATATAATTAGTATATTTTATGATTATTCAAAAACCATCTCAAAAATATTTTAAATTTAGTAAGTAGTCTTTTAAATTAGTTTAGTTTAAATCATGGTTATATTTTTGAATCACTAAGTTTACGATTAAATTAATTATTTTTGTTAAGATTAAGAAGCTCGTTGATTAATTAATATTAATTTTTTCTTATTTAACGTTTAGCCAAATTTATTAATATAACATAATTTGGCTATTTCTTAAATTTAACCCATCTTAGACTTCCAACTTAACTCAATTTTGAGAAAACCAAGATTTAATTTTCAGCCAAGCCCAATACAATTTCCAGCCCACTAATTTTTCAACATCCACTTTTGAGAGGTTTTGAATTTTGAATTTTTGAATTTTGAATTTTGAAATTTTGAATTTTGAATTTTGAATTTTGAAATTTTAAATTTTGAATTTTGAATTTTGAATTTTGAATTTTGAATTTTGAATTTTGAATTTTGAAATTCAAATTTCATCCCAAAATCCATTCCTTCCCCCCCCGAAATCTACCATAAAAATCTCCTATAAATACCTTCTTTGTTTCTTCTTCTTCCTCATTCATGATTAAATTCAAGAATTCAATTCAATTCAATTTTCAATTCAACATTCAATATTCAATATTCAATACTAAATATTCAATATTCAATATTCATTATTCATTATTGATTATTCATTATTCATGATATATTTTTCTTTGATATAAAAAAAAAAAAATTTGAACATTCATAGTAGTTCAAGTAAAAAAAAAAAAGGCAAAGAATACATAGATTAAACACATTCAAGTCGTATTCGGGTCGAAGATATCACTTGAAATTCTCGATCGTCGTTCGAATCCGAATTGTGAGGTGAAGTCGCTGCATCCCCTGCTCGTACTATCCCGGAATCGCTACATTCAAAAAGGTAAATATCACTTCTTCTTGCATCATTTACTTCTCAAGATGTAGGTCTTTATTATCTGAAGGTTGTAAGATCTTTATTTACTTTTTTTTGAGTTATATATTTCGGCTTAACTCGGATCTCTTAAAATATATTTTTTATTTACTCATAAATTATGTTGTATTTAAGATGTGCCTTATTTCATCACTTCATGGCTAATTCATTTATATTTTATTGCATGTGAAAGCTCCATCCGAGTCTATTTCGGATTCTATCCCTGCCTTTCGTTGAGTGGAATTCCTCTTAAATAAGACTTCTCGATGTGCGGAGAAATTGGAAACTGGAACAGGTCTCGGAAAGCAAAAAAATAAGCTATATACATTCGATATACACTGATATACGACAAGTGTATACAAAAACGGGAGTTGGGTTAAAACCCCAAATTTCCAGCAAGATTGGCCCAAAAGGGGGCCCAAATTCATCTACTCCTTTACTCCTTTATTATTTAATTGTTATTATTATTATATTTTTTATTAACTCTAAATTTAGAATTATTAAATAACTTAATTAATTCCCCAAGAGATGAACTATATTCTTTATGTTAGTATGTTTAAATAAATTTCATTTTTGTCAACACTTGGTTTTTGTTTATTTGAAAACTTTTACTTAACCTTCAATTAACTTAAAATAGTCTCTATGCTTTAATTGACCAATTTGGCTTAAAATATTATTTTAAAAAAATGCGTCAAATAAGTTTTAACAAATCTAGTCTTGTTAAAATTCTAGTCACTTGTATTATATTCAAATGTTTCAATTAAGATTCCATTTTCTTAAAAAAAAAAATTTAAAAATTGTTCTTTTAGTTATTTTCTCAAGTTAATCGAGTGTTGTAAATTAGTAATATTATTTCTATATTAAATATTTTTTTTTAAAAAAATAGTCAAAATAATTAACATAAGTAATAGGATAACCGCATGTTAGCGGGCGCTTCAAATGCCTTAAAAACCTTCTTGAAGCGTAAATAAGAACCTCTTACCCATTTTCTCTAAATTTATTAAGATTTAATTTGTTAAAATCTTTTTAAATTATGTTTTCTTAATTTCTTTAAAAAATTAAGTGGCGACTCTTTTCGAAGTATTTTTCTCAAATTGTTTTATACTTAGAACATTTCAAAAAGTGATTTTTCTAAAGATAGTAAAATTACGGCATAACAGAAATGACGACTCCGCTGGGGAATTAATAGGTTCTAACCATAATAGACTTAGGTTAATTATTAATGTTTTAGCATATGCTTATTTGTTTGCTTATATTGCATGCCTAATGCCTTATTTTTTTTTTATGCTTATGTGATATAAACTGTTTATTTGTTATTATTTTCATAAATTGTATATTTGTTACTGCTTTATAAACTGTCATTCCGTTCATATTTCTCCACTTATTGGAAATTCACACTATCAAACGTACACGCGAGGTGTGCTTTGTGCACCCGCAAACTTCTTTCAAAATTCTCAAAGTTAGGAGAGTTGGCATATGCGCGGGGTGTCCGGATCTTTTTCCGTGTAACCGCGTAGCCTTCTCACTCGAGTTGTCCACTCAGGAACCTTGTGTTTAGAAAGCCAAATCTTAGAAAACATAAGATAGAGCTAAACCACCCCTCAGTTTAAGTCATGCATGCATGTGCCTTAGGTGGATCGATCATGGCTATCGATTCGACATTTAAGAAGTCCACCCTTATGTCAACGGGTTTCACGACCCAACGACTGACGAGCATGTTTTGTGCAAAGTGAAAATGATAGACGGACCCAAGCCTAATTTGGACATAGTGAGTTCGAACTCGAGTTGTCACAAATTAATGGCTCAGATCAATCTATCATAATCACATTCTTTGATTCGTTAGGCCTACCCTTGGCAAAAATGGGTCACATATCTGCTAAGAACGCACAATAACTGTTTATGTGTTATAACTGCTTATGTGAAAATGTTGCTTTGTTTGAAGATATTGTAGCTCACTCCACTTCTAATAATTTTTAGAACCCCTAAGCATAAATATCAAGTCACTATCAAAAGTGCGTCCAAATATTCTTCGAATTTTTAGTTTCCCCCCCAAAAAAACATATATTCAAAACTCTCTTCCAAATCCTAAATCTTACTCTCTCATCTAAAAAAAAATTGTAAATTTTCCATCTCAAATCAAAAAGAAATTCAAAATGGTCGAACTACGTAGGACCTGAATTCTCTTTTATGAGATACGTAGGCAGACTTCCAAGGTTCGGTCCCCATTTTGAGAAAATTTTATCTTTCCAAACACTTATAAAGAAAGTAGAGTTACATTTCACTAAAAAATCAGAAGTACGTCAATTTACTTTGTCCCGACTCAAGTCGACATTTCTGACTCATTAGTCCTAAAATAATATAGACAAATTTCTGTCTATTTAGTCATCTTTCTATATACGTGGGCTAATTTATCTTCAAATGAAGCGACTCTTATGTGTTTACAATAATGTGTATGATATTTTGTATTAACTATCATCGACACAGACTAACACATCTTGCCTTTGAGTTATTTTTCTTTATCAGGTATCTTGAACTGATCTGTGTTGATTAAGTTGGCAGATCATCCTTACTTCACCAGATCAAAAGGTCCCGCAAATTCCTTCTCTGGGCAAAATTCTGACAAAGGAAAGACGATTATGGGAGATAATAGCGAGGAAGTAGGTCTTACTGATGTTGTGGTGGCTCAACCCACCATAGCGGACCAGAATGAATTGATTTTGCAATTGATGCAGCAAATTGCAGAAATGAGAATGGAAATGCAAAGGAGACAGGATCTGCCTCATCCGGGGTTTGCTGCTAATGTTGCAGAGGGAAGGCCTCCTATCTACTTCCCGTCCTCGAACATGGATCCATCTAAAGGCGTGCCGCTAGCTCAGAATCCCCCCTATAGATCCAATTACCTAAAACCCACAATATGCTCCCGCCTCTTACCAAACTCCACCACCTCCTCAAAATAACCACCCCCAAATTCCCTCTCATCTTCAGAATACCCAACCTCAATCCGCTCCACCACCGCAAAACCAAAGTCAAAATCTCAATCAGAACACTTTTAATCCTCAGATATCCCACCACCAGTTAAATCAGAACACCAATCCTCAGACTTATCCACAAAATTACCAAATCGTTCAAAACACTCAGAGTCCTTCCATAGCTCCACCCTTACCCAAAAGAAATACTTTCCAAATCCCCGTCCCTGCTGAGCACGACGTGCACGGTTCTGAGTTGGACCACTACGAGGAACAAGAAAGAGAGTGGAGGGTGAAAGAGGAATCAAAGATAGATATAAAAGAGGAGATCAAGAAAGCCATGAAGGAGCTGCAATGCGTCCCGGATGCCGCCAACCTAAGTTATGAAGATTTATGTATTCATCCAAATCTGGACCTTCCATAAGGGTTCAAAATCCCAAAATTTGATACTTTCGGAGGAATAGGCAACCCTATGGCTCATCTTAGAGCTTACTGTGACCAGCTCGTGGGAGTTGGAAGGGACGAGGCTTTGCTGATGCGGCTTTTTAGACAAAGTTTGTGCGGGGAGGCTCTAGAGTGGTTCACCTCCCATGAAACCCGACAATGGCCTAGTTGGAACGCTCTGGCAAAGGATTTTATAGATCGGTTTGCATATAACGTCGAAATCATTCCCGACCGTTATTCTTTGGAGAAGATGAAGCCGAAAGCCACCGAGAGTTATAGAGAGTTTGCTTATCGAGGGAGAAAAGAAGCTGCAAGGGTCCGATTGCCCATGTCTGAAAAAGAAATTGTTGAAGTATTTGTGCGGGTGTAAGCGCCTGAATATTACGATCGAATCATGTTGCTCGTGGGAGCAAAATTTCCTGAGATAGTCAAAGTTGGTGAGACTATCGAAGATGGTTTTAAAACGGGAAAGATAACCCGTGTTGCTGCATCGCTCGGATCAACGGACACATTGAAGAAAAAAGGAGAAGAAATAGCTGTCGTATCATATGGGGGAAAGAAAAACCCCAGAAACTCGTCATATTCCCAAGGTCGTTCTCGATCCTCTCAAACCTCCTACCAAATTTGCTACACGCAATCTAGTCATCCAAATGATCCTCCAGTTTATCAAAATGTTGCCCCCTCTTATCCGAATATCCAAGCTCCAGTATACCAAAGTCCATCCCCAATTTACCAAAATCCATCTCTTGTTTATCCAAATCATCCTCCACCTTACCAAATTTCATCTCCTTACCAGGGTATGGCTCCCAACTGTGCTAACGTGCAGTCGAGCTACCGAGAACCCCCTACTGCATATCAATTCCAAGCTCCACCATATCAAAACCCCTACCCGAATTGCCAAGCTCCATTGCCAAACTACCAAGCCAATTCATATCCCAAAGGTCAAGCTCCACGTCCGAACAACCGGGGTTATCAACAGATGCCTCCCCCACAAAGAAGTTATGATCCCCCTTGACCTCGGTTCGAGAAGAAACCTGCAAGGAATTTCATCGCGCTCGCGGAAAGTCGAACCAAGTTGTACAAACGACTGGCTGCGGCCGGATATATCCATCATGTGGGGCCCAAGCCAGTGGATATCAATTCGAAATTCTATAGGCCAGATCAGAGATGTGCTTATCATTCCAACAGTGTTGGGCATGATACTGAGGATTGTATCAACCTCAAGCACAAAATTCAGGATTTGATTGACCAAGAGGTAGTCTCTCTCCAATCAGCAGCACCAAATATCAACACCAACCCGTTGCCGAATCATGGAGGCGGCAATGTCAATATGATGGAGACAGACGACGACTGGCGTGGAACGAAAATTATTACTCCAATCGTTCATGATGACTTGGAAAAGGCTGTAGCTTCTTTGCGCATCAAAGAGAAGAAAGACTTCGTTATTTTGACACCCGCAAAGGCTGTTGCTTTGGTGCCATCAAAAACTCTCATCAAGCCTAAGTTCGTTATTGAAATTGCTGCCGCTCAAGGCATGACCAGATCCGGAAGGTGTTACACTCCTGACGAGCTTGCTCTCGGAGGTCAAAAGAAGGACCAGGCTAAAAGGCCAATAAGCGAAGGAGAAGCGGAGGAGTTTTGGAGGAGAATGCAGCCGAAGGATTATTCTATCGTCAAACATTTGGAGAAGACTCCTGCCCAGATTTCTGTTTGGGCCCTGTTGATGAGTTCTCAATCACATAGGCAATCTCTAATGAAAGCACTCGATGATACATATGTGCCCGCAGGCACAAGCAGCGATAATGTGGCCGCCATGATTCACCAGGTTATTCGAGGACATCACATCAGCTTCTGTGACGATGAGTTGCCCTTTGAGGGTAAGTCTCATAACAAGGCGCTGCATATCACTGTTGTTTGTCGTGAAAAGGTTATCAATCGAGTCTTAGTGGATGATGGATCTGGTCTTAACATTTGCCCATTGTCGACGTTAAGGCAGTTGAAGTTTGACTTGGGGAAACTTGAGCAAAATCAAGTCAACGTGAGAGCCTTTGATGGGGTCCAAAGAGACACTTTGGGAGCGGTAAATCTGGTTATCCAAATGGGTCCGGCCGAGTTTAGTGCGCAGTTTCAAGTCTTACATATTGATACCAGCTACAACCTTCTTTTGGGAAGGCCTTTCATTCATATGGCTGGAGCTGTGCCTTCTACTTTGCATCAAATGATGAAGCTCGTTTGGAGAAGCAAAGAGTTGGTTATTCATGGTGAAGGGAGTCACTCTGGTAGACAAGCGCCTATTATCGATAAAGTGTCTCGAGGTACAGATTTCTACACGGTGGAGCTGGTGAATGCCACCGGTGAAGACTTGGCCCCACAGCCTCCTATGCCCGCCATGTACAGGATGATAGCCACTATGATGCTGCAGAATGGTTTAGAACCAGGTTTTGGATTGGGAAGAAATTCCCAAGGAATTATTGATCCTGTTCCGGTCCCCGTCAAAGGAGCTAGATATGGTTTGGGGTACGTCCCCACAGATGATGATTTGAAGGTGAAGAAGAAAAATGATCAAACATTGGCT
This sequence comes from Solanum sitiens, assembly GCA_016801875.1. Lineage (NCBI taxonomy): Eukaryota > Viridiplantae > Streptophyta > Magnoliopsida > Solanales > Solanaceae > Solanum > Solanum sitiens. The sequence continues at coordinate 48,754 of JABWTJ010000760.1, read as the reverse complement.
AAACCAATCCCTCATTTATATCAATCATTTCCAGTCCGAGAGTATGCTGAACAAGACGACCTTGGGGAAGGAATCTGTGGCCTTTTCGAGGAGATCGACGCTGTTATTGAGGAAGAGGTAGAGCTAGCTTGTATCCGTGATGCTGAGCCTGGAGAGGTGCTGCAGAACTGGACCTCCACGCCGATCCTGATTCCGCGAACTTCTTGGTAGAAGGGCATCGTTTCATGCATATTTAAATCGGTGGTAGTCCGGAAGAGGCCCGAGACCCACTATTTTGTATTTTATTAATTGCTTGCATTTTAAAATTCCCTCGTGATGTTTGAAGAAGGCAACATGGCCCTTTGCCATATCCAAAGTTTGCATTATTTCCTATTTTGAATGAAAGCCTTTTTTATTAAAATTTACTTATTTACTTATTTGCCATATTTTTACTTTTCTAACTTTGTCTATTTTCAGTAATATAAGTTTTAAACCTGCCAATGTCACGTCATGTCATGAGTTGAACGAACAAAGTGAGGCAGGTTATGACGAGGTTGATGAATACGAAGAGGAAAATGAGGTACCGGAATATGTTGCTGAAGAATTTCTGCAGTTTGAAAATCAGCATAAACCGAATTTAGAGGAAATAGAAATTATAAATCTGGGAGACCAGGAGTGTGTCAAAGAGGCCAAAATCAGCGTTCATTTGAATGAAACTCAGAGGAGGGATCTAATTGATTTTCTCACTAAATATATTGATGTGTTCGTCTGGGAAGTCAGCGACATGCTAGGGCTGAGTACCAATGTTGTGTCTCACAAGTTGCCGATTAATCCAGGGTTTAGTCCGGTGAAGCAGAAAACTCGGAAATTCAAGCCTGAGCTGAGTTTAAAGATTAAAGAAGAGATCACCAAGCAGATCGAGTCTCGATTGGTGGAAGTGACACAATACCCGACTTGGTTGGCAAATGTTGTTCTTGTCGCTAAAAAATATGGGAAAATCAGAATCTGTGTCGACTACAGAGATCTTAACAAAGCTAGCCCTAAGGATAACTTTCTATTGCCTAACATTCATATTCTGATCGATAACTGTGCTAAGCATGAAATGCAGTCATTCGTGGATTATTACGCAGGTTATCATCAGATTCTGATGGACGAGGAAGATGCAGAAAAAATAGCTTTTATTATACCTTGGGGTGTATATCATTACAGAGTGATGCCATTCGGCCTCAAGAATCCTGGGGCTACCTATATGAGGGCTATGACGACCATATTTCATGACATGATTCATAAGGAGATTGAGGTATATGTGGATGACGTCATAATCAAGTCCCGCGAGATTTCGGACCACTTGACACATCTAAAGAAGTTCTTTGATCTTTTGCGTCATTACAACTTGAAGTTAAATCCCGCCAAATGCGCTTTTGGAGTTCCAGCCGGAAAGTTGTTGGGATTTATAGTCAGCAGAAGGGGTATTGAGCTCGATCCTTCTAAGATTAAAGCAATTTAAGAGTTACCTCCGCCGAAGACGAGAAAAGAGGTGATGAGTTTCTTAGGGAGGCTGAACTACATCAGTCGATTCATAGCTCAATCAACCGTGGTGTGTGAGCCTATCTTCAAGCTGTTGAAGAAAGATGCTCCGACAAAGTGGACTGAAGAGTGTCAGACTGCTTTTGATGCTATCAAGAACTATTTGTCCAATCCACCGGTACTAGTTCCTCCGCGAGAAGGGAGTCCTTTGTTGCTGTATTTGTTCGTCTCAGATAGTGCATTCGGATGCGTGCTCGGTCAACACGACGAGACAGGAAAGAAGGAAAGGGCTATCTATTACATAAGCAAGAAGTTTACACCATACGAGTCTCGTTATACACTGTTGGAGAGAACATGTTGTGCTTTGACTTGGCTTGCGCAGAAGTTGAGACATTATTTGTCTTCGTATACTACATATCTCATTTCCAGAATGGACCCGCTGAAGTATATCTTCCAGAAGGCGATGTCGACCGGAAAGTTAGCTAAATGGCAAATGCTGTTGAGTGAATTTGACATTGTGTATGTGACTCAGAAGGCGATAAAGGCACAGGCCTTGGCTGATCATCTTGCAGAAAATCCTATTGATGAAGAGTATGAGCCACTCAAGACTTATTTTCACGATGAAGAGGTATCCTTTGTGGGAGAAAATATTTCAGAAATGTATCCTGGCTGGAGATTATTCTTTGATGGAGCAGCAAATCACCAAGGTAAAGGTATCGGAGCGGTCTTAGTGTCAAAATCTGGTCAACACTATCCCATGGCAGCTAAGCTCTGATTTAATTGCACGAACAACATGGCTGAGTATGAAGCTTGTATCCTCGGTTTAAAAATGGCCATTGACATGAGTGTCCACGAGTTATTGGTTATTGGAGATTCAAATTTGTTAATTCACCAGGTTCAAAGAGAGTGGGCCGTGATTAATCCAAAAATTATACCCTACGTGCAGTATGTACATAAGTTATGCAAGAGATTTCGTAAGATCGAATTCAGACATACTCCTAGAATACAGAATGAGTTGGCCGATGCTCTCGCCACCATTGCATCAATGCTCAAACATACAGATAGTGATTATATTGATCCTTTGGATATAGAGTTGAAAGAATATCCAGTCCATTGTTCCCATGTTAAAGCAGAACCAGACGGTTTGCCATGGTATTTTGATATAAAAAAATATTTAGAGTCCGGAAGTTATCCTGAAGATGCAACATCCAACCAAAAGAAGTCGATACGTCATATGACTCTCAATTTCTTTCTAAGTGGAGAAGTCCTTTATAGGAGGACTCCAGATTTGGGCCTTCTCAGATGTGTCGATGCTGTTGAAGCTGCAAAGCTTATTGAACAGATACATGCTGGACTTTGTGGTACGCACATGAATGGGCTCACTTTGGCAAGGAAAGTCCTTCGAGTAGGATATTTCTTGATGACTATGGAGAATGATTGTTGCAAGTTTGTGCAGAAATGTCATAAATGTCAAGTGCACGGTGACCTGATTCGAGTGCCGCTTCACGAACTCAATGCTATGAGTTCACCTTGGACATTTGTAGTTGGGGCATGGATGTCATAGGTCCGATAGAGCCAGCTGCTTCTAAGGGTCACATATTTATTTTGGTTGCCATTGACTACTTCACCAAGTGGGTGGAAGCAGCTTCTTACAAGTCGGTAACCAAGAAAGTTGTAGCTGATTTTGTTCGCAACGATCTGATATATAGATTTGGAGTGCCAGAATCCATCATTAGTGACAACGGCGCAAATCTCAATAGTCACTTGATGAGAGATATATGTGAGCAGTTTAAGATTACTCACCAAAACTCAACAGCTTATCGTCCTCAAATAAATGGAGCTGTAGAGGCTGCCAATAAGAATATCAAGAAGATTCTGAGAAAAATGATTGACAATCACTGAGGTTGGCACGAGATGTTGTCATATGCTTTATTGGGTTATCGAACGACTGTCAGGACGTCGACTGGAGCTACTCCATACTTGTTAGTATATGGGACAGAAGCAGTCTTACCCACCGAAGTTGAAATACCGTCTTTGAGAATTATCCAAGAAGCTGAGTTGAGTAATGCTGAATGGGTTAGCACGAGAATTGATCAGTTAGCTTTGATCGATGAGAAGAGAATGGTTGCCGTTTGTCATGGCCAACTATATCGACAGAGAATGATTCGTGCTTTCCACAAGAGAGTTAGAGCCAGAATTTTTGAAATCGGTCAGTTGGTACTTAAGCGCATTTTTCCTCATCAAGAAGAGTACAAAGGAAAATTTGCACCAAATTGGCAAGGACCCTACATGGTCCGCAAAGTATTATCTGGAGGTGCTTTGGTCTTGTCAGAGATGGATGGCACCACGTTGCCAAAACCGATCAACTCAGACGCTGTCAAGAGATACTACGTGTGAAGTTTCAGTTTGTATTTCTGTCATTTCCTTGTAATTATTTTATTTTGCTTGTATTTGCTTTGTTTAAATTTTATCCCTTTTGTGATGAACTACGTCTGACCTGAATTCTCAAGAATGATATACGTAGGCGGCCTATGTCGGCCTCGGTCACCCCATTTATCCCTTTTAATATTTCTTTGTATTGAACTACGTTCGAACTGAATTCTCAAGAATGAGATACGTAGGCGGCCTATGTCGGCCTCGGTCGGTTTTCTTTGTAATTCCTTATTTTTCACTAACCTTTGAGGGGGAACTACGTTTGACCTGATTCCTGCCTCAACGGGATACGTAGGCGCCACAAGGGTTCGATCATATTTCCCATAAGATTTCTTTTTACAGTAGAAACTGGGACAAAATTTTTGAGAGGGTCTCAAAAATTCCTGAGAAGAAGATTTTTCCCCAGCAACTCAAAGTGGAGATACTTCGAGATTTGCAACTGGGACAGAATTTTTGAAAAGATCTCGAAAATTCCATTATTTACTTACCGATAGTTGAAGATAAGCCATAACTTGTAACTGAGACAGAAATTTTGAGAATAGCTTCAAAATTTCAACATGGTTTATCGACAGTATGGAGAGACTCTGAGTACTCCCCATCGAATAATCAAATATACCTCCAAGCTTCAGACTCAAAGAAGTTCGCTAAGCCTGACGTGACATGACGCTTGACAATGACCTTTTTCAAAATATTAATTCTCGAAAAAATATTTTCTTAATTTTTTTTATGTTCATTGGTTTTGGCATAAAATATTTTGTCTTATTTATCAAGAGTTGGGAAATCAGGAAGATCAACCAGAGATAGCAGGACGAGCAGCAGACGATTGAAGAATCGACACAGATCAGTCCGTTTTTAAAACTAACAATTTTTCTGTGGATGCAGGTTTATAGTTTTACTTTGATATCAGCAGATTCCTCCGATCGATAAATATGGAGAAGTCAAGGGAGGATGAAACTCTCCCAAAATCAATTGTTTTCCTGGATTGCGAGAATCATGTTATATCGTATATGGCGGAGACTTGGGAATATGATTTGTTTATTTCAATCAATTTCCAACAACATGATGTTTGTAAGGAACGTCCAGCTAGATTTGAAGGTGAATCAAGCAAAAATCTCAAGGAAGAGTTTATGGTTTTCGTAAAGGACGTCATTTGCATTATAATGTCAGATATGATATTATACATTACCCGGAAGGTTTGTTTATTTTATTGTCGATCAAGATGATACATTATCCGGAGGGGTCATTTATATTGCTACCGATCAAGAGGATATACTATCTGGAAGTCATTTTACCATTATCGTCAATTAAGATGACATGATTATCCAGAAGGCACCCAGAAGATCACTATGTTGCTCGATTGAAGCACTGTCTTCACTTGGTACGAAATATGACATCAAAAGTTAATATTCATACATCGCGAGAAGATTTCATACCTCGCAGAAATTTTTGCATCGCAAGAACATTTCATACCTTGCGGAATTTATGCATTGCGGGAAGATATTCATGCCCCGCAGAAGATCATGCATCGAGAGTCAATATTCATGCATCGCAAAAGATCATACATCGCGAGTCAATATTCATGCATCGCGGAAGATCATGCATCGCGAGTCAATATTTATGCATCAAAAGTTAATCGCGAGAAGATATTCATGCCTTGCGGAAAGTTATACATCGCAAGAAGATTTCATACCTTGTGGAATTTATGCATCGCAAGAAGATTCCATACCTTGCGGAATTCATGCATCGCGAGTCAATATTCATACATCGTGGAAGATCATGCATCGCGAGTCAATATTCATGCATCGCAGAAGATCATGTATCACAAGTTAATATTTATGCATCACAAGTTAATCGCGAGAAGATATTCATGCCTCGCAGAAAATTATACATCACTACAAGATTTCATACCTCGCAGAAATTTATGCATCGCAAGAAGATTTCATACCTTGCGGAATTTATGCATTGCGGGAAGATATTCATGCCCCGCAGAAGATCATGCATCAAGAGTCAATATTCATGCATCGCGGAAGATCATGCATCGCGAGTCAATATTCATACATCGCGAAAGATCATGCATCGCGAGATAATATTCATACATCGCGAGAAGATATTCATGCCTCGCAGAAATTTATGCATCGCAAGAAGATTTCATACCTTGCAGAATTTATGCATTGCGGGAAGATATTCATGCCCCGCAGAAGATCATGCATCGCGAGTCAATATTCATACATCGTGGAAGATCATGCATCGCGAGTCAATATTCATGCATCGCGGAAGATCATGCATCGCGAGTTAATATTTATGCATCACAAGTTAATCGCGAGAAGATATTCATGCCTCGCAGAAAATTATACATCGCTAGAAGATTTCATACCTCGCAGAAATTTATGCATCGCAAGAAGATTTCATACCTTGCGGAATTTATGCATTGCGGGAAGATATTCATGCCCCGCAGAAAATTATGCATCGAGAGTCAATATTCATGCATCGCGGAAGATCATGCATCGCGAGTCAATATTCATGCATCGCGGAAGATCATGCATCACGAGTTAATATTTATGCATCACAAGTTAATCGCGAGAAGATATTCATGCCTCGCGGAAAGTTATACATCGCAAGAAGATTTCATACCTTGCGGAATTTATGCATCGCAAGAAGATTTCATACCTTGCGGAATTCATGCATCGCGGAAGATCATGCATCGCGAGTCAATATTCATGCATCGCGGAAGATCATGCATCGCGAGTCAATATTCATGCATCGTGGAAGATCATGCATCGCGAGTTAATATTTATGCATCACAAGTTAATCGCGAGAAGATATTCATGCCTCGCAGAAAATTATACATCGCGAAAGATTTCATACCTCGCTGAAATTTATGTATCGCAAGAAGATTCATACTTTGCGGAATTTATGCATTGCGGAAAGATATTCATGCCCCGCAGAAAATCATGCATCGAGAGTCAATATTCATGCATCGCGGAGGATCATGCATCGCGAGTCAATATTCATGTATTGCAGAAGATCATGCATCGCGAGTTAATATTCATACATCGCGAGAAGATATTCATGCCTCGCAGAAAATTTATGCATCGCGGGAAGATACCCATACCCCGCAAGGAATCATGCATTGCCAGAAAGGGAATCGGGCATCTGAAGAAAATATTCACCCATCGGCATCAACTGCATCATTTTATTTTTGATAAAAGTAAACATCAAGAAGAACATCAAAGACGACATCAAGATAAATATCAGCACACTGCAACTGTTTTTATTTATTTCAACATCAAATGAGGAATACATTGAAGATTGCATTACATAAGACATAAGCTCCATTTACTTTACGTCAAACCGATCGAGTTGACGTCAAATGTCGAGGAGAACAATTAAGTGTCGACATGGTAAAAGACACTGTCTCTCTTTTTAATTGAGTTTTTATGCTGACGAGTTTTATCTCAGTCTTTGTTGAGAGCATCCGAAAAGATGAATTCTCCAAAAACAAACCACAGGTGCGGACGACATAAAATATGATGCAGCACAACGTGGAACTTTTTCTTAGCAGCGGACTGGGATATAGTCCAAAGAGGAGTGTCAAACTCTTAGGACGCGAGCAGAGGAGTGACTTCCACCACAATCAAACCACACCCTTATCAGAAGGCATGTGGTTTTTCTTTAGGTTGTGTCAGTTTCGGTCTCGCATCCAGAAATTTTGGTCTACCGGAAGCAAGTTTCCAATCTGAGTGACAATGCGTCGAGAGCTTTGGAAATTATGTCCATGTGAGTTCTTAATTATGGGTGTGAAGTGCACCACATTCATGGATAAGATGTTACAAGCCTCCTTTTCATACTCGTTTAATTTTGTCACTTGTCCAGAACCAAAGGTTATCTAACATAATAGATTCCCTTTTCAATCGATTGAGTTCGATTGAGTCGAACTACAGACAGCTTGATTCCTATGGTTTAAGGATATGTAGGCGGGCTCGATGTTGAAAACTCGGCTGTATTCTAACATTCCCTCTTAAATCTTATTCCCAAGAATCCGATTCCTTCATAACTCGGTATCGAGATGACTTTTGATTTCTTTCAAAATCGTGTGTTAAATCTAGCGTATCAAACTACGAGTGACCTGAATTCTCATATAGCCTGAGATATGTAGGAAACCCATTTTCAGGGCTCGGTCATAATTCTTAAAGTTCGTACCGAATCCCTTGCCTGAAAGATGGATATGTGGTCGGTCAAAATTGGCTTGGTCAATTTCATTTTCCTCAAATTTCTTGCATCAATCCAAGTAAAATGAGGGACAGTTGTTGACACCCAATTTTGACCCTCCCCAGTAAGAATTAATTCATGAGCTTCTTAAATTTTGAAACAATTTAAAATAATTAGTTTTTAAATTTAAGAAAAATATAAAGTTTGCGTTATTTTGAATAATTTTTGCCATTTCTTATAATTTTTAGATAATATATATATCTTACATAATTATGTATATAATTAGTATATTTTATGATTATTCAAAAATCATCTCAAAAATATTTTAAATTTAGTAAGTAGTCTTTTAAATTAGTTTAGTTTAAATCATGGTTATATTTTTGAATCACTAAGTTTACGATTAAATTAATTATTTTTGTTAAGATTAAGAAGCTCGTTGATTAATTAATATTAATTTTTCTTATTTAAGGTTTAGCCAAATTTATTAATATAACACAATTTGACTATTTCTTAAATTTAACCCATCTTAGACTTCCAACGTAACTCAATTTTGAGAAAATTTGGGCCAAGATTCAATTTTCAGCCAAGCATAATACAATTTCCAGCCCACTAATTTTTCAACATCCACTTTTGAGAGGTTTTGAATTTTGAAATTTTGAAATTTTGAATTTTGAATTTTGAATTTTGAATTTTGAAATTTGAAATTTTGAATTTTGAATTTTGAATTTTGAATTTTGAATTTTGAATTTTGAATTTTGAATTTTGAATTTTGAAATTTGAAATTTGAAATTTGAAATTTTGAATTTTGAATTTTGAATTTTGAATTTTTGAAATTCAAATTTCATCCCAAAATCCATTCCTCCCCCCCCCCCCCAAATCTACCATAAAATCTCCTATAAATACCTTCTTTGTTTCTTCTTCTTCCTCATTCATGATTAAATTCAAGAATTCAAGAATTCAAGAATTCAATTCAATTCATTTCAATTCATTTTTCAATTCAACATTCAATATTCAATACTAAATATTCAATATTCAATATTCATTATTCATTATTCATGATATATTTTTCTTTGATATTAAAAAAAAAATTGAACATTCATAATAGTTCAAGTAAAAAAAAAAAGGCAAAGAATACATAGATTAAAAACATTCAAGTCTTATTCGGGTCGAAGATATCACTTGAAATTCTCGATCGTCGTTCGAATCCGAATTGTGAGGTGAAGTCGCTGCATCCCCTGCTCGTACCTTCCCGAAATCGCTGCATTCAAAAAGGTAAATATCACTTCTTCTTGCATCATTTACTTCTCAAGATGTAGGTCTTTATTATCTGAAGGTTGTAAGATCTTTATTTAATTTTTTTTGAGTTATATATTTCGGCTTAACTCGGATCTCTTAAAATATATTTTTAATTTACTCATAAATTATGTTGTATTTAAGATGTGCCTTATTTCATCACTTCATGGCTAATTCATTTCTATTTTATTGCATGTGAAAACTCCATCCGAGTCTATTTCGGATTCTATCCCTGCCTTTCGTTGAGTGGAATTCCTCTTAAATTAGACTTCTCGATGTCCGGAGAAATTGGAAACTGGGACAGGTCTCGGAAAGCAAAAAAATAAGCTATATACATTCGATATACACTGATATACGACAAGTGTATACAAAAACGGGAGTTGGGTTAAAACCCCAAATTTCCAGCAAGATTGGCACAAAAGGGTGCCCAAATTCATCTACGCCTTTACTCCTTTATTATTTAATTGTTATTATTATTATCTTTTTTAATAACTCTAAATTTAGAATTATTAAATAACTTAATTAATTCACCAAGAGATGAACTATATTCTTTATGTTAGTATGTTTAAATAATTTCATTTTTGTCAACACTTGGTTTTTGTTTATTTGAAAACTTTTACTTAACCTTCAATTAACTTAAAATAGTCTCTATGCTTTAGTTGACCAATTTGGCTTAAAATATTATTTTAAAAAAATGCGTCAAATAAGTTTTAACAAATATAGTCTTGTTAAAATTCTAGTCACTTGTATTATATTCAAATGTTTCAATTAAGATTCCATTTTCTTAAAAAAAAAATTTAAAAATTGTTCTTTTAATTATTTTCTCAAGTTAATCGAGTGTTGTAAATTAGTAATATTATTTCTATATTAAATATTTATTTTTTTAAAAAAATAGTCAAAATAATTAACCTAAGTCATAGGATAACCGCATGTTAGCGGGCGCTTCAAATGCCTTAAAAACCTAACCTTCTTGAAGCGTAAATAAGAACCTCTTACCCATTTTCTCTAAATTTATTAAGATTTAATCTGTTAAAATCTTTTTAAATTAAGTTTTCTTAATTTCTTTAAAAAATTAAGTGGCGACTCTTTTCTAAGTATTTTTCTCAAATTGTTTTATACTTAGAACATTTCAAAAAGTAATTTTTCTAAAGATAGTAAAATTACGGCATAACAACCATATAGTCTTAAAACGGATGTCTCATATCATAACCATCTTAAAAGAGTATAACAATTGGGCATAGCCCATACATCAATACAATAACAGCCACATATAGGCTATACAATCTTAAGGTTGTATATACTCGTGTACAAGTTGAGGACGCTTGATACATTGGTTGATATATGTTTTGAACTCTTGAAGTTGTGTTGGACGATTTCTATGCTAAACGTCTAACGTTTGTGTATAAAATTGTACTGGTATTCTTGTACATTGTTGGTATGTTTGAAAGGTTATATTGGTTCCTTAGTTATTTCTTGTCGCTTAGCATTTTTCGTGTTGGTATCCGTTGAGACTTTCAAGACAATTGTGTAACTCGCACACTTGTACGAATTGTTTGATCACCGGGCATTCTTTTTAGGACTCTGTCCTTCTTGTAGCTGGGACTTTGTCACTATTGGCAGGCCTTTCTATTCGGATCATTTTCCATCTTGACCTTGGATTTTAGTTCGTCTTAGGTATGAAAGCTGTCTATTTTAAGTACAAACTAGAAAAATAATTTTGATATGGTTCTTGGTTCTTTTGATTATTGGGCTTGGACTCTTCTTTCTACAGGGCTTTGGTCCTTCTTGATACTTGATTATGCTTGGTGTGACAACATGATGTATATATAGGTATTTGATCTCTTGTGAATTGTGCTATGAGCGTTCTTGACACCTATATCTTTAAATTTGATAATCTTGATATATTATTTAATTGATTTATTTATAAATGTTTCAATTGCGATGCCCACGACTTTAGAAAGTCAACTTGGTAAATTTGACGGCTCCACACCTATTTTTTTTACACCACTAAGCTTTATACATAGCAATAGTTGTTTCTATCGTAGAGAATGTTCGAGGGGATACTTGAAGTTGGTCATTAAAGACAGAATTTTTGAGAGATTTAAGGAAGATAACATTTTCATATAGACATCTTTATTTTGTATAAATCTTGGGTCTTGTACATGATCTATCTGTTGTACATTTACATGAAATTTTGAAAGTTAATTTGATCATGTCACCATGGGTTGAAATATAAGTATGACTAAATGTTTTGTTGTTTTAGGGTGTGTGAACCCAAGTCTTGTAATGTATTAAATTTACCATTTATTTTGAATGCTTGTATGAGGTATGAACCAGTTAAACTTTGATACCTCAAAATTGGTAATAATTCACAACGTGTGGTAGTCAGTGGCGGAGGCAGGATTTCCATCGAGGGGGTTCAAAAAATAAGTAAGCACATTAATAATATTTCCAAATAAGCGGGTCGGGTCGAGTCAAGTATAAACGGGGCGGGTGGGTCAAATATAAACAAGTCGGATTTGATTTAAGCAACTACATAAAATTCAACTCTACCTCAACACAAACAATAACAACACAAGGTATGCTCTTCTAATAACATCACGATGATTTTGATGATAATTTAATATTGGAGTTCTTTCACCGGGGTCAAACTTTGAAGTACTCAAATCAAATTCTTGAGAAGTATGTGATAGTTTTCTGGATAATTGATATTTTCTTCTTGGTTAGATTGACTTTGACTATGAGAGACTAAACTTAGTTTCGATACTGGGGTAAAATACTTCTTCATTGAATATCAAGACTGAATTGTAAAGTAAAAGTTTAGTTAGAATTTAAGAGAATTAAACACACAATAAGAACAATTAAAGAAAAAGTGCACACACAATAAGAACCAAAACCAAAAAGCTTAAGCAATAGTTATTTGATTATTAAATTATTTTTCTCTATCTCTCCAATTTTAGATTAAGAATATATATAAAATTAACCAAACAATGAAATTTTAATGATATCAATAAATTAGCCAACTAAAAGAAAGCACATCATGAAAGAATGAAATAAGGTAAATAGAAATCTAGTAAGAAAATAGGAAACCAAAAACTTACCGAAGTAGATATTAATGGAGATGAAAGAAACGATTGCGATAGACTTCAAGTTTTCGATAATGATCAATCCAACAGAAGCAGCAAGTAGCAGCGACAAGTAGCAGCCACACGGTATCGAGGAACTGGGAAGTGGGAAGAGAGATGAAAAAATAAACTAGAAAAATCCTAGAAGAAGAAAAGGGTTTTAAAATATTTGATTTTGTAATTATGGACTAAACTAATAAATTATAAATTTCCTTTTTATTTGGAACTAAAAGTCAATTTTCTGATTGTATTATTATTTAACAAAACAAAATTAAAACGCCTAAAATAGAAACTGGAAAAACTCCTAAAATAAAGATGAAAAATGCCTAAAATAAAGATGAAAAACGCTGAAAAATAAAGCTGAAAAAAATTACCTTGTTGGGGCTCGAACACGCGACCTCGCGTTCTCCAGCGAGAAATTGTGACCCCCCAAAGCCATTGAGCTACGCCTTTGGTGTATGCCAAGAGGGTTCAACATTATATGTAGACACATAGATTAAAAATTTAACCATATATATATAATGTAATTTTTTGACGATGGGGGTTCGGATGAACCCCTTTGCTCCAACATAAATCCGCCCCTGGTGGTAGTAGTATAGATAATACATGGAATTCTCTTGACGTATTTGTTTAAATTATTTTGAAAGATTCTTCCTCCATAAATTGGAACTCTTGCCTTGTTTAAATTTGAGATCAACTAAAATTTCTAAATGACAAGTATTATAATACATTTTAAATGTGCAAGTATTATAATGGATTTCGTGGTAGCATCCTTCAGAGAGGGTGTTATAGAACATGAGTACCTAAATACCACAGCTAGGGTTGTGAGAACCATGACTAGATAGTAATGAGAGGATTAAGCTCGATATCGACTAATGTCTTGCATTCTTTGTTTCTATTTTTGTTTTGATTGCTTTCTAACGAGTGCACACGTTTGAACATGCGTTTATTTTTCACTTATTATAGAGAGAAGGGTGTGATTAGGAAAATCTAGAAACTAATGAACTTTATATTCTATGAACTCGTTTTGAAGATTTGAGTTTTGAGAAAGGAATAGTTTTCTAAAGGTGAAAACAAGGGTTAATAATGTACACACTCTAAGACCAAAAGGAGACGAGTGATATTCATCCAATAGGGCTAATAAAAGTTTAGGTGTTCTTAACTTGATAATAATACATATTTTCATCAACTAATTGTTATTTTTGTGAAATTCGAGTTTCATTCCAATGTCAGGGGAACACAATTCCAATTCTTTGATCTAATAACCAAAATTTTGGGACTATTGTTTGCTACTTTCACTACTGAATTCTAGTTACACTTTGTTACTTAAACACTAAATCAAACCCAATATTTACTTCACACATTTTATTTCTAGAAATATCAACCACAACTAAGTACAAGCGTTGTTAGATTTATTTCTTTTGCATTTCCTATCGATCGACCTCAAATCTTGTTGTGTTCTGTAATTGACTTCAAATGTTTATTCTTTTAAGTGAAGTGTAAGTTTGGAAGTATCAATTTTTGGTGTTGCTGGTAGGGAATTCAGTTTGGAAATATTTTACTAGAAATTAATTCAATTTATTGTGGTATTTTCTAATTTTACTTTAAGGGAAAACCATTGATTCCTTATGATCCTAAGCTTGAAAGATCTATTAGGCAGAAAATGAATGCCCAAGAGCATAAGGCACATAGGCCGAGACAAGGTGTTGAGGCCTCACAAAGAGATTCCAAAACAACAAAAACAATCCAAACACGGATGAAGTTGAAGTGGAAAAAGAAGAATTGTCTCTACCATAACAATTGTTAGCCCAAAAAGGTCGAGGATAACAACAAATGAACTTAGTTGTTGATGAGGATGACCCAAATATGGGTGGGTCTAGAGCAAATTGAGCTATAAAGGTCCCAACATTGCCTCTGGGAGTGAAATTCACTATCACCAACACTATGATTCAATTATTGAACATGAAGGGGCTATTTACAAGAACAACTTGTTAGGAAGCTAATAAACATTTGATAAACTTTGTGGGAACCGGGGTCAACCAAACAACAATGCGGTTGAGGTTATTCTCATTGTTCATAATGGGAGAAGCAACCAATTGGTTTAATAAGTTACCTCATGACTCGATCACTAACTTGGTGGAGTTGAAAGAGGCTCTCTGTCACGACCCAAGGTAGACCCTAGGTTTAACAAGGTGTATGATACCCTAACAGGACTCATACAAGCCACTTAGCATAAATTGTACAAGATAATATATATCAATAGATTTAAAAGATCATTTCAAAGCATAGAGTTTTATATAACGAAGTGGAATTTAAGCATCGTCTCAAAGTCATCTAGTACATAAGAACTGTTCCGGACGTAGATCGTACATCAAGTTCAAAATTAAAATGAAATGAAAAAAATGAAATAAAGGCTCGGTCCTCGAATGTATGAGGACTCACCAATCTTCAAAGTCTCTACTAAATGTCCCTAGTCACAGAAGTGCGAGTTTGGAGCGTCAGACACTATATTTTTATAAGAAATGTAGGCAAGAGTATGCGTTAGTAAAAAATGCACCAAGTATGAAAGTCATGCATAAAACATTTGAAATCATGTTAAAAGGGACATTTTCGTAATATGCATTGACCAATATAAAACATAAATGTAAATTATCTAGTAGACATAGGTCATAAAACATGGTCAATGATAATAGACATCATCTTACGTCACGTGTGAGATACTTCTTGAAATTACCTTATTTCATTATTGTGCGAGATTTACCTTTAACCGACATATAAGGCCATGTGCGCTCTCAACAGGAATCTGGTGTGTAACCCACACTGAAAATAGGTGTCCTACCTTCCAAGGTAAGGCCATAAATTTATAGCTTATATGGATCCACTAGATAATGTCTATGTAAGACAATCGTCCTATGGGGCACTTGGGTATGAGATAAAAAGATTTCTACTAGAAACCCAGACTCTTCTAACGGGAGAGCTTCCATCTCGATATGTTCTTGGTGCTAAGAGTAAATCCCATGAAATGGTCATTTTCTTGACATATCTTTATCATCCATGTAAGGGTACAATTAAGTAATGAATCCAAGCTAAATCATATGTCATCCATGGAAAGGTACAATTAAGTAACCAATCCAAGCTAGGTTTCATTAGAATAGATCCTTAACTTGATTCATTTTAGGTGAGAAGACCTTTCAATCTGAGAATTCTTCATGTGAGAAAATCTTTCACATTCATGCATGGATTAATTATGTGACAAATCATTTCACAACAATTAACAACAACATCATCATAACTCATCAATTTCATTAGAACATATATAATTTCATAATTCTCTTTTCATAGTTCAAACCTCACTTCCAATCATCATAATTAGGAGTGGCAAACGAGCGAGTCGATTCGAATATGAGATGATCAAAATATGATTTAAATAAAAATGGATAAGGTACTCGACTTGACTCACATTTTAAATGGGTATAAACGAGTTACCCAATGGATAATATGGGTAAGCATATTTATTTACTCATATTATTATAGAAATTTTGTTAAAAGCTTTAAAAACCAAAAAAAAATAAATTATTTTACCACTTCACTCCACCCCTACCAGCCCCCCCATCCTCAAAACTGTAAAAAAAAAAAAACCTACCAGCCCCCCCCCCCCCCCCAAAAAAAAAAAAACACACACACCCTATCGCAAAAAAATTAACAAAATTTTAAATTTTTTATTAATCGTTTTTTAAAAATTCACTACCCTACTCCCCTACCAACCCCCCCCTCCAAAAAAAAAAAAACAAAAATTAAATTTTATTTAAAAAATTACCACCCCCCCCCCAACACCCCATCCCAAAAAAATTAATAAAATCTTTATATTTTTTTTATTAATTTTATTAATTTTTTTTGAAATTTTTTACCACCCCACCCCCCTACAAGCCCCCCCCACCTGCTACCCCCTATACCCCCACCCCTACCATCCCCCTATCCCACATTATAAAAAAAAGTTTAATTTCAAAATACGTACAGAAAAATAAAAGGTCCAATTTTATGAAATTCATATGCAAAATTTTACGATTTTTTATTTGTAATTTCATTACCTTCAATTTCTTCCATTTCATTCAAAAAATAAATTAAAATTTTCTCGCCACTCACTTTAATTTTTTCTCAAATATATATAATATACAAATGTATAATAGGCACATTATACATTTTGGGCAAGTGAGGAAAAAAGATACTAGAAGGTTTTAAATTAATGAAAAAGAGATTTGACAGTCAACAAAAGCCTCATACAAATGACAATAAGTGTGCATCTCACATAATAAATTTTTTCGAATGGATACCAATATTATTTACCCATTTTGTCACGCCTAATCATAATTTAAAAAAAATAGATTAGGCATGGGTTCATGGGGGGTCCATATTAAAAATATGGGATCTACTCAATTCATGAATAATAGATCATAAATCAATCAAATAAATGTTTAAATGAAACCATGACATAGAAGAAAAACCTAACTCGATTGGAGATTTTTAACTTTATAAATTGGAGAATTTAGGAACTCCATGGAGGAAAGGTCTCCATGGATGAAGACTATAATACCTCAATACCAAAATCTTACCTTTAATGGTGAAATTGGAGGTTTGACTTGAAACCCTAGGTTGACTCCTTTAAGCTTTCTAGAGAGAGAAATATTTTGGAGAGGAAGACTTGTTCTTCTTTTAGGAACTTGAGAGAATGATTTCAATTGGGGGTAAAAACACTTATATAGGACTTTATATGAAGAGTAAACGACATATTTTTAGACTAGAATAAATAGAAAAATACCCAAAAAACCCTAAGAAAATAATTATTGACACCCATCAACAATTATTCAAAACAACGACCATTTTCAAAACAAGTACCATTTTGGTTGGGCGTCGTTTGGGGTCAGAGACTATGTCTCTAGGGGCCAAACAATGGGCCCACCTATGGCTCGTGGGTCCATCAATGGGATGTGGACCACATCCGTAGGTCCCAACTTTTTATATCAAAATCCTTATAAGTCTAGGACTCTCATACGAAACCTACCTACGGCTCGTACATTGAACGCCAGTCAGTCCTCGTGAACCATTAAAAAAGTACTGAAAATTAACATTATTGGGAACATTGGCTGTCCATCCACGGAGCTAACCTACGGACCGTGAGTCAGCCCATGGGCCATGGGCGGCTCCGTTGAAACTAGCACTATATCCTACAACAAGCTGCTATTCTACCCTTTTAGAATCTCGGGTGTTACATTATCTCTCCCCCGGGAACATTCTTCCTCGAATTAGATTCAAGAAATCATATAGAGGATAGTAACTCAATCTAACAACCCAGCATGACTGCAATTACAACAATGCACATATCCGAGAAGGAAAACATCGACTCTAAGTTAACGCATGTTTAAGGCATCATATCATGAAGTCTAACTGCAACTCATACTAAAATACACATAAACATGTAGAAATCAATCAACTAAACTCTTCTTCTCTAAATTCGTGTTTTTCCTTAATTATGCACAATGACGAAATCATGGGAATATCTAAGAGATATCACACCAGGAGTGTAAACCATTAGGAACTAAATAACTCAAGCTAGGATAGTATTCGAAGGAAAGAGATGAGGATAACGGGACATCATATCATCCTCGGACTCCCAAGTATAACCCTCAACTAACTGATTCTTTCAAGGAACTTTCAGGGAAGCAACTTCTTTATTTCTCAACTTATTAACTTGTCGGTCTAAGATCTCAATCGGAACATCCTCATAAGAAAAAATCTACTAAACTTTCAAACCTTCTATGAGAACTATAGATGCTTGATCTCCAACACATTTCTTCAACACTGAAATATGAAAAATTGGATGCACCGATGTTAACTCATTAGACAAATCAAGCTCATAAGCAACCTTACCAATTCACCTCAAAATCTGATATAGACCCACATATCGGGGACTAAGCTTCCCCTTTTTCCCAAATCTCATCACACCCTTCACGGGTGAAATTTTCAATAAGAGTAAATCATGTACCTCAAACTCAAGTTCTCCCCTTCTAATACCGGCATAGAACTTTTGTCAACTTTGAGCCATTTTCAACCTTTCTCCCGAACTTTCTCCATAGCCTCATGTACCAATTCAGTACCTATCAGAGCAACTTCACCCACTTCAAAACAACCTATAGAAGATCTATATCTACTTTCATATAAAGTCACAAATGGATCCATTTCAATACTTGAGTGATAGTTATTGTTATATGTAAACTCGATCAAAGGTAAGTGATCATCCAAATTACCCTTGAATTCAATCACACATGCTCTCAACATGTCCTCTAAAGTTTGGAAGTACACTCCGCTTGTCCATCGAGAAGCAAATATGATACCGCGATTAGAGATAACGAATAAGGAAACTCCATGAAACCTCACCATTTCCCTTAAGTACGACTAAACATAGTTGTAAGACCCCGAAAATGAGATAAGGTGTATAGATCCTACCATGTTCGTCTTAATATTATAAGGTCCTAAAATGCCTTATTATGTGTTATAGAGTCAGTGTGCAAAGTTTGAAGTGATTTGGAAGTCGAACGTCAAGGGACGTCCAAGACGTTCGACGAATAGTCGCTTATGTGCCTCATGTGTGTATGCAAGCCTAAATTGTATGAAATGAGTCTAATAAGTCTTGAAATGGTTTAAAATTATGTTTAATTTTGTTATATGAAGTTTCATAAAGTTTGGAGGTCAAACGCCCTAGAACGTCCAAGGCGTTCGAAAGGTAGCCCCTAAGACGTTCATCGTATGTCATGTTGGGGTCAAGGCTGTTTGGACGTCTTGTAGGTGTTTGTTTTGGATGAAATTTATGTGGAAGTTCTATAACATTTTAAGGTTTGTAATCGCGTTGGAAACGTCCGGGTACGACTTCTAAAGGGCCCCACAAGAGGCCCTAAAAGAAGGACCCAAGGCTGCCTAAGACACTGCCTGGGCAGTGTCCCTTGACAGACCCAACGACGGATTGTTGGTCCCCCAACGGCCCGTCGAGCAGGTCTCGTCAAAGGGGACTTGCCTTGGTCAGGTCTTAAGCCAAAATATTGGCCAAGTCTCAGGCGACGGAGGCCATGACAGCCCGTCATGGCCATGACGCCCCGTCGAGACCCTCGTCGTGAGTGGCCTGCAAGTTGGCAGCCTGCGTTCTGTTAATTAAAGGGGTGAATGGGAAATTTACCCCACGTCCTAACCTGACTATAATAGGTTTATTAATTTAATTTTGGGTGTATATAAGCCATCCAAAACGTGATCAACCCATTCATATATCCTCTCACATGTTTTAAGCCTTTCCCTCCAAAAATGTTCTCTCTAGAAAACCACCGTTGTTGGTGAAGCTCAAGAACAGATTCAAGCTGGGTTTCCCATGGATGAATCATCAAGTTTAAGAGGTTTTCAACTAATAAAAGGTATGGTAATCCTTCATCTTCAAGTAACCTTTCACTTGGAGAGTTCTTCTCAATGTTTTTCAAAGACATCTTATGATCAAGTTTCCAATCTTCCAATCTAGCCATGGGTTCTTTCTCAAAACGTTTTTAATGATTAAATCATGATGAATTGAAGTTAGTACAGTGATTTGAACGTGATTTTACTCCTATTGCATGATGAACCCATGTTTCTTCCAAAATTGGTTTAGCTTTTGCATGGGCTTTGTGATTATGGCTTGTTCTTGATTAATTGGTGATTCTCTTACGTTGAATTGCTTGTGTTTATTGTTAGTTACGTTAATTGATGGTTAATTGCTGATGATCAGTCCATGATGATAAATATATGAAGTTTTGAGCATGAATAGCCTATGTTTCTACATGTTTTCTTGAAGTCAATTGTGAGATCGGTTGTGTAGACTCTTGATTATGTATGAACTGCTTTAGCTACTGTTCTAGGGTTATATAATGGATGAATTTTGTAGGTATAAGTCCTTAATGATCAAATTAATAAAGGATTGCATGAATTGATCTAGATTCCTTTAGGCTATGAAGTCAAGAAGCTAAGTTGTGATGTATCTCGAATTGTGATTAGATGAAGCATGCTTTAGTCTTGATTTCCTATCTAATTAGCTACTGCCCAATGAGTATATTATTGATGAAATATGAATGATGATCAAACCCTTAGATAGTTCATAGTATTGGTAAAGTCTTCTATACTCTAGCAAATCGATAAGCCTAAATGCCTATGTTGTAAGTCTAATCTTGAAGGTATGTGATCATGATTTCAATATGGTTAAATGTAGGTCTAGATACTGCCTTGGACTTATAAATGTATGAACTATGATCTAAAATCAATGTAAGGGAAGTTAGCTAATGATCTATGCTATCCTACTTTTCTAGTATGTTGATATATTGTATTATGTTATGGTATAATCTTGTAGCGACTTGTACATGGTTCTTATATGTTTAAAGTACATTTAGCTATTGCTATATATGTGTTTTATTGATGAATAAGGTGTATTGATCAATGATGATCAAAGGGTGAGAAATTGGTAAGAATGCTTATTTCCTTTACTCTTCTACTTCTCTATTCCTTTATAGTAATGTTGATGAAGCCTTGTATGGCATTGTGTGGTATGGTCCACTTATGGTGGCGGTGTTTACTTCATTGTCATTATATATGTGTTGACATTGGCATTTAAGGCAAATTGATGAACTTATGAACATGTGCTTAAGATGATACTATGAGAAGCTTAAGCCTACTTTCCTATTCTAGTTGTGAATTAGGTTGTGTGGCTATTGTTTGAGCATGTGTATAACCATTTTAGGGTAAAGTATAGATGCTTCCATGGATGTGTTAAGATGGTTAATAACCCCTTACTTATGTACCCTTATATGAAAGTGTAAATAGTTAAAGTTAGGAGTCTTGATATTAATGTATATATTGTTTTGTCTCCTATGCTATTATGTGTTGTGTGCTATGTGTTTGGAAGTGTAATGTAGTCTAATAGGGTGGCTGACTCAAGAAGTTATTGATAGCAATTATGTGATCATGTTGGTCAATGTACACACACTCTCACTTACATGCATGTTACAAGTAGTATAAGTCACTGTGTCTATATGAGAGGTAGTTCTCATATTCATTAGTGTCTACAACTATGTATATTACGGTGATGTTATGAAAGTATGATTTGTATTCCCTTACTATGATGACTTGATAGGTGTACTAGTATGGACAAGGGTATGGAACCTTGTCTATACATTGCACATGTGTATCTTGATAGGATAGTTCCTAGGTTTGGTTCTTATGTATATGAAGGATGATTATATGAACATATTATGAATATGATTTATATGATATGATGAGGTATGATATGTAAGTATGAACATGTGTGACTTAATGTGTTATGTGAAAGGTTTGTTCACATCTATGTATACACTCACACACATGAATGATGATCTAGTTAATAGAGGGGCCTTGAGAGGGGTGCCCAAGAATGCTATAAGACTAGATAGATGCTTGAATATGCTATAATCATATGAGGAATGATTATCCTAAGCTTATGTTTTATAAATAAACGTTATGAAGGCTTTTCAATAAAGGGAACTTAACTTAGCACCGAGCGAACTTGACAACGGAAGGTGATGACTTATCCATAGAAGAAAAGATTCATCCTAAAGTTGCTCATGTGATGTTAACTCCCTTGTTTATGGGATATGTCATCTAAGGGATTCCCATGAGGAGCGGCCCACTTTACCACATGGTATGAATAGGGATTTCTACCTCTTAGTTCTTGAACTATGTTGCCACCATAGGATACTAGCTAGAGGATTCTACCTCGATAGCTATGTTTATATTGGTTCTACTTTGGCCGGTAGACCACCTTCCATCGGTGTAAGGCTTGATGACACCGGATTCCATGTTTAGCATCACATGGTCTATGTCGGTTGAGGTTATAGTTCCCTAAAGGTAAAATGGACAATGGAAGTAATGGAATAGGATCCTAACTAGGAGGACTTAAGGTAAGTTACTTAGGATAGGTGGAAGTAATGAACCCATCTAGACATTGCACAAGTGACTCCTTAGGAAGCCTTAGGAAGGTGCCCTAGTGCATATGATTATGTATGTGTCCTTTATGTATGATATTGTAGTCTTGGTTTGACTATGTTTATATTGTACTATACTTCTATGATGGCATGTGTTGTCTTGTGTAGATGCTATGTATGGTTTTCTCCTGTGTTTCTAAGGTGATACATTGCACCAAGTATTTCTAAAGGAGTACTTAGGAGGCTAATGAATTAAAAGAAAGAGTTAATGTTAAGAAGGGTGAGTTCACTATAAAGTGACCTCAAATAAGACTTAAATTCTGTATGTACTTTTCTGTGATGTTTGGCCTTTGATTGTGTTTCTATGAAGTATGTGGATGATATAAATGATATTGATAAAGGTTTTATGATGATTTACTCAAAATGGCATGAAGTATGATATCAAAGGAAATGTCCCTTTTAAATGCATGTTTTTGCATGGTTGTCATACTTAGTGCATTCTTGTACTAATTCCATTCTTCTCTACTTTTTACACAAAGTGTAAGTTATGGAATGCTTAAAGGAGGTCTATGATTGAGGAGCTTGATAGGTGATTTCCCAAGCTCAAGGAAAGGAATCCTTAAGTTCAAGGATGTCCTAATGTGTACTTATTGTAAAGTCTATTTAGTAATGTATAGCTTTGTATTATGTCTTAAGTGCATTGTCCTTAATGTACTCTAAAGTTATTGAGTCTAAGATGGGAAGAGACTTAGAGTCTAAATATGTATTATGACTTATGTTTTATATATATATATGATGTGATGTTTCTAGAATATGATATGCTATGAAAAGTTTTAAATTTTCCGCTAAATTTACTATGCCAATGCGATGAATGATATAAAGGCTTGTCTTAGATCTCCGAGAGGTCGACGACACCAGTTACAATCCAAGATTGTATCCTATCTTCTAGGGTATGGTTTTGGGTTGTGACAATAGTCCTCTTCCGAATAAGAAATCTGGACATGGATAGCAAATTTCATCATTCGATCTACAATAACCCAAACTGAATCATGTAGCCGTTGGATGCGTGGTAAACCAACAATGAACTCCATATTCAAATCTTCCCACTTCCAAGTAGGGATGATATATCTTGATATAAACTTCCCAGATTTTGATGCACAACTTTCACTTATTAACAATTGGAACACTTAGCCACAAATTCTATAATATCCTTCTTCATCCCATTCCACCAATAGACGTCCCGTAGTCACCGTACATCTTTGTGGCTCCCGGGTGGATGTAATATTAAGAACTATGGGCTTCTGCTAATATATGTTCTCTCAAGTCATCAATATTAGGAACATACAAACGACGTTGATATCAAAGCACACCATCTCCTTGGGAGAAAGTTTCTATGAACCTTTTAAGCATTGATTCCTTCAACTCAACCAAAGTCAGATCGAGACCTTGCTTGCTTTTCCCATCCACAACAAAAGACGATTCTGAATCTTTGTGAACCATAACACCACCTGTAGTAGAGTATACTAACCGAAAACATAATTGGCCCAATAGATGAACATCTTGAAACAATTATTTTTTAACATACTCAATATTAGTAAAATTGCCTATTGATAACTGATAATGAGCATCTTCCACCACACTCTCTTTACTCGGGTGATAGAGAACACTCATATCATAATCTTTCAATAATTCAAACCACCTCCACTGCATAATATTCAAAAAATTATTAACCGCATATTCCAAATTCTTGTGGTCAGTGAAAACATTTACATGAACACCATACAAGTAATTCCTCCAAATCTAAAGAGCAACACAAATATTGCTAGTTTAATGTCATGAGCAGGATAATTCTTCTTATGAATCTTAAGTTGCCTTGAGGCATAGGAAATGACTTTCCCATTTTGCATAAGTACACATCCCAAACCAATTCTTGAAGCATCAAAATAAATAGCAAAATCATCAGTCCCTTCTGATAAAGTCAACACCGGGGCGGAAGTAAGTCTATCCTAAAATTCGTGAAAAACTATTCTCACATGCCTCTGACCATATGAACTTAACCTTATTTTGGGTCAATGCCGTCAATAAACCTTCTATAGTAACCGGCTAAACCCAAGAAACTTCTAATATTCAAAGGGGATAGAGGTCTAGGCCAACTCTTAACTGCATCCGTCTTCTTAGGATCTACCTTAATACCCTTGCTAGAAAAATTTTACCAAGGAAAGCCACGAACCTTAGCCAAAACTCACATTTGCTGAAATTTGCAAAAAGTTGTTGGTCCTTGAGAAATTACAACACAATCCACAAATGATCGGTATGCTTGCTCTCACTTCATCAATAGATGAATATACCAGCAATGAACACAATAACAAATATGTAAAGGTATTTTATAGACACCTTATTCATCAAATCCATAAATGCCACAGGAGCATTATTCAAATCAAACGACATTACCAAAAACTCATAATAACCATACTGAGTTTGAAAAGTCATTTTCAAAATGTCATCTTTTCTCACCCTCTATTGGTGATAACCCAACCAAAGGTCAATCTTAGAGAAGTAATGTAACACCTTGTATCCAAAAATGGGAAAGAATCAATTTTGGGAAATCGCAGGTGCAAGCCACCCATGGCCAGTGTATGGGACCAAAGACCATAGGCGTGGTATGTGGATGGGCCTACATAAGGATGGTGTTGAGGTTAAGGACCACGACTAGACCTATGGACCGTAGGTTAGACCATGGTTCGTGGTTCACTGGACAAAATTGTTGTTTCTGATGACCAACAATGGTCCACAAAGACGGGTGGTAGGTCAGACTATAGTCCGTCGACTGTGTCCATTGGTGGTCAACTGTTAGTTAACCTCAGGGATAGTTGAGTCTTTTTCTAATTAATTAGTTCCTCAACTACGTCTTTTAACCTTTACTAAGACCCCTATATAATATTTTTCAACCCCTAAAATTAATGCATCCACTTCATTCTTCCAAATTCACAAAAGAAAACCAAATCCCCTCTCCAAATATTTTCTCTCTATAAACTTGAAGAAGAAGATTCAACCTAGGTTTTCAAGTTAAGGTCTCAATTCCTCTATTGAAGGCTAGATTTTGGATTCAAGGTAGGATAGTTTTTATCCATGGATTACTTTCAACCATGGAGTTCCTAAATTCCTCTATTTCAAAAGGTAGAATTCCCCCATTGAGTTAGGGTTTTCTTCAATTATCATGGATTTTCTTCAATTATCATGGATTCTTTTCACTATTAATTTAAATGATTTATTGTGATCTCTTATACATAAATTGATGAAATATGATGATTTCCCCATGAACCCATGCAATCTTCGTGTTTTCAAGTTATGAATCATATGATATGGGATTTTAATCTTCAAGGAAAAGTTTTATGAAATTAAGATGCATTGCAAGCTTTACATGTATTTAAAATGAAATTCATATCTAACGGATGTTTTCTAAGAATTGATGATTGAAAGTGGTTTTGAACCTCAAGAGGTAAATAATGGACATGCATTTCATATAAATTTTATGCAAATGCTTTAAGGGTACTTTGAGAGTAAACTACCAATTATGATGTTGTATTGTGAAAGGATATTCTAATAAACACATAAAATTAGAGTTGCATTCGGTTGGTTCGGTTCGTTTTTAAAGTTAATCGGTTTGACTTGTTGGTTATCGGTTTGTAGAGATGATAAATCGTTATAGAACCATTAAGATATTGACTTATCGATTATTGGTTTATCAGTTTTTGATCGTTATCGGTTTACCCATTAAGATTTTACACAAAAAAAATTGAATACCCCTTAGAAACAAGGTGACAACCTAAATAAAACATGAACATGAGTTCACAAGTTACATCATGCTCAAAAGCAAACACTTTTACATTGTAGAATAACCAAGTGTTCGAGACAACAAAAATAAAAGTAGGAAACCAATCTATAAGTGAAGGACTTTATATACAAAATGATATAAATATAATTATTTAATTTACTATCGGGTTATCGGTTAACCCATTAACAAAAAACCCCAAACCGTTAAGAACTGATTACCCAAAAAAAATCAAAACTAGTATCAAAACCGCTAAACCAATAATTCAATGTTGTTACACCAATAACTTTTTCCAATTAGGGTTATCGGTTTCACTTTAGTTTTGAACAACACTACATAAAAGCTTAATGTCAAAGGTTTTCTTATATAGAAATGATTCTTCAGTTGAAAGGCTTCCTCGCCTAATTGAATCAAAGATTAAGAGCTATCCTAATTAACTAGCTTGGTTTGGTTGTCCAAAGGATCCTTTTCATAAATAATAAAATCAAGTAATAAATGACTATTCTGGATTTATACATAGAAACAAATAAATATTAATGATGAGATGGAAGATCTCTCATAGGAGATGGCGGTTTTCTAGAAGCAATCTCATGAGATGGAAGTTTCCCCGTTAGTAGAGGTCAGGGTTTGAGTAACAATCTCATTATACCTGAAATATGTGCCCCCATTGGTTGATTAGCTAGTGGATCCCTTAAGCTAGAAGTCATGGTTCTACCTTGGAAGTAGGTTAATCCCTTTTGGTGTGGGAGACACCAGGGGATCATGTTATAGCTCACATGATCTCTATGTTGGTTAAGTCTAATTCCTGACAAGTAATAATGAACTAAGGTTACTTCAAGAAGTATCGCATATGAGTTCAAAGGTTTCAAAGATTAAATTAGTTTGCATTGATCATAATTTTATGACTTATGGCTTATAACTCTTTTATATCAAGTTTAGCTTTTTCAATTGCATGTCATGAATTGCATGATTTAACTTTTTTTATGCATGGAGATCATACTTGGTTTATTGTTTTGTACAAACGCACACTCTTGCCTACATTTCCCCAAATGTAGGGTTTGGCAGTCAAGGTCACCAGTTCCATGGCTAGAGGTTTCTTTGATATATTTCCGAGCTTTGTGAGTCCTCATGTTTTAAGGACATACTTTCATTTTTTAGTTCTTTCCTTCATTTTCTTTTTTTGAACATGATGTATGGTCTAGGACCAATTTTATTCTATTGTATTAGATGGATATAATGAGGCAAGTGTATTAGACTTCCACTTTGCTTTTATGAAATGTTTTGGACTTGGATTGTTGTTTTACTCTTATTGTTCTACTTATTATATTATGAGATCTAAGTGGCTTGTATAGAGTCATTTAGTGTTCTATACGTCATGTACAGGGGGTACCCTTGGGTCATGAAAAACTTTATAAGTAGAGCACAAGGTTTAGAATACTCCTCGAATATATCATATGCCACGTCTGGTAAAGTCTTGTTCATGAGTGTGAAGCGCGCCACATTTATGAATCAGAGGCTACAAGATGATTAGGAAACTCCACTTCTTTCATTACTCTTAAGTCGTGCGATGGAATTTAACTCTATAATGTTTCTCTCCTAATCCTTATCCTATGTTCTTCAGGATATGGCTTCGGAGAGATCTTATACTAGAAGGAATGTGAGGGAAAATGCGGAACATGAATCTCCTTCTCAAGATCCTCAAGTTCTGATTGATCATTTGGCTGAGCAAGTATCCAATGGAGAGTTTAGGGATGCTTTTCGAGTATTGTCACAAGCCATGACGACCCAAGCCAATATGAAGGTAGTGGTTCCCATGAACCCAAATGTGGGTACGAAGACTTCAAGAGTAAGGGACTTCAAAAGGACCGGAGTTTCATGGTTCTAGAGTTGAGGAAGATCCTTAAAAGTTTATTGATAAGGTCTATAATGATGATTATGGGAGTTACGCAGGCGTAAAAGGCGGAGATGGAAGCTTATGAATTGAATGGTGTGACTCAAATATGGTATAACCAGTGGAGAGAAGGGATACTGGAAAATACGGGTCCTCTTGATTGGGAGATGTTTAAGGCCACTTTTCTTGATAGGTTATTTCCCCTTAAGATGAGAGAAGCCAAGGTTCTTGAGTTCATTAAGCTTCAACAATGAAGTATAAGGTTGAGGGAATATTCTCTAAATTTCACACAATTTTCTAAGTATGCTCCATCAATGGTTGTCGATTTAAGGGCTAAGATGAGTAAGTTTGTTTCGGGTATCTGAAATGGTGGTTAAAGAGTGTCGAACCGCCATGCCCATTAATGACATAGACATATCTCGTCTCATAGTTCATGCAAAACAAATTGATTAATTTAAGACACTTCATCCAGTACTAAGTGAGTACTAAGTGTGAACGATTGTAAATTAGAATAAACCCATTTAGATGAGTTAGGGTCAACCCAACAGACAGTAGCTTTCTTTTGAGTTCAACTATGCAAGTACGATGGTGACCTTTTCATCTGAACAAACACCACAACCAGAATGTTGTTACCGACCCACATCAATAATTCACAAGGTACAATCAAATAACGAGAGAGCACTTGGGGGATTGACTAACCAATTGTCGAGCTTGACTTAACAGGTGTGCTAATTACCAATAATGTTATTTCATCATGGATAGAATGGACTATAAGTAAAGTAATTTTCGCTCGAACAATTACCTTATTTACGTTGAATTCTCTCGAACATCAACACTATCCATAAGATGATCAACCCACTTTTCTTATCAAATCTACTTGCTCGAGCTAGATACAAAGGTTGAATTTCAAGTTTCACTTTCTCAAGATGAAACCCTCATGACCTACTAAGTATGCCAAATTACTACTTTAGCTCTATGCTTCTCTCTCGATCAAGCACACAAATCAATAGTATATTACAGTAAACTTTCAATAATCAAGTAAAAGCACAATAATAACTCAAACCCACTTCAAATTAACTCCACAATTTACTAATTGATAACACCCATTAAGTCAAACATAACAATTGGTCACATTGTCAAACCTCAAGGTTAGGGTTTAGCCAATCATAGTGAAAAGATGAAATTCAATACCTACCACGTTTTCCATAGCTCGGTAAGATGAAATTCAAAAGTCAAAATCGAATAATATCTTCTCTATTACAAAACTCAATCGAAAAACCTTGCTAAAATTAGTTCAAATAACAGTAGTTGTGTTTTTTTCCTCTCTAACTTTTGTTCCTCAAAATTTCTAAATGCTTTCTTTGTCTTCCATAAACTAATTTTTACTAATTTGAAGTGTGGTTTTTGGGCCATGCAGTGAGGAAAGTCGAACTTTGCTAACCCTTCGGCGACTCCCGGATCATCCTTCTCTCTCGCCTTTCTTCTTTACCTTTCCATTCTTTAAGCACTGTAATTTAGGTGATCCAGAATGGGATCGCCGATCACTACCGCAATGCGCCCTTTGTTCTTTTATCCCACCAATCTAAATTTGCCCTTATCTAATTTAGTACTTTTAGCAACATGTTTTCCCTTCACCAATGCAGTTAGTGAGTCGCTGATAAGGATGAAGTCCTCCGAAGTTCCTCTTGTTCCAGGCTTAGTGTACTGTAAATTTAGGGGGAAGAGGGTGACTTGGAGATCCGCCGAGTTCTCTCGGCAATCTTCAGACTTGCTGTTCTATCTCTTTTGCAACTCTTCTTGTCATTTTTGCTTATTAATGTCCTTGCTTTGTTTGTACAAACATGTACCTGAAAATCAAGGATTTTGTATCAGTTCATGGCACATTTAGGCATTTGAAGACACTAAACTTATCCAAGCAAAGCTTTAAATGAGTGCAAAACTCAGACTCATCAACACCTCCAACTTAAAATTTTGTGTGACCTTAAGTAAAACTCAAGTCATCCATTCAAAATGGATGTCTAAAACAGTTCTACAAAAGACTCAATCATGAACACACACAACAAGACTCAACCTACTCATGAAAATATCAATTGTACACTCAAAGATTCAAGTCGTGACACACCATTACCAAAGATTCTCCAGTTCACAATACTTGCTTCAAATGCAAATTCAAGCTTAACAAAGGTACTCTAATGCCCTCACAACAGGAATGATTCCATATTCACACACAATTGTTTAACAAATTATAATTCTAGAATCACATACAACTCTCACACTCACAAAGATGAACACATGCATGACTTCACTCATAGGTTTGTCGTTATTTTCCAATCATTATTCGCTTCAGCTTACTCAAGATTAAAAAGGTCTTTTCAAGGCTTGTAACGGGGCGGAGTGTAAAGGTATGGTCATTTAGGCTCAGTGGTTGCTATTCTCATGAAATGTAGTATGACCAATTTCCCTTTCTTTTCTTCACCACTTTCATTCATGCTCAAAATTAACCCCATTATTCAATTTTCATGGACAACCAGACACCCCATTTCTTTTGCAAATTCACTACTTTATTTCACAACTTTTCATTTTTTTTCTTTTTCTTTATTCTTTGAATTCTCTCTTTTTTTGTATGGAGAGGTTCCATCTTTCTCAAAACCATGGATCAAGGGGGACTTCTTTGCACATCTTGATTCACCTTCTCTTTTCACCACACCCCAACTTAGGCTTTTAGACTAAGTTGGTTATTCAAACAAACAACGCTTCATGAAGAGTATGGATGAATGGATAAAAAGGGGTTAGAATTTCATCAAGTTTCTTCCGAAAAAAGGATAAGGCTCAAAAAGTTTCAAGCAAAGTTCACACACTCACAAGGTTGGCCACAAAAGAGGTATAGAGTCAAATTGTTACTCTACAAAATTATTGCCTAAGATCATTTCAAGATTTTGCATCACTTAGCCAACCGGACCAACAAGGCAAATTCTAGGTGTCATCACATATGTTCACAGTAAACTCGTGACACAAGGCATTGGCACCAATATCAAACAAGAATCCACACTCTTGATAGTATGCAATATTCATCACGAAAGACTCTATTTGGTAACCGACGAGTCACAACTAGATTCAACAAGTTTACATATTTTTTATGTAACTTCATTTGGTCTCATCATAGCTGCACATTTAATTTTGTTCGGTTAAGAGCACTATTCAAGTTATCGTTATTGATCATAATTGATACTCAAATGACTCACTAAACAAAAACACACACCGAAAGCATTAAACATTGTCCCCAATGCGAGTGGAGAAAAAACAAGACCAAAAATTAAAAGTAAAGATAAACTACTAGTATGACCGTGCACAGAACAAGGTGACAATGAATCTTCACTAGGCACCCATTTGGCGAGGAATTGTAAGAGTTGTCGAACTGCTCGGAAAATTTCCCAATGGTTTGTATATCGTCATTATTTTCAATATGTCACATGATCAAAAAGGGGCAAAAAGGCAGAATTTAAGAAGTTCACTGAATAAGTTGGCGCTGCGCCTTTTTGACATGCATTCTCGTTGAATGATTCATTGGGTCAAGCTATTAGAGCTGAGAAAGAAGGGCGGGGAAAGGCGGGTTGTCCTATCACTTCGGCAAAGTGCTGAGTGATCAAGTGTCCTGCCAAATATTCCAGCATATTAGATTCATCTTCAAAATCCAAACAGGGGACTACGTCGGGCTCGCCGAACTGCTCGGCGATTCGCCAATGGTGTCGTCATCTCGTACAATTACTTGCACCTACACATTCAATACACATTTATTTTAAAAACTAACACTTGGGTTGCCTCAAAAGAAGCATCTTATTTAACGTCGTGGCATAGTATGGTAATGCTCACAAGATCTTCCAGATACACCACTTTAATCAAATAAATCTCATGAAATTATCCAAAGTATATTTTTAAGCAATCCATTGACTTTGAAGGCCGGGCCTTCTTCCCCTTCAACTTCAATTGCCCTATTGGTGAACACATGTGCCACTCTAAATGGGCTTGACTATTTGGATTTGAGCTTTCCCGAAAATATTTCTAATTGAGAATTATATAGTACCATCCAATCTCCAAATCTGAATTCCCTTCTAAGGATTTTGGAATCATGCCATCTCTTCATCTTTTCCTTGTGAAATGCAGAACTTTCATAGGCCCTAACCCAGAATTCACTGAATTCCCTCCTAAGGATTTTGGAATCATTCCATCTCTTCATATTTTCCTTGTGGAATGTAGAACTTTCATAGGCCCTAACCCTGAATTCACTCAACTCATTGTGATGCTCTACTCTTCCTTATGACGTTCTTGCCAAGTCTAGAGTTAGAGCCTTTAATGCCCATAATGCTTTCTCTTCCAATTCAATTGGATAATTGCAAGATTTCCCAAATACTAGTTGATATGTAGACATACCAATCAGTATCTTGTAGGCGGTGTGATATGCTCACAGTACATCATCTAGATTTCGAGACCAATCAGTCCTATTTACATTTACGGTCTTTTCAAATATATTCTTGATCTCCCTATTAGAAACTTCCACTTGGCCACTTGTCTGAGGATGATATGGTGTTGTTAATGTATACTTCACCCTATATTTTCTCAAGGTTGATGGAAACGTCTATTGCAAAAATGGAAACCACCACCAATAATGATAGCCCAAGGAGTGTCAAACCTAGAAGAGATGTAACAATTTAGGAATTGAACAACACTTCTTCCTTCGTTGCTTGGCAATACTACAGCTTCTACCCACTTAGAAACATAGTCTACCACCACCAAGATGTACTTGTTTCCAAATGAACTCATAAATGGACCTATAAAATTGATTTCCCACACATCAAATAGCTCAACCTCCAAAATTAGCTTGAGGGGAAGCTCATGTCTTCTAGATGCTCCACCTTACCTTTGGCATTGTGTACACTTCTTAGCTAATTTGTGAGCATCCTTGTAAAGGAATGGCCAGTAGTATCCCCTTCGAAGGATCTTAGTAGTTGTGCGCATTCCACCATGATGACCCCCAACCGGTCAAAAGTGACAAAGGTGGAGGATTTCATGGAATTTTTCTCTTCCGGGACACATCTCCTTATGATATGGTCTGGGAACTCTCTGAACAAGTATGGTTCATCCCAAAAGTATTTTTTGACATCAAACAAAAACCTTTTTTGTTGATAGAAGTTTAGTTCTTTCGGTATACGCCCACACACTATATAGTTAGAAAAATTAGCATACCATGGAGTTCTTTTTAGAGCTACCATGAATACATGTTCATCGGGAAAGTCATCATTTATGTCTACGTCCAGCTCGTCATTTTCCTTGCCTTCCAATATCAATAAGTGATCATCTACTTGATTTTCACAACCTTTTATATATTTGACTTCAAAGTCAAATCTTGTAACAATAGCATCCAACTTATCAATGTTGGCTTGGCATCCTTCTTTTCCATCAAATAACATAGTGCAGCATGGTCAGTGTGAACAACCACTCTAGTTCCTAGCAAGTAGGCCCAAAATTTGTCAAACGCATATACTATCGTAAGAAATTCTTCTTCCAGCACTGTGTAGTTGTGGTAAGCACCATTTAGAGTTTATCTTGCGTAGTAAATGGGGTGAAATAATTTTTTGTGTTCTTTCCCCAAAACAACACCTAATGTCGTGCCATTTGCATCACACATCACTTTGAAGGGTTGAGACCAATCTGGACTAATGATGAACAGAGTGGAGATCAATTTTTCTTTCAACCATTTGAAGGCCATCAGGTACGCATCATCAAAGTTAAACTTCACCTTCTTCTCCAAGATTTTGCTTAGAGGGTGTGCAATTTTTGAAAAGTCTTTAATGAACCTCTGGTAAAAGTAGGGGTACCCCACGAAGCTACAAAAACCCTTCACCGAAATTGGTTGTGGTAGCTTCTCTATCACTTTCATCTTTGCTTTATCAACCTCCAACCCTTTTTGTGACAATTTGTGACCAAGAACTATACCTTCTCTAACCATGAATTGACATTTTTCCCAATTAAGGACCAAATTTTTCTCGACACATCTTTGGAGAACTTGTCCCAAGTGTGCTAACACGCTTTAAAAGTGTCACCTACAACCAAGAAGTCGTCCATGAATACTTCCAGTGAATCATCCACCATGTAAGCGAAAATGGTAAGCATGTAACGTTGAAATATTGTCGGAACATTACACAATCCGAACAACATCCATTTGAATGCAAGGTTCTATATGGTAAGGTGAAGGTAGTTTTTATTGGTCTTCCAGAACGATGGAAATTTAATTATAAATGGAGTACCATCCAAAAAGGAATACCATCCTTTTTTATAAATGTCGATCAAGCATTCGATCCATAAAAGGCATCGGAAAGTTATATTTTTCGGTCCACGAGTTTACCTTCCGATGATCCATACATACTCGTTATCCAGTTACCGGTCTCATAGACAGAAGTTCTTCTTTATCATTTGGGACTACTGTGAAGCCTCTTTTTCGGTACACATTGTGTCACGCCCCGAGCTACCCTCGAGATGCGGACACGGAACCTAGGACCACAAGTGATCCCAAGATAACCCTGATGGCATGATCATGAGCATACTAAAGATAATAAACTGTTGCGGAAGCTAAATCATACTTAAAATGAAAAGACAGGGAATACCCATATTCTATAACTGAGATATTTGAAAACAATAAGTTTAATACAAATGAAATATTAACTCAATACTAAGCTGAATCTAACTATGTCTGAAATAAGCCTTTAAACTGGACTAGAAATACTGGGACAAGCCCCAGCTAAATCTAGCAAAAACTGAAACTAAATGACTAAAGAATGAAATGACACTCATGACTGTTGTACTCGGAGAATGAGGACTTACCACTGAATCTGCTGAACTGGAGATCGGAAATTGATCTATGCGTGATCTGGATGCTGAGAACCTGAACCTACATCACGAGAAGATGTAGCGCACCTATGCGTCAACTTGAAGGTACTGAGCATGTAGGATAGAGTAAAGCTGAAATAAAACATAACTGAACAAGCACAAAAGCAAGTATAATAAACTGAACATAATATACTGAATTTCTGAACTAACTGAAAGTAATGACCAATTTATAACATGCTGAAACTGAATACTGAATATACTGATAAATGGTCAATGCAGAGAGTCTGACTGATCGGTGGGAGCTACTAATAATCGATAATAAAACCACATGAGCTAAATGTGGAGTCCGATGTATACACCATATCGAGAGGACATAATATACCCTGCCAAAGGTATAAAGGCATGTTGGCGTGATCACTAAACTGATTGCCCACAGAGGGGACTTACAACCTACTTGGATAGTAGTTCTGGGATTGGGTACGCTGAACCCTAGTCCAACTCGGTATTATGCTACTCCCAATGAATTATGTAAATTAACTAATTATGTTTGAGTTTCTGTAAATACTGGATAGCTAAACTGAACATGCAAACTGAGAATGCAACAATTAATCTGGTAATTATGCATTTATAACTGAGGCATGTATATCTGAAGTGTCTGAAATATCTGACCTAGCATGTGTAATTCAAGAGCTAAAGAAATACAA
Organism: Solanum sitiens; assembly: GCA_016801875.1. NCBI lineage: Eukaryota > Viridiplantae > Streptophyta > Magnoliopsida > Solanales > Solanaceae > Solanum > Solanum sitiens. The sequence goes on along the minus strand of JABWTJ010000760.1, from coordinate 12,860 downwards.
AGCTAGGGTCCTTAAATTCATGCGATAATCTGAGTAATAACATGATAATCTGATTTGGAACATATATTTATTAAATCATGAAGTTCTATTAAAGTTCTAGAAACCCTAGGTTTAATCATGACAAGAGAATCAAGAACTGACTTAAAACTAGGGACTCAATGGGTGAAAGGAACCCACTAGTGAAATCTCACATACCTGGTGATCAAATCCACGGAAAAATACTTAAGTTTTGGGGCTAGAACTGCTGCAGCTTGTGGCGTTCTTAAACTAGGGTTCTTGAGCTTTTTCTCCTCTCTTGCTTCTAATTTTCTAAGTTTTTATTTAATGATTTGACTTAGATATGTTTTAATTATGTTTCTAGGCTTAAACTAACTAAAATCTGATGATTTAGGGTCAAAACAACGTATATTAGGGTTTAAACAAAGTGGGAAAGGTCCAAAAGACCCCTGGGAAAGTTGCTGTCGGACCAAACGACGGCCAGGACTGACGGTCCATCGTTTGACCGACGCCCCGTCGTTGGGTCCGTCGACTAGGCCTGTTCGACAGGCCTTTACTAAAATAGGCATAACTTTTTACTCGAAGATCTTATTTTAACAAGTTTGGTGGATATGAGAAGATAATTCAATTATCTATATTTGGATAGGTCATGGGATACCTAATTCATTTTGTGCTAAGAGTTATGACCATTTGAAGTTCACCCAACTGCATTTCCCCTTAACTGTCTGCAAATTTTCCAGCTACGGACCGTAGGTCCACCTACAGACCGTGCTGGTCATCCGTAGCTCTTGTAAGAGAGTGGGTGAAGGGAGTCTTGATCGACGGTCATGGACTACGGACCGTCGTTTGATCTACGGACCGTAAGTCCGTCCGTCGTCCAAGACTTAACCAATTTTTCTAGGATGAAATTTTTGGAGTTTCTGATCCCATCGACGGTTGTGCAGGACGGACCGTGGGTCAGGCTACGGTCCGTCGATGGTCACGTCGATTGCACCTGTAGATTGTTTTTTCTTGAAAAAACTGAATTTTGGTCTTTTTTGACTACGGGGTTACATTATCTCCCCCTTGGGAACATTTGTCCTCAAATGTAGACTAAACTAGCTGAAATAGAGGGAGAGAGCTGCAAACCCTACTACTAAACACTGAGAATTGAGTTTCTGACTGAATTGAGTTCCGAGTACATGCAAATACTCTGAAAATGGAAGTACAAACTGAGGGAACATAATTCTAAAACTGAATTTACGCATGAATGACTTGAAGATTGAAGAGGAATTATTACCTCAAGCTGGAGTGGAATCGGAAAGAAAGAGGTGAGGATACTTGGCTTTCACTTCTGCTTCCCAAGTAGCTCCCTCTACGGACTGACTCCTCTACAAAACCTTGACTGAAGCAACTTCTTTTTTTCTCAACCTTCTAACCTGACTGTTAAGAATCTCAACTGGTACATCCTCATAAGAAAGACTATCTTTCACCGCCACACTCTACAATGGCACTATAGAGGCTGTATCACCCACACACTTATTCAAGAGTGAGATGTGGAAGACCGGATGCACTGCTGCTAATTCTGCTGGCAACTCTAACTCATATGCCACCTTGCCAACCCTTTTCAAGATCTTGTAAGGGCCTACATATCTAGGACTAAGCTTCCCTTTCTTGCCAAATCTCATCACCCCTTTCATAGGTGAAACTTTCAGAAAAACCCAATCATCAACTTGGAACTCTAGTTCCCTTCTCCTTACATCTGCATAAGATTTCTGACGACTTTGGGCTGTCTTAAGTCTATCTCTAATGAGTTGCACTTTCTCCATAGCATAAAGGACTGAATCTGGCCCTATCAAGGCTGCTTCACCTAATTCAAACCAACCAACAGGAGATGTACATCTACGCCCATATAAAGCCTCATAAGAGGCCATCTAAATGCTGGAATGGTAGCTATTGTTGTAAGCGAACTCAATAAGAGGAAGGTGATCATCCCAACTACCTTTGAAATCGATCACACAAGCCCTCAACATATCCTCTAGGGTCTGAATGGTACGCTCTGCCTGTCCATCTGTCTGCGGATGAAATGTTGTGCTAAGGTTAACTTGAGTACCAAGACCCTTCTGAAATGACTTCCAAAAATGAGAGGTAAACTGAGGACCTCTATCTGAGATGATAGATAAAGGAACCCTATGTAACCTCACAATCTCATTAATTTAAAGCTTGGCATATTCCTCTGCCGAATATGTAGTCTTGGCCGCCAAAAGCGAGAAGACTTAGTCATCCTATCAACTATCACCCAAATGGAGTCATGCTGTCTGCGAGAACGCAGTAACCCTGTGATGAAATCCATATTGATGACTTCCCACTTCCAAGTAGGAATGTCGATCTCTTGAGTCATACCTCCTGGTTTCTGATGTTCTACCTTGACTTGCTGGCAATTGGGGCACTTACTCACAAAGTCTGCTATATCCCTCTTCATGCCATTCCACCAATAGACTTCCCGCAGATCGCGGTACATCTTAGTTGCACCTGGATGAATAGAATACCTGGAGTTATGGGCTTCTGAAAGAATATGTTGTCTCAACTTGCCCACATCAGGAACACACAATCTACCCTGGTAGCGAAGTACACCATCTCCCCCTTGGGAGAAAACCTCCACTCTCTGATTCTGGACTGTACCCTTAAGTTCAAGCAATATTGGATCACTATCTTTCTTTTCCTTAACCTCCACTACCAAAGACGATTCTACCCCATTCTGAACTGTTACACTGCTGTCTGATATGCTCATAAGACGAACTCCCAAGCGAGCAAGCCTGTGAACATCCTTCACTATCTCTTTCCTTTCTTCCTCAACATGGGCTACACTACCCATAGATAGTCTACTAAGAGCGTCTGCTACTACATTCGCCTTACCAGGATGATAATGCACACTCATATCATAATCCTTAAGGAACTCAAGTCATCTCCTCTGGCAAAGATTCAACTCTTTCTGGGTGAACACATACTGAAGGCTCTTATGGTCAGTGAAAACATCTACATGAACACCATACAAGTAGTGTCTCTAGATCTTGAGTGCAAACACTACTGCTGCAAGCTCGAGGTCATGAGTTGGATAGTTCTTCTCATGCACCTTAAGCTGTCTAGAAGCATAAGCTATAACCTTATCTCGCTGCATCAATACACAACAAAGGCCAACTCTGGATGCGTCGCAATAGATCACATAACCATCTGACCCCTCTGGTAGAGTCAAAACAGGTGCTGTAGTCAATCTAGTCTTCAGTTCTGCAAAGCTTTTCTCACAGTCATCTAACCATTGAAACTTGACCATCTTCCTAGTCAACCTAGTCAATGGTGAGGCTATGGATGAAAATCCTTCCACGAACCTTCTGTAATAACCCGCTAGACCTAAGAAACTTCTGATATCTGTAGCAGAGGTAGGTCTGGGCCATTGTTTCACTGCTTCTATCTTCTGTGAATCCACTCGAATCCCTTCACTAGACACAATGTGACCAAGAAAAGCAACGGATTGCAACCAGAACTCGCATTTGCTAAACTTAGCGAATAACTGGCGATCTTTGAGAGTCTGCAGAACAACTCTTAAATGACTTGCATGTTCTTCCTCACTCCTAGAGTAAATGAGGATATCATCAATGAAGACGACGAATAAGTCCAAGTACTGTTTGAACACTCTGTTCATCAAATCCATGAAAGCTGCAGGATCATTGGTTAGTCCAAACGACATAACTACAAATTCATAATGACCATATCGAGTTCTGAAGGCTGTTTTCGGAATGTCACTATCTCTAACTCTGAGCTGATGATAACCCGATCTGAGGTCTATCTTTGAGAAATGACTAGCACCCTGAAGTTGGTCAAACAAGTCATCAATCCTGGGGATGGGATACTTATTCTTAATTGCGACCTTGTTCAACTGTCTATAGTCAATACGCATTCTGAGAGAAACATCTTTCTTCTTTACGAACAACACTGGTGCACCCCATGGTGAAATGCTAGGTCTGATGAAACCCTTATCTATAAGGTCTTTCAACTGCTCTTTCAATTTCTTAAGCTCTGCTGGAGCCATTCTGTAAGGAGGAATATAAATAGGCTGGGTATCTGGAAGGAGATCAATTCCAAAGTCGATTTCCCTTTCGGGAGGAACTCCGAGAAGATCTTTTGGAAACACTTCTGGAAATTCACTGACTACTGGAACTGACTCAAGAGTTGGGGTTTCAGAGCTAGAATCCTTAACCCAAACTAGATGATAGAGATAACCCTTAGAGATCATCTTTCTGGCCTTAAGGTAAGAAATAAATCGACCCATAGGCGCTAAGCTACTACCCTTCCATTCTAAGATTGGTTCGTCTGGAAACTGAAAATGAACAATCCTAGTTCTACAATCGACTGAGGCATAACATGAGTGTAACCAATCCATGCCTAGAATGACATCGAAGTCTACCATTTGTAGCTCTACTAGATCTGCTGAGGTGACTTTCTTGGAGACTGTGATAGGGCAATTTCTGTATACCCATCTAGCTGTAACTGGGTCACCGACTGGAGTAGAGACTGAGAAAGGTTCTGAGAGAGTTTCTTGATTGACATTGAATTGGACTGCTATGTAAGGAGTTACAAAAGAAAGAGTAGCCCCTGGATCTAACAATGCATAAACATCAAGGTCAAAGACTCGTAATGTACCAGTGACTACATCAGGAGAACATTCCTGATCCTGGCGAGCCTGAAGAGCATAAAGTCTATTCTGGCGCTGACCGCCACCTATACCAGATGAGTTACCCTGTTGAGTCGGGCGACTTGCTGGTGCTGCTAAAGTTGTAGACTGAGCTCAACCATTTCCACCTCATTGACCCTGTCTAGAAGGATAATACCTCAACCTGTGACCAGATTGAACGCACCCAAAACATCCTTCTTTTCCTGCAAGACACTCGCCCGGATGGTTCTTACCACACTTAGGGCAAGCGGGGTAAGTCTTGGTGCCTGAAACACTTCCCTGCGACTTAGAGCCTGGTGCTCTAACCTTCTGGTCAAACCTATTCTTGGAAGATGGAACACTAGTTGATGAAGGGGCTGGAGATAAGAACTTCTGCTGAATCTGCGAGCGATTTACACCACCCGATTTCTGTTGAGAGTAGTCATAGTTCCCAGTCCTAGCCTTCTTATTCTCTTTAGCATGTTCTCTAAGCTTATCACCCTCAACCTGCTGAGCATGAGTCATAAGTCTAGAGATGTTCATATCTCCCAGTAACATAGCACTTCTGCACTCTGTTTTCACCAAATCCGACACTCCATACAAGAACTTATTCATCTGAGCCCTGGAGTCAGCAACCATGTGAGGAGCATACCTGGAGAGTTGGTTAAACTTCAGCCCATACTCTTGGACTGTCATGCTTCCTTGCCTCAAGTTCATGAATTCTTGAGTCTTTGCTTCTCTCAACTCTATTGGGAAAAACCTGTCGAGAAAAGTCTCACTGAAGCACTCCCAAGTAATAGGAGTTGTATTTGCACCCCTATTCTCCTTCCACTGAGTGTACCAGATATGAGCCACGTTTTTCAGCTGGTATAACGCCAACTCAACCCGATCATTCCCAGTAACCTGCATCACCTCAAAGATCTTCTTGATTTTGTCCAAGAAATTTTGAGGATCCTCATTAGTCTGTGATCCTAAGAACTCAGGCGGATTCATCCTAACAAAGTCACAGACCCTTGCTGCTGCTGATCCACCATTTTCATTCACAGGAGCATGAACCCGATTGTTCTGTGGGTCATACTCTAAGCCAACATCTGTATGGCATTCCTGAACTCAACATTGGAGACTTCTTGATTTGGGACTGGAGGAGCTGCGTTTGCATTCCTGGCATTCGCATTCCTAGCGTTAGCTCTACGAGGAGGCATGATCTGAAACGTAGAACGTCAAGTTAGAGTGGAATAAGATCATGCCTTACGCACGATAAGAGTAACAAGAAAGTGAAGTTTTCCTAAACCACTTCATAGCCTCCCTCTCATTAGATGTGGTGCACTTCACACCCATGAAAAGGACTCTACTTAGTGCGGCTTTTCAGACATCCTAGGACTCTTGAACCTAGTACTCTTATACCAAGTTTTGTCATGCCCCGAGCTACCCCCGAGATGCGGACACAGAACTTAGGACCACAAGTGATCCCAAGCTAACCCTGATGGCATGATCATGAGCATACTAAAGATAATAAACTGTTGCGGAAGCTAAATCATACTTAAAATGAAAAGATGGAGAATACCCATATTCTATAACTGAGATATTTGAAAATAATAAGTTTAATACAAATGAAATATTAACTCAATACTAAGCTGAATCTAACTATGTCTGAAATAAGCCTCTAAACTTGACTAGAAATACTGGGACAAGCCCCAGCTAAATCTAGCAAAAACTGAAACTAAATGACTAAAGAATGAAATGACACTCATGACTGTTGTCCTCGGAGAATGAGGACTCACCACTGAATCTATTGAACTGGAAATCAAAAATCGATCTATGCGTGATTTGGATGCTGAGAACCTGAAACTACATCACAAGAAGATGTAGCGCACGTATGCGTTAGTACTTGAAGGTACTGAGCATGTAGGATAGAGTAAAGCTGAAATAAAACATAACTGAACAAGCACAAAAGCAAGTATAATAAACTGAACATAATAAACTGAATTTCTGAGCTAACTGAATGCAATGACCAATTTATAACATGCTGAAATTGAATACTGAATATACTGATTAATGGTCAATGCAGAGAGTATGACTGATCTGTGGGAGCTACTAATAACCGATAATAAAACCACATGAGATAAATGTGGAGACCGATATATACGCCCCATCGAGAAGACCCAATATACCCTGCCAAAGGTATAAAGGCATGCTGGCGTGATCGCTATTTTAATTGCCCACAGAGGGGACTTACAACCTACTTGGCTAGTAGTTCAGGTACTATTGGGTACGCTGAACCCTAGTCCAATTCGGTATTATGCTACTCCGAATGAATTATTTAAATTAACTGATTATGTTTGAGTTTCTTTAAATACTGGATAGCTCGAAACTGAACATGCAAACTGAGAATGCAACAATTAATCTGGTAATTATGTATTTATAACTGAGGCATGTATATCTGAAGTGTCTGAAATATCTGACCTAGCATGTGTAATTCAAGAATTAAAGGAATACAAAGCTAGGGTCCTGAAATTCATGCGATAATCTGCGTAATAACATGCAATCTGATTTGGAACATATATTTAATATATTCATGAAGTTCTATCAAGGTTCTAGAAACCCTAGGTTTAATCATGACAAGAGAATCAAGAACTGACTAAAAACTAGGGACCCAAAGGGTTAAAGGAACCCACTAGTGAAATCCCACATACCTGGTGATGGAATCCACGGAAAAATACTTAAGTTCCGGGGCTGGAACTGCTGGAGCTTGTGGCGTTCTTGAACTAGGGTTCTTGAGCTTTTTCTCCTCTCTTGCTTCTAATTTTATAAGTTTTGATTTAATGATTTGACTTAGATATGTTTTAATTATGTTTCTAGGCTTAAACTAACTAAAATCTGATGATTTAGGGTCAAAACGACGTATATTAGGGTTTAAACGAAGTGGGAAAGGTCCAAAAGACCCCTGGGAAAGTTGTTGTCGTACCAAACGAGGGCCAGGACTGACGGTCCATCGTTTGACCGACGCCCCGTCGTTGGGTCCATCGACTGGGCCTGTTCGACATGCCTTTACTAAAATAGGCATAACATCTTACTCGGAGGTCTGATTTTAACAAGATTGGTGGATATGAAAAGATAATTCAATTATCTATATTTGGATAGGTCATGGGATACCTAATTCATTTTGTGCTAAGAGTTATGACCATTTGAAGTTGACCCAACTGCATTTCCCCTTAACTGTCTGCAAATTTTCCAGCTACGGACCGTAGGTCCACCTACAGACCGTGCTGGTCATCCGTAGCTCTTGTAAGAGAGTGGGTGAAGGGAGTCTTGATCGACGGTCACAGACTACGGACCGTCGTCTGACCTACGGACCGTAAGTCCGTCCGTCGTCCAAGACTTAACCAATTTTTCTAGGCTGAATTTTTTGGAGTTTCTGATCCCATCGACAGTTGTGCAGGACGGACCGTGGGTCAGGCTACGGTCCGTCGATGGTCACGTCGATTGCACCTATAGATATTTTTTTTCTAAAAAAACTGATTTTTGGTCTTTTTTGACTACGGGGTGTTACACATTGTACCAGACTTACCCATTTGCTATTCGCAATAGGGTAGATCACACTTGCATCCAACCACTTGATTATCTATTTTTTTACTACCTCTTGCATCGTGGGTTCATTCTCTACTGACGTTCAACACTCAGTGCACATTCTCTATCAAGTTGAATCTTGTGGGTATAAATGTTTGGAGGAATACCCATTATATCAGCGATAGTCCACCCTATAGATTTGATATATCTTCTCAACACCTCTAGGAGCAATTCTACTTGTTATTCAAGAAAATCTCCCCCAAGAAAGCATATCATATATGGGGAGGGAGCACTTTCAGCTCAAGTTTCGATGGCTCTTCCATTAATACCTTTGCAGAAGAACTTTCTCGGTTTAACAAATCAATATCTAGCTTCAGTGGGTCTTTGAATATACCCAAACCTGAAAGAGCAGCTACTACCTCTTCACAACTTTGAATTTCAAATTCATCATAGTAAGAAGGCACGGCTTTAAGTGGTTCACACATACGAATCAAATGGCTCACACTAGCCACCATCTCATCAATAACATCGATAGTAGAAACCACATGAATATCGCGTGGGTGTTTTATTGACTTACAAACAATAAAGGTTATATCATCCTCATTCACCCGAAACTTTAGGTCTCCGCTTTCAAAGTCCACCAATGTTCCCCTGGTTGCCAAGAATGGTCTTCCCAAAATAATGGGAATTTCGACATATATTTCACAAACGAGAATGACAAAATAATGGTAGCCCGTAAGTTGGGCATTAAAGTGGGAATTTCTTGAACCTCAACCTCGTTTCATGGATGGGTTCAACTTCCAATCGCTTAAAACCTTGAATGTTATCCCTGAGTTTCATCATCATCGGCGTAGGGAAGAAACTTGCATTAAATGTCGTGATAATATCACCCACAACGTGATAGAATTCTTTGGTAGCTCAATCAACCACATGCTAGCCTCCCCCGTCAAAGGAAATAATCTGAGCTAGATTGATTCTGGTGGCACATTTTTGAATTAAAAATGGTTGCACACATCGATAGAATTCGTCACATGTTCATGCGGGATATTCATGAGCCAGCCCACCATAAAGTCCCTTCATTTGGAGGAGATGAAGAGTAGTTCTCGTGACCTCAAATGTTGCATTCTCATTGACTGATGGAAGGCAAATTGGGTCATTTCACCAGATTGGGTTGGGTTGTACGCACTATTAATATCATTGATACCGTCTCGGTCACCTACTATGCTACCATTCACCTCTTCCTCACTCATTCTTACTTCCATTCATCCTAATTAGTATCAATGAATTGCAGTCTAACTCAATTCAACTTAAGCTTCCAAATTCACAATCGTAACTTTGATAAAAGAACTCTAAACAACGCTACTCCCCGGAAGAGGCGCCATTTTGATTAACGTTTCAATGACACTTCATTTGGTACAAAGATTTAACGATCGTAAATCAGTATAAACCCAACTAGATGAGTTAGGTTCGATTCCACAAAGAGTAGATTTCTTTTGAGTTCAATAATGTACGTCAATGATGACCTTTTCAGCTGATCAAACACCACACTTAAAAGTCTAGAAGTGAAAAACAAGAATGTTGTTACCAATCCACTTCAATAATTCACAAGGTACAATAATATAACGAGAGAGTACTTGGGGGATTGACTAACAACTAGCGAGATCGACTTAAAAGGTGTGCATCATTACCAATTATGATAATTCATCATAGATATAATGGACTATAAGTAAAGTAATTTTCTCTCGAACAATTACCTTATTTCTGCTAAATTCTCTTGAACTTCAATACTATCTATAAGATTATCAGCCTATTTTTCTCTTTAATCTACTCTCTCGAGCTAGATACAAAGGTTGAATCTCAAGTTCCACTTCATCAAGCGGAAACCCTCATGACCCACTACTAAGGATGCCAAATTACTAGTTTACCTCTATGCTTCTCTCTTGAACAAGCATACAACTCAAAGGTATATAATATTAAACATACAATAATGAAGTTAAACCACAATAATAACTCAAACTCACTTCAAATAAACACCACAATTTACTAATTGATAACACCCATTAAGCTAAACACAATAATTGGTCACTTTGTCAAACCCTCAAGGTTAGGGTTTAGCCAATCATAGTGAAAAGACAAAGTTCAATACCTGCCACATTTTCCATAGTTTGGTAATATGAAGTTCAAAATTCAAAATCGAATAATATCTTATTTATTTCAAAACCCAATTGAAAAACCTTGTTAAAATTAGTCGAAATCAATAGTAGCATTTTTTGCTCTAACTTTTTTTCCTCACAATTTTTGAATGTTTTCTCTCTCTTATAAAAATCAAATTATACTAATTTAAAGTGTGTGTTTTTGGTCCATTCAGCAAAGAAAGTCGGGCTTCGCCGACCCTTCGGTGACTCGTCGATTGTCCTTCTATCTCACCTTTCTTCTTTACCTTTCTTTTCTTTAAGCACTATAATTTCAGGAAATCCAAAACAGGATTACCGATTATTCTGTGATGTTCCCTATGGTCTTTTATCCCGCCAATCTGAATTCGCCCTGATCTAATTCAGTACTTCTGGTGAGATGGTTTCCCTTCACCGATGTAGTCGGCGAGATACTGATAGAGGATGTAGTCCGCCAAAGTTCCTCTTCTTCCAGGAACTTTAGGCGGGAAGAGGGTGACTTGGAATTCCTCCGAGTTCTCTCAGTGATCTTCAGACTTGCTTTTCTATCTCATTTTCAGCATGTTGTCCTTGCTTTGTTTGTCCACCCACGTACCTGAAAATCAAGGATTTGGTAATAGTTTATGGGACAATTTAGGCATTTGAGGACGCTAAACTTATCTAAAAAATATTTAAATGAGTGCAAAACTCGGACTCATCACAAATTAAGGAGTACAAACTCAAGAAAAGGTCTAGAGAGTTGAAAAGGGCTAAGACGAGTGATGGTAATTTCTCTAATACAAGGTCCGAAGAACAAGGTCATCCTAGATTCCAACAAATATTTTCCAATCAAGATTCCTCCAATGCTCCTCCTAAGTTCAACAAAGATAGAGTGTCGAACCCTAAGCCTCAAGGAGGTAATGGAGTGGATCTACATAGCCTAAGTCTAATTTTACTAAGTGTGCAAGGAAGCACGGGGGTAAGTGTCTAGCTAGTATGGATAGTTGGTTTGGTTGTTGTAAGAGTGGTCACAAAATAAGGGATTTTCCAAGGCTTACGGATAAAGGAAAAGAGGGAAAGCAAGCTTCTCTTAGTGATTCAGGTTCTAATGCTCCTAAGAAAAACTGCTTTTATGCACTTGAGACTCGTGTTGAACAAGAGAGTTCTTCCGATGTGGTCATCGGTATGTTAATGTTTTCCAACTTAATGTTTATGTTTTACTTGATCCCGGTGCTACCTTGTCGTTTGTGATGGCATATGTGGCTATGAGGTTTGATGTTCTTCCGAGTGTGTATTTAGGACTTTTTTCTGTCTCTACTCCTGTTGGTGATTCTATTATGGCTAAGATGGTCTATAAAAAGTGTCACATTTCCTTGTCCCATAGAGTTGCTCTGTTTGACTTGGTAGAGCTTAATATGTTAGATTTTAATGTTATCTTGGGTATGGAATGGCTTCACTCATGCTATACTTCTATTGGTTGTAGAACTCTTGTAGTCAAGTTCAATTCCCAAATAAGCCTATACTAGATAGAATGGGGGAAATTCATGCTTAAGGGTTAGTTTGTCTCTTATCTTAAAGCTAGAAAGATGATTTCTAAGGGTTTCATTTGCCATCTAGTTAGGGTGATGGATGTAGATTTTGAAACCCCTTCGCTTGAGTTGGTCCCCATTGTAAATGAATTTCTAAAAGTGTTCACGCATCATTTACCTGATGTTCTTTCCAAGCGGCAAATAGACTTCGGTATTCACCTTCTCCTAGATATACGGCCTATTTCTATTCCTTCTTACCATATGGCTCCGACATAACTTAAGGAGTTGAAAATAGTTGATGATTTTTTAGATATTTCATCCGACCGAGTATCTCTCCATGGGGTGCTCTAGTTTTGTTTGTTAGAAAGAATGTTTTCTTCGTATGTGTATCGATTATCAACAGTTGAACAATGTGACCATTAAGAAGAAGTATCCTCATCCAAGGATATATGATTTATATGACCAACTTCAAGGGGCAAGTTATTTCTCTAAGATTGATCTCCAATCGAGTCATCACCGATTTAGGGTGAAAGATGATGATATTCCGAAGATGGATTTTCAAACTCGGTATCGTTATTATGAGTTTTTGTTTATGTCGTTTGGATTGACTAATGCTTTAGTTGTATTTATGGGCTGGATGAATATGGTGTTTAGACAATACCTTGGCATGTTTGTGATTCTGTTCATTGATGATATTTTGATATACTCGAGAAGTGAGGATGAGCATATTGATCATTTGAGGATCGTGTTGCAAATTTTTAAGGACCAACAACTTTTTGCAAATTTAAGAAAATGTGAATTTTTGTTAGGTTTCGTAGATTTCCTCGATCATGTTGTTTCGAGTAAGGGTATTGAGGTAGATTCTAAGAAGACGGATGCGTTCATGATTTGGCCTAGACCTCCAACTTCTTTAGACTTTAGAAACTTCTT